>JAOPSE010000964.1:0-227944 GCA_029449295.1 Zea luxurians | reverse complement strand
ATATATTACATAGCGGAACAATGTTTATTCAACACATATGTGGGATGGGTCTCTTACAAGACCACTTGAACCATCGCATTCACCACACATTATTTCAATAGTGCCCATAAATGTCCGAACTTAAAGCCCGTGACTTTCACTTTGCAATTCTTGGTTCAGCCTCTATTGCATTTATCAATGACCAAGAGAGCTTAAAGCACTCATGCCTAGGACTTTGTTTTTGATCCCTTTGCAATCTATAGAGGCAAGATAGGTGTCGACACATTTGTCTCCCACATTTAATAATGATCTTTGTCATTTCCCAAAAACAAAAGATTTGTTGTTCCGTATTCCTAGCACAATGATATTACGCGCATTGCTAGGAATTTCATCATCAAGATGAACCTCTTGGTGAGGCAAATCACCATCAGGGTGAATTAATCGGAGGAGAGTTATTACAGACCACGTGAATCTGCTATCAGAACATATGCTTTGACTAAGACCAATGGATCATATTCGCAGGTGTCCCCGAGAATAGATCAAATGCCAATAAGTCAAATGTGGATATGATATTAATCCCGGGTATATCCACATATATCAGGTAGAAGCATTCAGACCATTATGGTTACTCCTCAACGATTTCTGGCAAACTCCATATACATAGGAGTACACACCGAACGACAGGTTCAATTTGGCTTTTGTGTGTTTAATGAATATTAAGGCATTACACTATATGGGCCACTACAAGAAACTGATAAATGTTCGTGGGTAAAATTAAGAACGTGGGTACCCACGTTCTTAATTGAGTTAAGTTCATGGGTTAATTTAAGAACGTGGGTACCCACGTTTTTAAGTTAAGTTCGTGGGTCGTGGATAAAACCGTCGAACTTAACGCGTTAGGAACGTGGGTACCCACGTTCTTAAGTTAAGTTCGTCGGGCTCGTGGATACCGTCGAACTTAACCGTGAAAACCTAAACCCACTAATCCCACGCGCGCGTCTCTCTCTCACCTTGTCTCCTCCCACGCGCCCACACGTACGCGCTCCTCCCTCACCAATTCACCGCGCCATCGCCGCCCGGGAGCCCGCGCCGCCGCCGGGAGCCCGCGCCGTCACCGCACCACCGCCGGGAGCCCGCGCCGCCACCGACCGGAGCCCGCGCCGCCACCGACCGGAGCCCGCGCCGCCACCGCCTGGAGCCCGTGCCGTCACCGCGACCAGGCCGCGCCGTCGCCGCGCCGCCGTGAGCGGGCTGCGCCACCGCGAGCGGGCCGCGCCGCCGCCCCGGCTCGCCAGCTCAGCACCGACCGCCCCGGCTCGCCCACCCCGCGCTCCTACTCGTCTTCCACACAGCCGTCGTCGCGGTCGCGTTCGGACATTGGAAGCTTCCACCGAGGTAATGTCATATTAAGATTGGTTCATGATTATGCGTTGTAAAAATGTTTTGCAAATTTATACATTTTATTATATGTGCCTTCCTGCAAAACAAATGTGTGGACAATAATAGGTGCCTGTACTACTCACCTCAGGATTATATCATCCATAAAAGATTATTAGATACAGTAAATCAATATCTATTACGCATAGGAACATCATGTTTGATAAAACACGCAAAACACATAATAAAATTGTCAAAATTCAAAAACCCACATTACTATGGATTAAGGAAGCAGATAATACCTTCAGGTTCTCCTCAGCTTCTTTCTGCAGTTTTCTCGATTCTTCAACTATAAAGGTGTCAGTTCTTCAATATCACAGTTTACAAAATTTATTCCTCTCATCTGAAAGCCTCTGAAGTCGAGATTGAAGCTCACGTGCCTATGTGGTTAAAATAGCTTTCTCGCCAAAAACCTCGCCAACATGTTGTAGATAGAACAAATGTCAGATATCATGTACCATGACCCTAGGCAGATCAAAAGGTTTTATAAAATGATGATTGAATAGATATTAGGTCAGAGGGTAAGACCATATCATTTGTAACTTGTGATATTCTAAACTGACACCTTAATCCATATTTCTGATCACATATTGTCAGTTCATTCTTGTGCTTTTGATATGCAGAATGAACCATAAGTTCATTCTTGTGCTTTTGAAGAATGAACCATAAGTTCATTCTTGTGCTTTATAGTTGAAGAAATATGGCCACAAGAACTGACACCTTAACCCACATTGTGAAACATTCTGCATATCAAAAGCACAAGAATAAACCACCAACCTCAACAACAATATGGCCACATATGGTTCTTTAGCAGTACAGCAGTATGTGAAGCATTTTTAATTTCAGCAGGAGTGTACAACCCAATATAACTGGATATGTATATATAGGATCTGGAATATTAATTATAATGATCACTGCATATGTTCTTTTAAATGTTTATTATAGCTCATTCATCATTTTGCTTAGTGGTACGGTCATAAAACTAAACAAAATACAGAAAGCCAAGAAAATTGATCAAGGGGAATCAGCTGGTAATAATAACTACGCACATATGATTATGGGAAATACTGGGAAACATTATATTCCAGACTAATTGTGATTTTGAGTAGACAGCTAAGTGCATATATAAGTATTGCATGATTTTGATTACTAATTGTGATTTTGATGATCTTTCTTTTATACATTGGGTTATTTAGTTTTGCAAATGGATGACAATAGAAGAAGGGCGATGTATGATGGATTCAATAGCGTGACTCTAGGTCACTCAAAGGAATGGGTTAGGGTTGCAAAACAATTCGTGGATCTCGCATTTTCCGGTGGACCTCGTGTGGTGAAGTGTCCGTGTACCAAGTGTCGGAATTTTAAGTATGTGAGAAAGATCGAAGAACTGGAGCATCACCTTTGCAAGAATGGGTTTATGCCTAACTATCTTGTGTGGCGCTCACATGGAGAAGTAGAGCAGAATATCACAGAGTCAGAAATAATTGATGATGATGAGGAGGATCGGATGGATGACTTGGTGGCTGATATTAGTAGAGAGTATCCAACATTGGCCTCAGAACAGGATACACCAAATGAAGTGCAGGAGTTTTACAAGCTTCTTCACGCGTCAGAGGAAAAAGTGCATGACGACACCACTGTGACTGTGTTGCAGGTGGTTACACGTCTTATGGCAATGAAGGCAAAGTATAACTTCTCGAATAATTGCTATAACGATATAATCAATCTGATTATTGATATCATCCCATCGAACCATAAGATGCCAAAAGACTTATACCAGTCTAAAAAGATTGTGTCCGGTCTTGGGATGAAGTATAAGAAGATTGATGTGTGCGAAGATAATTGCATGTTGTTCTGGAAGGAATATGAAGCGAGCACCCATTGTCAGAAATGCGGTAAATCAAGATATGCGGAGGTACTAAAAGAGGATGGAGCTACTTTTGCTACAAAAGTGGCAGTTAAACAACTTCGATATATGCCCATCACTCCAAGGCTTAAACGTCTGTTTTTAACCCCAGAAACTGTGAAGCTAATGTTGTGGCATAAGGAAGGAGAACGTGAGATCCAAGACCTAGACATTATGATGCATCCATCAGATGGCGATGCTTGGAAGGCTCTGGATCGTTTTGACCCAGAATTTGGAAGAGACGCTAGGAGTGTTCGTCTAGGCTTGTCCACTGATGGTTTCACTCCTTACGACAACAGTTCAACTTCATACTCTTGTTGGCCGGTTTTCATCATGCCCTACAACCCCCCTCCCAACAAATGCATGAAAGAAGGGTTCATATTTCTTGCCCTTATTATTCCAGGGCCTAAACATCCTGGAAAGAAGATCAATGTATTCATGCAACCGTTGATTGAAGAGTTCAAAGAGCTATGGGTAGGGGTAAAGGCTTATGATGGTCTTCTAAAACGTGAATTTACCTTACGTGCGGCATATTTGTGGTCAATTCATGATTTGCCTGCATATGGTATTTGGTCTGGCTGGTGTGTTCACGGTCGACTGTGTTGTCCCATATGCATGGGGGACACACAAGCATATCGATTGGAGCATGGTAAAAAGGTCTCATTCTTTGATTGTCATCGACGGTTTCTTCCATCCAATCATCTGTTTTGAAATGATACGAAGTCATTTAGAAGAGGCATAAAAGTTAAAGACGGTCCACCAAAACGTTTAATGGGTGAAGATATCATGATACAACATCGTGCCCTTCAAAGGGCTGCAGAAGGTCATGAGTTTGAAGGCTATGGTCAAGATCACAACTGGACTCATATTTCTTTTCTCTGGGAACTTCCGTATGCGAAGGTATTGATTTTACCACACAACATAGATTTGATGCACCAAGAGCGCAATGTTGCTGAAAGCATCATAAGCATGTGTCTAAACATTAAGGGTAAAACAAAAGACAACATCAATGCCAGGAAAGATTTAGCTAATCTTTGCGATCGCCCTAGCCTTGAGGTCAAATTAAATCCTAATGGAAAGGAGAGGACACCACGAGCTCCATACTGTCTAAAGCCGGAAGAGCGAAAAGAAGTATTTCGATGGTTGAAAATGTTGAAGTTTCCAGACCGCTATGCAGCTAACATAAAACGTACTGTTAACCTCGACACTAATAAATTAAATGGTTTGAAGGCTCACGATTACCATATTTTGATGGAAAGACTTATGCCGGTAATGTTCCGTGGCTATTTGAAGCCTCCTTTGTGGAAGATGATTGCTGAACTTAGTTACATATATAGACATATATGTGCTAAGCATATCTCAAAGAAATTGATGATTCAATTTGAGAAACAAATCGCGGTGCTTGTATGCAAGATGGAAAAAGTATTTCCGCCTGGATTTATGAATGTGATGCAACATTTGCTAGTGCACTTACCTTATGAAGCATTGGTAGGAGGACCAGTGCAGTTCCGATGGATGTACAGTCAAGAAAGAGAATTGAAAAAACTTAGAGCTACTGTGCGGAACAAAGCAAGGGTTGAGGGGTGTATCGCAGAGGCCTTTGCAGCTAAAGAGATCACAATCTTCTCAAGTCAGTATTTATCACACACTAACAACGTGAATGCTCAGTCAACACGGTATCATACTGAAGAAGAAGGTCCTTCGACCGACCTTAGTGTTTTTCTCTGGAAGGGGAAAGGGGTCGGGGCTTCTACTGCACATTATGTTGACATAAGAGAGCGTAATTTCACCATGCTCTACTTGTACACCAACATGGAGGAACTTGATCCATACTTTGAAATGTTTGATTCCATATATTTAGCTGGCCACAAACCTACACCAAAGGAACTGGATAATCTACGTATGAAAGGGATGAATGGAGGTCCATGTTTCGTTGAATGGTTCCACGAGCATGTAATTATCTCTTTATAATTTTCCTTTGTGTACTTAGATTGTACATATGACTTGCTATTTACCTATATCTTTTTTTCTGCTCTATGTAGTGTAAGAAACTTGACTCTCTAGTCTCGGATGATTTGCGACAGATATCACATGGTCAGTTGAAAGCAAGAAAATATAGCCGCTATGATATTAATGGATACCGTTTTCGAACATCAAAATTAGAAAAAATCCGCCCGCAGGCAGCCACGACAAACAGTGGAGTAGTAGCAACTGCCACAAATGCAGACGGAGGCACTCATGACTATTATGGTGTTCTTCAAGACATAACGGAGTACACTCTTGGTGGGGCCAAAGAGTTCATGTTTGTGTTATTTGATTGTGAATGGTTTGATCCGCAACAAACGCGAGAGGATGAATTTGGAATTGTGGAGGTAAAGCATGAATCACGGTTTAAAGGCAGCGATTATAGCAATGTTGTGCTTGCACATCAAGCGCAACAGGTGTACTATCTAACATATCCTCATGAAAACTTGAAGTCTTGTTGGGTTGTATACAAAATTAATCCTGAAGTCCATCCGTTACGATATGATTATTACAACACAAATAACGGAGATGATGATTCTGTTGATATTTATCAAGAAGATGGCGATCAGTCAGAAAATAGAGAATTTACTATATCTGAGGATTTAGGGCTCAATGAAGTAGCTAGTCTTGCCATAGATTTGATGGCAGAAGAACCAGGTCCTTCTAGGGCAAGGACTCGTAAGTCACAGAGAATTCTTGAAAAACAACAAAGACTTGAAATAATTGAGCAGCGTGTTGCTGAAGCAGATTCTGATGCCGATGATTTTTGAAAAGTATATATATTTAAATTCTTGTATATGCATTCCTATTTCAATACTAAAAGTATATATATTTAAATTCTTGTAATGAAATTTGTGCAGATGATGAGGGTCATGGACAAGCTCAAAGGGAAGAAGCGCGGAGACCGTGGTGACTCCTCGAGGTCACGGTCAACTAGGGGTTCAGGTGGTGGGGATACATCCTCTATGTTGTTCCAGGTATTTAATTTGTTTTATTTTCTTTTCTTCTACGTATACATCGAGTACTTGATATATCTCATTGTTGATTATGTTTGTAGGGCTCTACAGCGTCAAGGCAACGGCTAGAGCAGCTCCTTGGTTGCATGGAGGAGCAGGGGCGCGAAGTGGGAAGCCATAGTGCACTTGGGCACGAGCGCGAGGTGGCAGGCCATAGTGCACCTGGGCAAGAGCGCGATGTGGCAGGCCACACTGCACTTGAGCCAGAGCGTGAGGCGATAGGCTCAAGTGGACCTATGCTAGAGCAGGACCACAATGCATTTGAGCAAGCGCGCGAGGCGGCAGAGCACAATGCACCTAGGCAGGAGGACGAGCTGGCACGCCAAGATTCACCGATGCGTGATGATGATGACTATGGGGAGGACTACGATGGAGAGGCCGATGGAGAGGCTGATGACGAGGTTGTTAAAACGACACAGGCAACAAACTTCAGGTAATTTTATTTTGACGAGGATTCCATTTTTGTTGGATTGATATTATTACCAGTGCACAATTTACAATTTTGTAGTTTCGGCGGTCCCTTAGAGTTCCACCGACACAACCCTTGGACCAACGTAGGGTCATAAACCCTGCAGGAGAGAGGAGTTGGGTGGAGGTGGCATGGAGTGGCAAAGGTCATCGGACACCAGTTAACACAGTGCTGGGATCTATAGCTCGTTTTCACTATCCAGGGGTGGTACAACTCAACGGGGCAGAGATAGGGGCGTATCACTGGGCTCACTGGGGCCTCAAACCATATGGACCCGACCGTACTCACCAAGACGCAGTGTGGTCATCGTTTTGGTGAGTTTATTATGTCTTTTAAATTTACTTATCGTGGGCGTCTATAAATGAATTTAATTGCTTTCTTCATTTTGCAGGAACAATTTAGATTGGACGAAACCAGCGAACGAAGAACATGCAAAACGTGTATTCCACAATGCTGCTAGAAAAGTTATAAATGGTTCAATGTCAGATGCACGGGTCAAAGCTGTTACCGTGTACTTCAAGAAAGTGAAGGTCAAAGAATGACCACAAGCAGGCATGTGAAATCCACTTGACAGCTGAGGAGTACAAACAAAGTGAAGTGGACTGGCTCACTGCTCATACCTGAAGCTTGGGTCAAGCTCTGCGAGTACTGGTCCTCAGATGAGTACAAAGTGAAGTCAGATAGAAATCGTTTGAACCGGAAGAGCAAACGGGCCTCCATCGATTTGGAGCAGATGGATTTATTGGGAAATCACAACGAATGGTATGACGAGCTAAGTAACATTTAGTCTTTTCCCTCAGACAAATTTGTATATTTTATTATGTCTCTTACTGCAGGAGGCTCGTGATGGTGTTGAACCCCGATTCATTGACGTTTACATGGAGGGACACCGAGGTCCAGATCCAGATCATCCAGAAGTTTTATGTGACGAAAGCGCGACAGAAAAGCTGGTAGGTGTAAATAATTACTATCTATTCTTAATTAACTTGTGACTCATTTATAATTACATAAATTGTTTTGGTAGACTCGTTATGCTGAGGAGGTTAGGAGGAAAGCAGGAGACGATGATCTAGATTGGAGGGAGGCACCTTTCGATCCGGATGCAGCAATATGTTGCCGGTGGTGGGCTACCACATGGGAGGTATGATAAGATCAAAAGTTGTGATATATAAACACTATATTATCATAACTTGTGATGTTTCTAGGTTGGGGATCGGCGATGGGGTTGTGAGTCGCGATAGCTTTGGTCGTCGGTCAGTTTCCTCGGCGGGGAGTAGATCTCGAACTTCAACTTCGAGGGAATCAGAGCTTGATGAGCAACTAAGACAACACAACAACAAGTTCAACATCTATCTCAACAAGTTCAGATGATGCAGGGAATGCTGATGCAGGTAATAATTTTATTAATCCGCTCAGAATCTGCCCAATATTTTTTTTATCTAAATCGCTCTGAGCCTTAGACAGCCTAAAATCGGTCTGGTCAATTGTTGAGTGATTTCTGCATTTATTAGGAGGTTGTCACAGCCTGTGATATGAACATACCCTTAACTGCACAAGCACAACCACTTCAGATTCAGGATGTGATTAGTTGAATCTAGGCTAAGTGAGGACAATGTCAATCCCTTAACATTAGCCAAGCAACCTTGGGGGCAAATTCAAAGAATTAAAGAACATCGACACACTTGTCTAACGCCAAGCTGCCATGGCTTTCTACAAGAAAGTTCTCAGCTGCTCTGGTTCCAGAATTAGTTGCACACACTGATCAGCTGCTCTGGTTCTCAGCTGCTCTTGTTCCAGAATTAGTTGAACATCATCTGCCTCAAACAGACTGTTGTAGTGTTTATTCAGGGCAGGCCATTGCCCGTGAATAACGAACAAATAACAAAGGCGCGTATCAGCTTCAAGCATATAGAGAACTTGACTTACTCACCTACTTTAATGCCTGCTTTTTACTACTTGAAAGCTGGCTTGGCTCTCAGACCAATTAACTTGACACCTGCTTAGCGCCCTCACTGCTACTTCTCTCATTAAGCTGCTCTCCTCCTTTTATCAGGCGAGTTGAACAGGCTGTGTGATAAGGAGATCGGTTTCAGTTAAGGGAAATTGGATTCTAGTGCGTTGAGCTCGAGTTTGGGGCTGCGTATCTATGGATCCATGTACTTACAGCCCTAGAGTGCTATAGCAAACCTTGATAGCTATATTTGGTGAATAAGTTTGCTTAGATGAAGTCGGCCTGTCCTTGTTTTGAATTGTGAGAAAAAATGGGGATGAACTGGAGGGGTTAAAGGTAGGGGTTCACTTGATTAGTGCTGAATTCAGTTCTAGGTGACTGAAAACTGGGTTCAGTTTTGGGAACAAAAAGCTTTCCACGTTGCAGCTATGTTTCCCTTGTCTGATTTGAAGCTGGGCATCTGTGTTTTTTGCGGACTTTGGTGCTCTCCTGTGCGTGATCCGTGGAGTTTTTGGTTATAGTTATTATACCAAAGTGATAGAGCGTGGATCAGTGCACAACTTTGATTAATACCGATTTGCAAGTCGTGTTGCAAATAACGGAGTAGGAATTGCTGGAACCTGAGCTGTCAGACATGCTGGGCAAGTGGGCATTGAATATTGTCCAGTTTTGTGAAACCTGTCTCAGTTTGGACAGATAGAAGAGGAAGGGGGCGACATGCCCAAGCTGCTCGACGGTAGGTAACTGCTTGCTTTTAGAAGTTTGAGTGTAAGTTCTGGTGGCCGAAGCTTTTAGGATATGGAAAAGATCTCCACGTCTCTGTGTGCTCCACAGGTGCTATTCAGATTGAGACCATGGGCAGATTTTTGTATTGGGATAACGTGGGAGATTTCTCTGGTGCATGGATGAGCAGTTGGAGATAAGAGAGGATGTTGCTAGGGGCGTATCAGGGTGTGATTAGAATGTTTCTAGTGGCCGAGCCGTGAGATTCACGCTGTAAAAATCTGAAGCGTCGTAGTTATCCCCGGAGACCTCCCCCTGCCTGCATGTTTCCTGCCTGTGCGACACCGACCAATGTTTTTCAATGAGCCATAGCATGGGTTGTGCGTGGAGCCTTGGCGTGGAGGCCGCGTGTCCAGCCCAGGCAACTGTCGACCGAAACGCGAATAACCATCACGTGTGAACATGCTCGACGTGCTCATGTTTCTTTGTTTCCTTGATACTGCCTTGCTTCCCTGCTCGTGGAGTGCTCTGGCGCCTTGCTGTTGCTTGTAGAGTTCGACGAGAGTTCTCCGTGTCCATGCTCTCGCGGCTGCGTGGAACTGCGTTACCCTGTTCTGCTCGTTCGTTGAGGATGATGGTTATATTATATTAAGAAGAAAAAATGGCAGGAGCCCAAACAACACACATCCACCTCCTCATACCCTTAGCCAAAAATAGACGCACCTTTTACAAAAGAAAAAACAACATGACCCAGGACCCAGATCCATATTACTTATGAGATCAAGCAAATTACCAAGAACTATTATCTGTCATAATGGAACATTCTGTTGTACAGTAGAAACATACCAGATCCATTTTGTCAGCTGAAAGAACTATATGCTGCCACTCTGTCATCGCTGAATAAGGAGGGCACATTGGACTATGGCATATTGATTTACAATTAAGTTCCCTCACCTGGCCATCATACTCATCTGCAATGTGCCATTGGCCCAGCTGCAGAAAAGCAACAGTTTAACGCAGAATATGAAGTAAAAGAAAACAAATTCATTCAGCTTGCTGATCACATAAAGGAATAGTAGAACTGATTTCTGTTAACCTGGTAGCATAAGAGGTGGAAGGGTTTTTTTATAAGGTGAGGTGGAAGGTTAACCCACAATAAAAATATGCCTGGAGGATGACCACTGACCAGTACATATGCTTCCTTTGAATAAATCTATTTAGAGCGCATATGGCATAGGCCAGCCAATTTTGAAATTCAATAGGAGGGTGGCTACCGCTAGGTGGTACGTACTGATTCTAATCAACGGGGTCCGCGACAGATAGTTTATTGTCCTGATTAGAGACTTGGTTTAATTACTGCACCTGATCAGAAATCAGAATATTAGTTTATTCCAATTTATATTATATTTGTATAAAAAACCATCATTCGCATTAGAGCAAGCATCTGCGATAATAATTCCTACTTAATTACCAAACCTACTCACATTCCGTTCAGTTAATAATTAATCCGTTGCAGGCACAGGGAGTTGAAGGTTGAACGGGTAAGGCACGTGCCGTTCTTCTTTCTGCGATCAAATCCCCTGAACCCGTCTTTGTTGCGAGTTATGTTATGTTTTTGTACAGGTCTATTACCTTTTTTATTTGAGTGGTACTGAGATAAGGACTTGTCCCACAGCCGGAAGCATTTGCACTGCGACAGCTCTCTTGCTGCGCGACATGGAAACGAATCGATCGAGCTCGTAAAAACCAATCAGTTCAACCATGTGTTTCATTTCACTTTTTTCAGACATCATAGCTTCAGAGAGAAGATATATATATACCTGAACCTGATGACAAGGCCATCAACATCTATGCATCAGTGAATTAGCTGATTTTTTGTGTTATGTGTAATCTAGGCTTTTCCTGTTTGCTTTCTTGATTAGCTGTTTTTTGTGTAATGTGTAATCGCAATTTCTGTCATCTGCTAGTTGCCTGCATCAGTGAATTGTGACTTCAGTTGGTAAAGCCTAACTCATGGTTCAGTTGGTAACTTGCTTGTGGCTTCTATGATGCATGTGCTAGATAAGATTACCATCCCATGTGTGAGTTTAAACTCTATATATACATTAGTTTAAAATAAAACTCAAGCTTATTGTATTTGCAGATGTATAGTGCTCAGATGGGATCTCCAATGGGACCCCAGTTCACCCGTCCGTCACAATCTGGACAGACCCCAAACACCAACGAAACACAGGTATAGTTTTGTAGTATATTTACTTTCATTTACAATTATAATCATGCATCGTTTTATTTGGTTATAGGGTTCTGAGACCGGACAAGGAAACCCACAGATGGACATTCAGTGGTCGATGCCTCCTAGAGGACAGATTCTTCCTCCTCCACAACCAGGTATGGGATATTGGCCACCACCACCATGGGGATATCCTACACATCCAATGGGGCCTTGGGGACGCCCCCCATGGCCAACACAGCCACTTCCGTCACATGCGGTACGTTCCTGAATTTCAATGCTAGTTGATTTCCTCCTAATTAAATAAACTAAGTCTAGATTGGTTTTATCGTCTAGCTTTAGTCACTATCAAAGGGGGGCCACAGTGCACCATTTTCACCTACCTGGGCTAGTTCTCAATTCTCACCTACCTGAGCTCTTCTGAAATCAAACTACAGATTCAGTGTCTATGAACCTATTTAATTGAATGAATCTAGATAGGATTAGCTAAAATGAATGAGGTCTGAGGTTTATGCATGTAGGTAACATGTATGTATTACCCTTTTGGCCATGTAATTGATCTCGGCAGCCAGCAGCTCACTCTGAAACAAGAATTCAGCAATCAGAGTCTGACAAATAAACAACCTAGCCATCACGAACTCATAGTTACTTACATCAAGAACTCTACCTGTTAGTGTTTTGCAGCATCTGGATCTGGTTGCGCAGTTTTGCGGATTCTTGCTGGTAGAATTGCTTCAACAGATAAAGCAAATAGTTTGGAATAATTTTCTGTTCCCAACAGTAACCAAATAGTGGGGGGCCAGAGGAAGAGCCAACGGCGTGTGCCTTCTTGTACCTCTCGATCATTTTGGTTTATGAGAATTTTGGTGTACATGTGATTTAATGCTTTCCTATATTTATTTAGAAAAGGACGCTATGTTTATCATGCTTTCCTATATCTTGGTGTACATGTGATTTAATGCCAGTTGTATATTTATGAGAATTTTGGTTTATTTTGTAGGATTCCGGCACTCATCAAGTGACTCCTCCCCCTCACGCTGACTTTGCGGACAGATGTCTCAATTCTAGTGGTGGAGCTACGAACAACAATCCGATGTCCTGATCGAGAGCGATGGAGCTAATGTTTGAACTTGTGAACTAAAAATGAGAACTATGGATATGAACCTATGTATTTGGACTTGTGTGAATTTGTGAACTTATGTATTTGGACTTGTGTGAATTTGTGAACTTATGTATTTGGACTTGTGTGAATTTGTGAACTTATGTATATTTGGACTTGTATGAATTTGTGATATGTATATATATCCCTGTGTTTGAAAATTGTATTGTATGTGATATTCTGTGTTGCATGTGTTATTATGTGTGTCTAATTTATCATTTCTGTATTTTTTATTTTTTTCTGGAAAAGAGTTAAGAACGTGGGTACCCACGTTCTTAAGGTTAAGAACGTGGGTACCGTCGAACTTAATGGGCAGCCCGCGCCGACTCACGCAGGACACATAAGTTCGACGGCCACCTGTACCCACGTTCTTAAAGTTAAGAACGTGGGTGCCGTCGAACTTACGGGACACAATTCGACGGTCCCCGTCGAACTTAAAAAACCCACGTTCTTAACGTTAAGTTCGACGGTACCCACGTTCTTAAAGTTAAGTTCGACGGTACCCACGTTCTTAACATTAAGAACGTGGGGGCCGTCGAACTTACTTCTTTAAGTTCGTCAAAAAAAAACGCCGTCGGCTATGAACGTGGGTAAACCCACGTTCTTATGTTAAGTTCGACGGCCTATTACATTAAGTTCGACGGTTTTTCACCCACGTTCTTTAAACCAGTTTCTTGTAGTGGGCATTCCTCCCCCTAATGCCGAGATGTTCTTAAAAGCATACAGATAAAATCCCCAACCACAATCATCCAGTTGTGGCTAATGTATGCTATTGTGGTGATTTATTTGGGAAATCTTACGCACATTACAGATAGGGGTTTTATGCAGTGAGCTTTGAACTTAGATTAATGTAGTGGCATGAATGCTACATATTTGTCCTTCAACATGAAGGGATAGTATCAACTTCCAGTAAGACACACAACAAGTTGCTTTTACTACAGGAAAACAGTTAATTCACGTCGGCCAGGAACCGATGGGAATAAGCATTAAACCGATGGGAATAAGTAATTCTCGTCGGTTTAGGGCTTATTCCCATCAGTTGTCAGCCGCCAGGCGTCCCTTGTCGGGGATAAGGTTATCCCCGTCGGCCGCCGACGAGAATAATTAATCCCCGTCGGCCAATAACGAGTCGACGGGAATTACGGCTAATTCCCGTCGGCCACCACAACCGACGGGAGTTATTAATTAATCCCTGTCAGCCAGGTCAGCCGACGGGAGTTAACTGGGCTGACGGGAGTTAATAGTTAATCTCGTCGGCTATGGTCAAACCGACGGGAATTAACTGGGCCGACGGGAGTTAACCTATAATTCTGCAACAGCAACACCAAATTAGATATTTCTCCACAATTGCACACATAACATACACAAAACATATATATCACAAACATATGACAAAACATATCACATGAACATATAAATCACAAACGCATTGACATCACACATCACAAACGCATTGATATAATTCACACATCACAAACATTTCAGATACGAGAGTGTTTACACAAACATAACGTCCACGAGTTAAAATACATAACGAGCACGGGTTCAAGTGTTTAGAGATAACCACCACTTGGGTGGTTAGAGCTTTGACCGCTGCCGCCACCACCACTAGGAGGAGGGAACACGAAGAGCGAGTCAACAAATCCAGTCCCTGCTACGGGATCAGAACCACTACCACCCGCTTCGGGCGTAACCTATGCAAGTTAGCAAATATCAACACGTTAAATGCAAATATCAAAAGTATACAAGTGTATAAATTAATCGACAGTTATCAAACGTACCCTATCTCCAGGTGCAGGTATATATGTCGGAGGGGTGTTGAACTGTGGTGGCGGAGCTGGTGTGTTTGCAAACTGGCTCCATTGTGGTGGCGGTGGAAAATTTGTTGCCATGCCCTGTTGCTGCATTAACTGTTAAACATATGTGTTAATATTGAAGATGTTGTATTGAAATATAATAATTTAGAGTTCAGATTATGTATACTCACTTGATACATCGCTTGGTTATGTGCATTGCATGCCTCCATAAATTCTCGTTGTTGTCTCATGTCCTCACGCATCCTCATAATCTCCAACTCCTGCTCGTTCGGTCGACGAGAGCATGAGCTACGGGAAGACGAACCCATCCTCTGAGATCTCACCGACGACGAGTCAATCAATCCGTCGAAGAGTGCGTATCTATAAGTGATTCAAAAAATGTGATTACTGCATAATCAATTTAGTGTCAACCATATAATTTCATAAGTTAGAGCTTATCGTCCATGCGCTTTGCCACCACCACTTGCGTACACCACCGAGGGATCCACCGGTTCATGGCGCCAGTCGAAGTCAGGGCCATGGCGACGAACCATCTCCTCCCCATATGCCGCCTATACATCATTCACAACCTTACAAATGCAGGAATTTCTATACTTTGAACGTTTGTACTTTTTGGCCAAAACTCACCAGCCGATCCGTGGCTGTCTGGCTGCAGAGCTAGTCAGGGTTGTTCGGGTCTGGTCCTTTGTGGCCCTCCTGGTAGACCTCAATGTCACTAGGCTTTTGGCCACTCGTAGCTTCCTGTATAAACAAAAAACATTCATAAGCAATCGTATTATTTGCTGATCAACATAGATAGATCAAACTTACCATTCTTTTAGCTTTTCGTATCATGTCGTCACCGCCAAACTTGTGGTTAGGATTGGTTCCTCGACATTGTCTGTGATGCGCTGACGCTTTCTGGAAGCCTTCGGAAGCCCAATATCGACACCAAGCATAGTACGCATCAGGCACGGGCGCCATCCATGGAACCATCACCTGCACACACAATGTTACACATTATATCAATCACAACAATCAATATAAAGTGTAAAACAAATTGAATACTAACCTCACGATATTGATCCTCAGTCAAATATATCTTTGAGGATCCTTCCTTTTTATTCAAGGGGCCTGCTTCTTCCGGATGCTTTTGAAAATATAGATTTGTAGTCTGAATTCTCGCATAGTATATGGCATCCTTCACCAGCTTCTTTGCATTGTTTTGGAAGACACGTTCAGCGTGCCCCATGTAATCCTCTTCGTCAGGCAACTGATATCGAAGCTACAACATAAAGAATACAAATACAATGGTATAAGTCATTGATTTACAATATTAAGAAACATAACAAAAATAATAAAGAAATCATACCCAAAAGTCATTACGCAAAAGTCCTTATCTGTCGGTGTGGTTTCGTTCCTTTTTAAACTTGTACTCGTCCCAGGTACTGACGAGCACCTCATCCTCGGTATCACCATTTGACACCTTCACTATACCAGGGCAGTGAAGGCGGCAAAGAGAATCCAACGTAAGGTTAACCTAAGTGTGGTGTCCCTTGCCGTCAAAGGACAGGTCCTCCCAATTCCTGCATTACACAAAAACATTAACAATACACATAATAGTTATATGAGATAAGTTAATATATTACACTCACCGATCTCCATGTGGCATGATTAAAATCCTATCAGCCTCTCGCTCTATCGCGTGACGAGGCTTTACTGAGTGGCTTTTTCTTGAGCGACATGTGTGTGTCGCTGAAGAGCCTCCCGAGCCATCATCCATCGGGTTGTCAGCCGGTTCGCCCTGTTGGCCCCACTGGTCCCACGCCTGTTGCTGCTCTCTCTGGTGGTCCCACTGGTCCCATGGCTGGTGATGCTGTGCAGCCTGGTCCCATGTCACGTGCTCCACCTCCTCATTGTGCTCCATCTCCTCATTGTGCTACTCAGCCTCATTGTGCTGCTCCTCCTCAATGTGCTGCTCCTCAGTGTGCTGCTCATCCTGGTACATACAACTCAAGATTTATTTTTAAATATGTAAACAAATTTATTTGTACAAGATATGTTACCTCATCTCCATGTACCACGCTCAATAGCTCTCGACGTCTGCTGCTGCTCGAAGAACTGCCCTGAAAAAGGCCCAGGCCCTTGAACAGCCCCTTCACTGACTTCTTTGATTTTGGCGGCATCCTGCATAAAAAATAAGAAATTATTCATTAGTGCATCAAAAATGACATAATACTTAAAAATATAAACAAATGAAATAACAAAACAACTTTACTTGTTAAGTATCATCAAAATCAGGATCTATTTGTTCTCTTCTATGCAGAGGTCGCCATGTAACTTTTCTCCTAACAGGTTGTCTTCTCCGTCTCTCGGGAAAAGTTAAGTCGTTAACGTCTGCAACTAGTGAATCTAATGCCGGTGCAGGATCAATATGAAAACTAGTTGGCAACTCTTCTTCTTGAAACACCCCATCAACCTGCTCAAGGTGACCAATTTGATATTCGTCCTCACCAGGAGTGTATAGGCGTTCGCGGGGATTTACATTGTACACAACCCTCCATTTAGACAACTTTTTGCATGGATATGTCGAGAAATAAACTTGGTCTGCTTGATGGGCAAGGATATATGTGCCGTGTCCTTGAAGCAATTTTTCAGGTTGGATTTGTGTCATCCCAAATTCGGTCCTATAATACTTCAGGTCATACCATTTACACTCAAAGAAAACTAGCGCTAAAGGCTTATTTCCAGCAAATGTAATCTCGATTATATTTTTGATTTTCCTGTAATAGCAGGCTTCGTGTCCTTCCATGTCGGTTGCCCTAGTAACGACTCCACTATTTTGAGTGGCGGCCATAGGATGACTTGATTCGAAAATGCTTGAACGAAAGCGATATCCATTGACGTCGTAACGTCCATAGCTTTTGGCAGTTACACTTCCAATAGATAACTGACATAAGTCATCATTCAAATTCATTTCCTCCCCAAATTGTCAATTATGCCACAAAGCATTAGCAAATTCTGTAATATTAGTTAACTGAAATTAGCTCTCGGAGCCACATAATTAAGACTTACATGGTCCCGAAGCCACATAATGAAATTAGGTCACCCATGCATACCATCGCGTCGCAATTTGTCTATGTCTCTCGCTGTTGGCCTACTGAGACACCTCATGTTTTGTTCATCAAACTCGCTATCAAATATTATTGTATGACATGAGATATTTGATAACATAAACTAATTCACATATGAACAGTTTAAGAAAATAAGTCTTACACAAAGTATTTCTCCACCTCAGGCATATTCGTGAACATGTACAGTAAAGCAGACTTTTGTTCTTCCATACTGAGGTGATATGCCTTGGGTGGACCAACGACTTTGCCGTTTGTCTGAAAAATCGAAAGATCACTACATGGAGGCATCTCTCATTCATCATCATGGTACCTTTTCTTTCGAGCAAATACATTATGTTCTTCTGCAAAGTAACAACTTGTGAAGTGTGCTACCTCCTTTAGTTTAAATTGTTCCGCAATACATCCTTCAACTCTTGCCTTATTGCCCACCATTGCTCTAAGCTTCTTTAATGCTCTTTCAATATGAAACATCCACCTATACTAAACAGGACCATCGACCTTAGCCTCATATGGAAGATGTATAAAGAGATGTTGCATAGGATTGAAGAAACCCGGTGGAAATATTTTTTTCCAATTTGCACAAAAGCACCGGTGCCTCTTTCTCCAGTTGTTCCATCACATCTCTTCTGATTTCTTTAGCACACAACAGTCTGTAGAAATAGCTAACTTCAGCTAACGTTTTCCACACAGCTTTGGAAATGTACCCGCGAAACATTACAGGCATGAGCCTCTCCATAATTATGTGGAAGTCATGTGTCACACCCGGTTTTAGAAGGCAAACCGAATGCGAACCATGTACGTGCCAGGATCAGCAATTCACGTACACAGCAGTTACATAACATGGACATCATCACACAGTGCTCAAATAGTATTAAAAAGGGAAATAATAGTCGATTACATCATGATGTCTGAGACATCCACATAGTCTTTACAATAAATCAAAGTGCGGAAAAGAAACGTAGATAACACGGCCTTCACAGGCAGCCGACTGGGGGTTGTCGCTAACCCACACCTAGAACTCGTTGTAGTCTTGGAACTCCTGGAAGTCTCCTTCCACAGCTTCATCTTCTCCTGAGCAGTGGTTGCAATGCTGACAACCTGGGGATGGGGGGGGGTTTGGTGTGTAGAGCAAGAGTGAGTACACATCAACATACTCAGCAAGTATCCTGTTTGGCTGTAGTGGACTAGCTTTATGTGGGGGTAAGTCAAGCAGTTGCTTTTAGTTGGTCAGATTATTATTTACTAGTAGAAAGCCAGGTTTTAACATTAACCCAAGTTATTAGCCCGATGTACCCTTTCCAAACGGAAAGAATACCACTTACCAGCACCATAGACATAACCAAAACCATCAGTCTCATTGCCACCTGTAAACCAAAATGTCTCTGATCAAGTACCACTAATCATTGGAGCTCCCTTGGCCGCTCATAACCACGAGCACGGCTGATATATCAGTTTTCAAACACTCTGCAGAGGTTGTGCACTTTACCCACAAGCCGTGATTCCCTTTCTGCCCGGAGATCATGACTCTCCATTGATCACTACCAAGGTGACCCAGCAGGGCATCACTATGTAGCCTTTACAAAGATTCCCCGGGACTGTAGTCGCCCGTTAGGTTTCCTAAATGTACCGCACTCCTCCCCAAGGGACAAATCAACCTTGGCAGAGCGAGCCGCATACACCGAGCCCCATTGACGGCACGACGGCTAAGCGAACTACACCCCGGTTCCTCTAATTATTCAGCTAAGGGCGTCCCACTCCACCCTCATGGTTGCACTGTTTTCCCGGGCGGTCATCCATAGAACAGGTCCTTACGGAGAGGCACTCGAGAAACCGCTCGAGCCCCCTTGAAGACCACAAGTATAACATCATGATAAGAGAAGGGAAAACAGCGTATCATAGATAATCTCATCATGTTCATTGATTAGAGTTGAGCAATAGCATAAAGTTAAGCAATAATAATCCAACCCAAATAGGTAAACAAGGATATGGATAACAAAGCTAGTCGATCCTTAGGCATAAATGTGTAATGCGGGAGGTGAATTAAAGAATGAATAGGACAGAGATAGGTCAAGAGACACTTGCCTCCACCAACCGACTGCTGCTCAGGGGCTTCTCCTGCGAGTTCCTCGGGCTCTTCAACCGGATCGTTCTCTATGCGATTGCAAGCATACATACATCCATCCATTCAAATTAGGAAACAAACAGTACACCATACAATAGAACAAATAAAGTAAATATGTAGAATATCACATATGATAATGAATTTTCCTTGGTTAGAAAGAAACGAGGGAAGGTCTCGCAGGGGTTAAGGCTTATGCTCGAGGTGCACTACGAGTAAACGAATAACTAGACGTCACGTGCTCTAGTTCCAATTGGTTCTAACAAAAGAATTAGCTACATGCACTAATGTAAACGTGACCACTTTTAGTAGATTAACATTGAATGAGTTAGACGATTAGCTATACAAATTAACTAACGTAACCAATTTCCAAATTGAGACTCGTATCTTATTAATATGAACAACGGGATTAGCGCGCATAGGGTACGGGGGCGGGGGGGGGTAGACGGGGCGTCTGGGGGTAGACGGGGACACGACGGGTCGTGCCAAGGCACGCGCACTACGTGAGCACGCGCGCGAGGCCGCACGCACACGCCACGAACTAGTCGTGCGCACGTCGGGGCCGTGCGCTAGCCGGGCTCAAAGCCGCGCGCCATAGGCACGCTGGGCCGAGCTCGAGGCCACGCCGGGGCCGTCACGACGCGAGCAAGGCACGGCGGGGCGAGCGGGCAAGCACGCCGGGGCAAGCGAGCACGGGCAAGCGAGGACGCGGCCGGGCGAGGACACAGCCGGGCGAGGCCGGGCGCGGGGGCGGGCGGCCGAGCCGGGGCGCGACGGGGGCTGCCGAGCCGGGGCACGGGACGGGCGGCCGAGCCGGGGCACGGGGCGGGGGCGGCCGAGCTCACCGGGAGGCGGCCGAGCTCGCCGGGAGGCGGGCGGGCCGGGCATGGAGGCGGCGCGACCGGGGACAGCGCGGCCGTGGGTGGGGGCGACGCGGCCGGGGATGGTGGACGGGGCCGGCGAGCACCGGGGCGGGTGTGGCCGGGGCTGGCGAGCCGAGGCCGGGGGCGGGGCGGCGCGGCCGGGCGCGGGCGAGGCCGGGGTCGGGGGCTCGCCGGAGCGGCCGAGGCGAGGGCGGGGCGGGGCGGCCGGGCGCGGGGCGGCCGAGCGCGCCCATGGCGCGGGGGAGGGCGCCGACGGGAGGGAAGGAGGAGGGAGGGGGAGGAGAGGAGGGAGGAGGGGGAGAAGCCTCACCGGAGGGGGAGGACGGCGCGGCGGCGACGCCGGGGAGGGGCGGCGGCGGCGCTAGGGCAGGGAGAGGGCGGCGGCGGTTAGGGTTAGGGAGAGGGAGAGAGAGAGGGGATGACGGGCGGGGCCCGCGGGGAGGGGATTTTTGGAAAAAAGAAAAAAGGGGAGGGGGCGGTTGGGCCGGCTGGGCCCAAAAGGGGGGAGGGGGCGCGGCTTGGGCCGCCAGGACGGCCCATGGCGGGGGAGGGGCGGCTGGGCCGCCGCGGGGCCCACGCAGGAAGGGGAGGGGGGCGGCTGGGCCGCTTGGGCCAAGGGGAAGGGGCGGCTGGGCCAAAAGGGGAGAAGGGGGGGAGAGAGAAAAAGAAAAGGCTTTTCTTTTTCTAATTTCCACACTTTCTTATACCTAATTCTCCAATTCACTCAACCACAAACAGAAGAGTGCATAATCCGGCATGATGCAACAAACAAAAATAGTTCTAGGTTTTGGTTACACAAGATGTCGAGCTAATTCTCGCTATAACTTTTAGAAAAGATCAAGGCTTAGCGAGAAGAAAAGGGAAAAAGGAAAGAGTAACGCCTGAATTTGGTGAGAGAAAAGAAGAAAAAATTCTACCCCCAAATTCAGGGCGTTACAAACCTATCCCCCTTAAAAGAATCTCGCCCTCGAGATTCAGGGTTGGCTAGCAAAGAGCTTAGGGTATTTAGCCATCAGATCATCTTCACGCTCCCAGGTTGCTTCTTCCTCTGAATGGTGATTCCATCTAACATTGCACATTCTGATGGTCTTCCTCCGGGTGACTCTGTCTGCAACCTCAAGGATTTGCGCTGGCTTCTCAACGTAGGTCAATTCCTCCTGGACTTCAAGACCTTCCACTGGCAACTGCTCTTCCGGCACACGCAAGCACTTCTTCAACTGAGACACATGAAAGACATCATGCACGACAGACAAATTCTCTGGCAGACTGAGCTGATAGGCCACCTCTCCACGCCTGGAGAGAATTTGGTACGGACCAATGTAGCGGGGTGCTAGCTTGCCTTTGACTCCGAACCTTCTGACTCCTCTGATCGGTGACACTTTCAGATAGACAAAGTCTCCAACTTCGAAACTCAGCTCTCTTCTTCTTGTGTCTGCATAGCTTCGCTGCCTCGATTGCGCTATCTTCAGATTCTCTCGGACCATCTTGATGTTCTCTTCAGCTTCAAGTAGAATGTCTGGCCCAAACACTTGCTTCTCTCCCGGCTGATCCCATTGCAACGGAGTTCTACAACTCCTCCCATAGAGCGCCTGAAATGGTGACATCTTCAAACTGGCCTGGTAACTGTTGTTATAGGAAAACTCTGCATAAGGCAATCTCTTGTCCCATCCGGACTAATCTTGCAACGCACAGGCCCTCAACATGTCTTCAAGAATTTGATTGGTTCTTTCGGTCTGGCCATCTGTCTGCGGATGATAAGCTGAACTGAAATTCAGATGTGTGCCCAAGGCTTCATGCAACTGCTGCCAGAAATGAGAGGTGAACTGCGTTCCTCTGTCTGAGACTATCTTCTTTGGCACACCATGAAGACAAACGATCCAAGACATATACAACTCTGCCAATACTGCACTGTTATAGTTGGTCTTGACAGGTATGAAGTGGGCTGACTTGGTCAAGCGGTCCACTACTACCGAAATGGAATCGTAGCCGGCTCGAGTGCGAGGCAATCCGACTATGAAATCCATACCGATTTCATCCCATTTGCACTGAGGGATTTGCAATGGTTGCAACAATCTAGCTGGTCTCTGGTGCTCTGCCTTAATTCTTCGACAACTATCGCACATAGCCACATGCTCTGCGATTTCCCTCTTCATTCCGTACCACCAGAATTTCTTCTTTAGATCCTGATACATCTTCTCACTGCCAGGGTGAATCGAATAGGCTGTCTCATGAGCTTCCTTGAGAATCAACTCCTGAATGGGTTGGACATTGGGAACACACAAGCGGTCTTTGAACCATATCACAACTGATAACTGCCTGATACTTATCTAGCTAATTCATCCCTAGGATGACATCTATTCCCTGAGTACCCATTACTATAAGGTTAGCGGGAAACGCTATCCCCCTTATTTCCACACTTATATTCAAACAAATGCTATCAGCTCGAATTCTACCACCGGCTGAGTCAATTTGAATGGGGGTTGACATGGTAGTAATTGGAAGATTATGTGTTCCTACCCACGATGCAGTAATGAAAGAATGCATTGCTCCAGTATCAAATAACACCTCTGCAATATGGGAGTCGATTGGGAACATACCTACTATCATGCCGGGGGTCTCCTGAACTACTTCAGCCTCCAAGTGGTTCAGCCTCCCATGATTGTAGCGCGGCTGAGAGCGATTGCCTGCTCCAGGCTGAGGCACGTTCTGCTTTGCTGGGGCATTGGGGCCTGACTGCTGCTGGGTTGCCTTCTTCGGAAATTGCATCACCCAGTGGCCTTGCTCTCCACAGTGGAAACATGCTCTGTTTCCAACCTGAGCTGGTGCTGCCTGACTGTTTCGCTGGGTTGCTGGGGCAGGAAGACGAGGTGCCTGCTGATTCTACCTCTAAAACTGACCTCCTGACTGATTGTTCTGACGGTTCTAGTACTGATGCTGAGGATACTGCCTCTGGAACTGCTGATGCTGCTGAAGTGGACGCTGGTTCTACCTGAACTGCTGAGGTTGATTGCCTGAGAAACGAGGACGATTGCTACTTCCAGGCTGGGGTCCACTGATCTTACGCTTACGATCCTCCATCTCCTTACGCTTCCTCTCCGTCATGATTGATCTGTCAATCAGGTGCTGGAATGTCGGGAAGGTGTGATTCATCAGCTGATAGTGCAGAGGGTCAACCAAGCCTCTTAGGAAACGGTACTGCCGCTTGGCGTCGGTGTTGACATCTTCAGGAGCATAGCGAGACAACTGCAGAAACCTGTCCCAGTACTCACTGACAGACAATGGCCCTTGCTTGAGAGCCAGGAACTCCTCCTTCTTCACTGTCATCAGACCTGTCGGAACATGGTACTGACGAAAGCTTCCTCTGAACTCTTCCCAGGTGATGGTGTCGGGGTGGGCATGGGTGGCGAGGTAAGACTCCCACCATGACTGAGCTGCTCCTCTCAACAGACGGGGACCATACAAGACTTTCTCCCTATCATCACACTGAGTGGTATGCAACTCCTGCTCCACAGTGCGCAGCTAGTCTTCAGCATCCATGGGGTCAGAAGAATGAGCAAACGTTGGTGGATAACCTCTCATGAATTCAGCACGCTTGTCTCTGGGCATCTGAGGCTGAGGTGGGGCCTGCTGCTGTTGCTGCTGCTGCTGCTGAATGGTGGCCAAAGTCTGACCGTTGGCTTGGACTACCTGAGTCTGCATCAGAAACATCTGCTCGATGGACATCGGGGGCGGGGGCGGCAGGTGCTGTTGCTGGGACACCTCCTCCTGTTGAGCGGCTCGCTCCTGCTGAGCACGCCTTCCTCCTCTGCGCCTGTTCTCTGACATCTGCAGAATGCAACCACACATCAGAACTGATCTTGCAAATCTTGCAGCATAAGAAAAGAGTATAGAATTCTTCAACAGCACTGAACAGATGAGCATCTTCACTGATCTCCAACACAGACCACACAACTTCTCAGATAAAGAGGAAAGTGGAATAAAAGGTTTCCCAACTGTATAGCTAACTCCATTAACATATAACAGGTAAACCAAAATGCAGGGGATACCCACACTCTGGTGACAGTCATTACAAAGATCCAAACCAAACATAGTTCATCATGACAAACATAAATGCACAGGATATAGCAAACTACCCTGTCTAACTAAGACTAACTAAGAGCGAGACTAACGCTAAGACTGTAGCTTCTATATATGTATTTTGTATTAATTACAAGATCCAACTCTAACAATCTATGGTTCTAGATTTATCTTGGTCTTGCAGTCGGGATTGCCATAAGGCTGGTGTCCACGCCGAGGTGAGCGGTATGGGTGCTGAGTCCCGACGGGAGCGGGGGAACCGTCATCCAGGTGACGACGTTCCGCGCGCTCAGCCCGCAGCAGGGCGACCTCAGCACGAGCCCTACTCAGCTCGTCTAGCGCATGGTCCAGCTTCGTGTTTAGCACGGCGGCTAGGTTGACTGTGCTGCTCAACCTAGGATTGTCCTCACCGACAGGTGAAACAATCACGCCTCCTGTGCTGCCAGATGGACGGCGAGGGTAATACTTCAGGTTGAGACCGTCAGCTACCCCACCGAGAACCGAGCAGTAGTGCGAAAGCGCACGCCGTGCGGCATCTTGCATGGCCGCCTCAGCTGAGTCCCGCTCAGAGATAGAATAGTGCTCTGAGTAGGCCTCCGCACCGTGGAGACTGTTCTCCGGACGGCGCACCAAGCAGGTCGCCTCCCAGCAGTCCGGGTAGACCCCGCGACTATGCTGGTAGACCACACAGCGATACTCGATGGACCAAGTACGCCGGTTAAGTGCCCGACGTAGCAGGGTGTCGAGCGCATCGTGGAAGTGACACCCATGAGCAGCGTCGCGAGTGATAGGTCGAGCAACCCATCCTTCCGGCTCCTGGTCAGCAGAGAGGTCGGTGTCGTGGCTCGAGCTGTCGTCGCCACCTCCGTCATCTGGGTCTCCTCCAGCAGCTACTCCAGGGGCTGGGGCGCCCAGTGGTGGTGCAGGGGGCGCCTCCGGAGGAAGCACGGGGGAGCAGCTCCTCATAGACTCTATCTCTTGCTGGAGCGAGAAAGAAGAGCCCTGCTGCTCCTGTCGTCGACGCTCCTGCTCCTCATGCAGGCGGTGGTGCAGCCTCTCCAAGTGGCTGGACTGCCCGGCCACGGGACAGCGAAGCGGACGCTCAGCAAGGCGGGAGGGTAAGAAGGGGATGACGGACTTTCGTGCAGTGTGTCTAAGTCGAGCCATCTAAAAAAGACACCGCAAGCAAAAGAGTGAGAACAGAATTAATATGACCAGCAAGTAATGAACCATAAGTAAATGAAGGATTAGAATAAAACACAATTTTCAGCAAGGTATAATATACAGTAGAACATAGTTTTGGTCGGTATGACCAACTTTTGAAGGGATATCAAAGTCAAGGCAGGGACAGAGGTCTATAATCCTTAGAACGACCATTCTATCCTAGGTTAGCGGTCCTACAGTCAGCACGACTTTGATACCACCTATGTCACACCCGGTTTTAGAAGGCAAACCGAATGTGAACCATGTACGTGCCAGGATAGCAATTCACGTACACAGCAGTTACATAACATGGACATCATCACACAGTGCTCAAATAGTATTAAAAAGGGAAATAATAGTCGATTACATCATGATGTCTGAGACATCCACATAGTCTTTACAATAAATCAAAGTGCGGAAAAGAAACGTAGATAACACGGCCTTCACAGGCAGCCGACTGGGGGTTGCCGCTAACCCACACCTAGAACTCGTCGTAGTCTTGGAACTCCTGGAAGTCTCCTTCCACAGCTTCATCTTCTCCTGAGCAGTGGTTGCAATGCTGACAACCTGGGGATGGGGGGGGGTTTGGTGTGTAGAGCAAGAGTGAGTACACATCAACATACTCAGCAAGTATCCTGTTTGGCTGTAGTGGACTAGCTTTATGTGGGGGTAAGTCAAGCAGTTGCTTTTAGTTGGTCAGATTATTATTTACTAGTAGAAAGCCAGGTTTTAACATTAACCCAAGTTATTAGCCCGATGTACCCTTTCCAAACGGAAAGAATACCACTTACCAGCACCATAGACATAACCAAAACCATCAGTCTCATTGCCACCTGTAAACCAAAATGTCTCTGATCAAGTACCACTAATCATTGGAGCTCCCTTGGCCGCTCATAACCGCGAGCACGGCTGATATATCAGTTTTCAAACACTCTGCAGAGGTTGTGCACTTTACCCACAAGCCGTGATTTCCTTTCTGCCCGGAGATCATGACTCTCCATTGATCACTACCAAGGTGACCCAGCAGGGCATCACTACGTAGCCTTTACAAAGATTCCCCGGGACTGTAGTCGCCCGTTAGGTTTCCTAAATGTACCGCACTCCTCCCCAAGGGACAAATCAACCTTGGCAGAGCGAGCCACATACATCGAGCCCCATTGACGGCACGACGGCTAAACGAACTACGCCCCGGTTCCTCTAATTATTCAGCTAAGGGCGTCCCACTCCACCCTCATGGTTGCACTGTTTTCCCGGGCGGTCATCCATAGAACAGGTCCTTACGGAGAGGCACTCGAGAAACCGCTCGAGCCCCCTTGAAGACCACAAGTATAACATCATGATAAGAGAAGGGAAAACAGCGTATCATAGATAATCTCATCATGTTCATTGATTAGAGTTGAGCAATAGCATAAAGTTAAGCAATAATAATCCAACCCAAATAGGTAAACAAGGATATGGATAACAAAGCTAGTCGATCCTTAGGCATAAATGTGTAATGCGGGAGGTGAATTAAAGAATGAATAGGACAGAGATAGGTCAAGGGACACTTGCCTCCACCAACCGACTGCTGCTCAGGGGCTTCTCCTACGAGTTCCTCGGGCTCTTCAACCGGATCGTTCTCTATGCGATTGCAAGCATACATACATCCATCCATTCAAATTAGGAAACAAACAGTACACCATGCAAGAGAACAAATAAAGTAAATATGCATAGAATATCACATACGATAATGAATTTACCTTGGTTAGAAAGAAACGAGGGAAGGTCTCGCAAGGGTTAAGGCTTATGCTCGAGGTGCACTACGAGTAAACGAATAACTAGACGTCACATGCTCTAGTTCCAATTGGTTCTAACAAAAGAATTAGCTACATGCACTAATGTAAACGTGACCACTTTTAGTAGATTAACATTGAATGAGTTGGACGATTAGCTATACAAATTAACTAACGTAACCAATTTCCAAATTGAGACTCGTATCTTATTAATATGAACAACGGGATTAGCGCGCATAGGGTACGGGGGGGGGGTAGACGGGGCGTCTGGGGGTAGACGGGGACACGACGGGTCGTGCCAAGGCACGCGCACTACGCGAGCACGCGCGCGAGGCCGCACGCACACGCCACGAACTAGTCGTGCGCACGTCGGGACCGTGCGCTAGCCGGGCTCAAAGCCGCACGCCATAGGCACGCTGGGCCGAGCTCGAGGCCACGTCGGGGCCGTCACGACGCGAGCAAGGCACGGCGGGGCGAGCGGGCAAGCACGCCGGGGCAAGCGAGCACGGGCAAGCGAGGACACGGCCGGGCGAGGCCGGGCGCGGGGGCGGGCGGCCGAGCCGGGGCGCGACGGGGGCTGCCGAGCCGGGGCACGGGACGGGCGGCCGAGCCGAGGCACGGGGCGGGGGTGGCCGAGGGCGGCCGAGCCGGGGTACGGGGCGGCCGAGCTCGCCGGGAGGCGGGCGGGCCGGGCATGGAGGCGGCGCGGCCGGGGGCGGGGGCGACGCGGCCGAGGATGGCGGACGGGGCCGGCGAGCACCGGGGCGGGCGTGGCCGAGGCTAGCGAGCTGAGGCCGGGGGCGGGGGCGGCGCGGCCGGGCGCGGGCGAGGCCGGGGTCGGGGGCTCGCTGGAGCGGCCGAGGCGAGGGCGGGGCGGGGCGGCCGAGCTGGCGACCGGGCGCGGGGCGGCCGAGCGCGCCCATGGCGCGGGGGAGGGCGCCGACGGGAGGGAAGGAGGAGGGAGGGGGAGGAGAGGAGGGAGGAGGGGGGAGAAGCCTCACCGGAGGGGGAGGACGGCGCGGCGGCGACGCCGGGGAGGGGCGGCAGCGGCGCTAGGGCAGGGAGAGGGCGGCGGCGGTTAGGGTTAGGGAGAGGGAGAGAGAGAGGGGATGACGGGCGGGGCCCGCGGGGAGGGGATTTTTGGAAAAAAGAAAAAAGGGGAGGGGGCGGTTGGGCCGGCTGGGCCCAAAAGGGGGGAGGGGGCGCGGCTTGGGCCGCCAGGACGGCCCACGGCGGGGGAGGGGCGGCTGGGCCGCCGCGGGGCCCACGCGGGAAGGGGAGGGGGGCGGCTGGGCCGCTTGGGCCAAGGGGAAGGGGCGGCTGGGCCAGAAGGGGAGAAGGGGGGAGAGAGAAAAAGAAAAGGCTTTTCTTTTTCTAATTTCCACACTTTCTTATACCTAATTCTCCAATTCACTCAACCACAAACAGAAGAGTGCATAATCCGGCATGATGCAACAAACAAAAATAGTTCTAGGTTTTGGTTACACAAGATGTCGAGCTAATTCTCGCTATAACTTTTAGAAAAGATCAAGGCTTAGCGAGAAGAAAAGGGAAAAAGGAAAGAGTAACGCCTGAATTTGGTGAGAGAAAAGAAGAAAAAATTCTACCCCCAAATTCAGGGTGTTACATCATGGCTCTTCAGTCCATTCATATTCATTGTCTTCAAGTTCACAGATCTTCTAAAACCAACGGCATAACCATCGGGGAATTTAATATCCTTCATCCACTTCATCACTTCTTTCCGTTGCTTAGATTTCAGACAATAGTCAGCTTTTGGTTTGCCTCCGTTTTCTCTAAGCACTTGGGTTGGACGATCACATATCACTGCTAAGTCCATGCGTGCCTTGTCATTGTCTTTCGTTTTATCAGGGAAATCCATGCATGTATTTATGAGGGCTTGGCAAAAGTTACTCTCTTGATGCATGACGTCGATGTTGTGCATCAAAATCAATGACTTAACATAAGGAAGCTCCCACAAGCCACATATGTGAGTCCAGTTATGCTCCTCACCAAAACCTTGATACCTTTTCCCACTCTCGTCTAGGACAAGTTTCATATGCTCTTCTGTAATTTCTATCCCACTACGTCGCTTGGGTGGTCCCTTTGTGACAATGGTGCCCTTCCTAAATTCCTTTCTCTGCCTTCTGAAGGGGTGATTGAAGGGTAGAAAACATCTATGGCAATCAAAGTAACATATCTTGCCACCAGCACTAAGACGAAAACAATCTGTATCTTTAGCACAATAAGGACACGTCATTCTACCATGCACTCTCCATCCAGTGAAAATACCATACGCCATAAAATCATGAACCGAGAACAGATATGCAACACGAAGATTGAATTTCTGCTTCTTGAAGCAGTCATAGGCTTCCACACCTTGCCATAGCTTCTTTAACTCTTCAATCAGTGGTTGAAGCATCACATTGAGGCGTACGCCAGGATGCTCAGGCCCAGGTATAACAAGACATAGGAACATAAACTCATATTTCATGCAAAGAGCAGGTGGAAGGTTGTACGGTATGGCAATGACAGGCCAACATGAATACAACGCAGCAGTCATATTGAACGGCGTGAAACCATCAGTTGCCAAGCCGATACGAACGTTTCTTGCATCTCTGGCAAAATCTGGATCAAATTTGTTAAGAGCCTTCCATGCATCACCATCTGACGGGTGCACCATTAACCCATCTTGTCTGTCTGTACAATCTTTATGCCACCTCATGTGCATAGCGGTCTTCCTCGAGAGAAACAAACGTTTCACTCTAGGAGTGAGAGGCATGTACCGAAGCTGTTTATATGCAACCTTTGTCACCACCTTCTCCCCATCTTCATTTACAAGCTTCACGTACCTCGACTTCCCACATTTTAAGCATTTCTGTTCTCTGCCATGTTTCTTCCAAAAAAGCATACAGTTGTCTTGGCAAACATCAATCTTCTCATACTCCATACCAAGACCTTCAAGCAATTTCTTGGACTGGTACATGTCTTTGGGCATCTTGTGACCCGTAGGAAGAACCTCGCTAATCAAATCCACAAGCTCCTTCACTACAGCAATCCAAAGCATCCCCGTCGGCTATATTAATTCCCGTCGGCCTGCGTGCGGGCCGACGGGAATTAATTAATCCCCGTCGGCCAGAGTAAGGCCGACAGGGATTAATTAATTCCCGTCGGCCAGTCAACGCAGCCGACGGGGATTAATTAATTCCCGTCGGCCAGTCAACGCAGCCGATGGGGATTAAGTAACTCCCGTCAGCCCGCGCTTAGGCCGACGGCGATTAACTAACTCCCGTCGGCCGCGCCGCCAGGCCGACGGGAGTTATTCGAAATAACCTACGCCGGCCGTTCTTCTTCCTCTTTCTGTTTCTCTACGCCGCGCATTTCTCTACGCCCGCGCCGCCGCCGTGCTACCCTGCCCGTGCCCCGCGCCCGCTCGCACGCCGCCGGTGCTGCCCGCCGCCCCGCCGGTGCTGCCCGCCGCCCCGCCGGTGCTGCCCACCGCGCCCGCCGGTGCTGCCCGCCGCCCACGCGCGCCGGTGCGCTCGCTTCCCGCGCCGCCCGCACGCTGCCACCGCGCCCACGCCGCCACCGCGCCCACGCCCGCACGCCGCCCGCACGCCGCCACCCGCGCCGCCCGTGCTGCCCGCCGCCCCCACGCCCACGCCGCCGCGTCCACGCCGCGCCCACGGCCGCCGCCCCCGCCCGGGCGCCCGACGACCGCCACCGAACGCCGTCGCCCGCCCAACGCGGTCACCCGCCGCCGTCCACGGTAGCCGTGACTTCCCCACATCGAGGTCGTCCATCTGCGTCCACCACCGTCGTCCGCGCAAAGTGAGCGAGGTATATTATATATATTGTAATGTTTTATTTTCGTCGGTTTTTTGTGGCCGACGGGAGTTAACTGTTATGTGATTAAATTTTGTTTAAATTTGTTAATTAACAGTGTTAGTAGTCTTCATATTTTTAATTTTATGTTGCAAATATAAAATGTGTTGTTTAATGTTATTAGTTAATGAATTTGATGATTAATGTGATGTGTTATACAAATAGTAGTTATTTCAAATATTATTATTTAATGAATTTGATGTTATGCAAGTAGTAATCATGTTAATGTGATTAAGTTATGTTATGTATATATATAGTTTAACTACTTACCTATAGATGTATGTGTGACGTGTAGAAACATGAATGTCTCACACGCACTCTTTACTCGTACACACAGCCGCAATAATGGGTGATAGACGTGATTGGATGTATGAAGGTTTCAAGAAGGGTGGGTGTCACACAAGTGAATGGTTTGCCAAGACGCAGATGTTTCTGGACCATGCAGCTGCTTTGTCACAAATAGATAATATTAGGTGTCCATGCAATAAATGTAGAAATATGACGAGCCACACCAAGAGGCAGGTCACACTACACCTGTGTTCGCATGGTTTCGTGCCAGGCTATAAGGTCTGGTATCTCCATGGTGAAGATGTTGAACGAGCAGCAGAAGTAGAAGTTGATGACGGTGAAGATGATGTTGATAGGATGGACCAGATGCTTGAGGATCTGCAGCCTGAACTGGCACCAGATCATCATGATTCACCTACACCGGAGGTTCAGAAGTTCTTCGACCTACTCAAAGCGTCAGAAGAGCCTCTTCACGGGCACACTGACGTGACCGTACTGGAATTCGTGACCCGGCTGATGTCAATCAAGTCCAAGTTTGCATTCTCAATTAATTGTTACAAGGAGCTTGTGGATTTGATTAGCGAGGTTCTCCCTACGGGTCACAAGATGCCCAAAGACATGTACCAGTCCAAGAAATTGCTTGAAGGTCTTGGTATGGAGTATGAGAAGATTGATGTTTGCCAAGACAACTGTATGCTTTTTTGGAAGGAACATGGCAGAGAACAGAAATGCTTAAAATGTGGGAAGTCGAGGTACGTGGAGCTTGTAAATGAAGATGGGGAGAAGGTGGTGACAAAGGTTGCACATAAACAGCTTCGGTACATGCCTCTCACTCCTAGAGTGAAACGTTTGTTTCTCTCGAGGAAGACCGCTATGCACATGAGGTGGCATAAAGATTGTACGGACAGACAAGATGGGTTAATGGTGCACCCGTCAGATGGTGATGCATGGAAGGCTCTTGACAAATTTGATCCAGATTTTGCGAGCGATGCAAGACACGTTCGTATCGGCTTGGCAACTGATGGTTTCACGCCGTTCAATATGACCGCTGCGTCGTATTCATGTTGGCCTGTCATTGCCATACCGTACAACCTTCCACCTGCTCTTTGCATGAAATATGAGTTTATGTTCCTATGTCTTGTTATACCTGGGCCTGAGCATCCTGGCGTACGCCTCAATGTGATGCTTCAACCACTGATTGAAGAGTTAAAGAAGCTATGGCAAGGTGCGGAAGCCTATGATTGCTTCAAGAAGCAGAAATTCAATCTTCGTGTTGCATATCTGTTCTCGGTTCATGATTTTATGGCGTATGGTATTTTCTCTGGATGGAGCGTGCATGGTAGATTGACGTGTCCTTATTGTGCTAAAGATACAGATTGTTTTCGTCTTAGTGCTGGTGGCAAGATATGTTACTTTGATTGCCATAGATGTTTTCTACCCTTCAATCACCCCTTCAGAAGGCAGAGAAAGGAATTTAGGAAGGGCACCATCGTCACGAAGGGACCGCCCATGCGACGTAGTGGGATAGAAATTACAGAAGAGCATATGAAACTTGTCCTAGACGAGAGTGGGAAAAGGTATCAAGGTTTTGGTGAGGAGCATAACTGGACTCACATATGTGGCTTGTGGGAGCTTCCTTATGCTAAGTCACTGATTTTGATGCACAACATCGACGTCATGCATCAAGAGAGTAACTTTTGCCAAGCCCTCATAAATACATGCATGGATTTCCCTGATAAAACGAAAGACAATGACAAGGCACGCATGGACTTAGCAGTGATATGTGATCGTCCAACCCTAGTGCTTAGAGAAAACGGAGGCAAACCAAAAGCTGACTATTGTCTGAAATCTAAGCAACGGAAAGAAGTGATGAAGTGGATGAAGGATATTAAATTCCCCGATGGTTATGCCGCTGGTTTTAGAAGATCTGTGAACTTGAAGACAATGAAGATGAATGGACTGAAGAGCCATGACTTCCACATAATTATGGAGAGGCTCATGCCTGTAATGTTTCGTGGATACATTTCAGAAGCTGTGTGGAAAACGTTAGCTGAAGTTAGCTATTTCTACAGACAGTTGTGTGCTAAAGAAATCAGAAGAGATGTGATGGAACAGCTGGAGAAAGAGGCACCAGTGCTTTTGTGCAAATTGGAAAAAATATTTCCACCGGGTTTCTTCAATCCTATGCAGCATCTCTTTATACATCTTCCATATGAGGCTAAGGTCGGTGGTCCTGTTCAGTATAGGTGGATGTTTCATATAGAAAGAGCTTTAAAGAAGCTTAGAGCAATGGTGGGCAATAAGGCAAGAGTTGAAGGATGTATTGCGGAACAATTTAAACTTAAGGAGGGAGCACACTTCACAAGTTGTTACTTTGCAGAAGAACATAATGTATTTGCTCGAAAGAAAAGGTACCATGATGATGAACGAGAGATGCCTCCTTGTAGTGATCTTTCGATTTTTCAGACAAACGGCAAAGCCGTTGGTCCACCCAAGGCATATCACCTCAGTATGGAAGAACGGAAGTCTGCTTTACTGTACATGTTCACGAATATGCCTGAGGTGGAGAAATATTTTGTGTAAGACTTATTTTCTTAAACTGTTCATATGTGAATTAGTTTATGTTATCAAATATCTCATGTCACACAATAATATTTGACAGCGAGTTTGATGAACAAAACATGAGGTGTCTCGGTAGGCCAACAGCGAGAGACATAGACAAATTGCGACGCGATGGTATGCATGGGCGACCTAATTTCATTATGTGGCTTCGGGACCGTGTAAGTCTTAATTATGTGGGTACGAGAGCTAATTTCAGTTAACTAATATTACAGAATTTGCTAATGCTTTGTGGCATAATTGACAGTTTGGGGAGGAAATGAATTTGAATGATGACTTACGTCAGTTATCTATTGGAAGCGTAACTGCCAAAAGCTATGGACGTTACGACGTCAATGGATATCGCTTTCGTTCAAGCATTTTCGAATCAAGTCATCCTATGGCCGCCACTCAAAATAGTGGAGTCATTACTAGGGCAACCGACATGGAAGGACACGAAGCCTGCTATTACGGGAAAATCAAAAATATAATCGAGATTACATTTGCTGGAAATAAGCCTTTAGCGCTAGTTTTCTTTGAGTGCAAATGGTATGACCCGAAGTATTATAGGATCGAATTTGGGATGACACAGATCCAACCGGAAAAATTGCTTCAAGGACACGACACGTATATCCTTGCCCATCAAGCAGACCAAGTTTATTTCTCGACATATCCATGCAAAAAGTTGTCTAAATGGAGGGTTGTGTACAATGTAAATCCCCGCGAACGCCTATACACTCCTGGTGAGGACGAATATCAAATTGGTCACCTTGAGCAGGTTGATGAGGTGTTTCAAGAAGAAGAGTTGCCAACTAGTTTTCATATTGATCCTGCACCGGCATTAGATTCACTAGTTGCAGACGTTAACGACTTAACTTTTCCCGAGAGACGGAGAAGACAACCTGTTAGGAGAAAAGTTAAATGGCGACCACTGCATAGAAGAGAACAAATAGATCCTGATTTTGATGATATTTAACAAGTAAAGTTGTTTTGTTATTTCATTTGTTTCTATTTTAACTATTATGTCATTTTTGATGCACTAATGAATAATTTCTTATTTTTTATGCAGGATGCCGCCAAAATCAAAGAAGTCAGTGAAGGGGCTGTTCAAGGGCATGAGCCTTTTTCAGGGCAGTTCTTCTAGCAGCAGCAGACGTCGAGAGCTGTTAAGCGCGGTACATGGAGATGAGGTAACATATCTTGTACAAATAAATTTGTTTACATATTTACAAATAAATCTTGAGTTGTATATACCAGGATGAGCAGCACACTGAGGAGCAGCACAATGAGGCTGAGCAGCACATTGAGGAGGTGGAGCACAATGAGGAGGTGGAGCACGTGACATGGGACCAGGCCGCACAGCATCACCAGCCATGGGACCAGTGGGACCACCAGAGAGAGCAGCAACAGGCGTGGGACCAGTGGGGCCAACAGGGCGAACCGGCTGACAACCCGATGGATGATGGCTCGAGAGGCTCTTCAGCGACACGCACACGTCGCTCAAGAAAAAGCCATTCAGTAAAGCCTCGTCACGCGATAGAGCAAGAGGCTGATAGGACTTTAATCATGCCACATGGAGATCGGTGAGTGTAATATATTAACTTATCTCATATAACTATTATGTGTATTATTAATGTTTTTTGTGTAATGCAGGAATTGGAAGGACCTGTCCTTCGACGGCAAGGGACACCACACTCAGGTTAACCTTACGTTGGGTTCTCTTTGCCGCCTTCACTATCCTGGTATAGTGAAGGTGTCAAACGGTGATACCGAGGATGAGGTGCTCGTCAGTACCTGGGACGAGTACAAGTTTAAAAAGGAACGAAACCACACCGACAGACAGGGACTTGTGCGTAATGACTTTTGGGTATGAATTCTTTATTATTTTTGTTATGTTTCTTAATATTGTAAATCTATGACTTATACCATTGTATTTGTATTATTTATGTTGTAGCTTCGATATCGGTTGCCTGACGGAGAGGATTACATGGGGCACGCTGAACGTGTCTTCCAAAACAATGCAAAGAAGCTGGTGAAGGATGCCATATACTATGCGAGAATTCAGGCTACAAACCTGTATTTTCAAAAGCATCCAGAAGAAGCAGGCCCCTTGAGTAAAAAGGAAGGGTCCTCAAAGATGTATTTGACTGAGGATCAACATCGTGAGGTTAGTATTCAATTTGTTTTACCCTTTATATTGATTGTTGTGATTGATATAATATGTAACATTGTGCGTGCAGGTGATGGTTCCATGGATGGCGCCCGTGCCTGATGCGTACTATGCTTGGTGTCGATATTGGGCTTCCGAAGGCTTCCAGAAAGCGTCAGCGCATCACAGACAATGTCGAGGAACCAATCCTAACCACAAGTTTGGCGGTGATGACATGATACGAAAAGCTAAAAGAATGGTAAGTTTGATCTAGCTATGTCGATGAGCAAATAGTACAATTTCTTATGAATGTTTTTTGTTTATACAGGAAGCTACGAGTGGCCAAAAGCCTAGTGACATTGAGGTCTACCAGGAGGGCCACAAAGGACCAGACCCGAACAACCCTGACCAGCTCTGCAGCCAGACAGCCACGGATCGCTTGGTGAGTTTTGGCCCAAAAGTACAAACGTTCAAAGTATAGAAATTCCTGCATTTGTAAGGTTGTGAATGATGTATAGGCGGCATATGGGGAGGAGATGGTTCGTCGCCATGGCCCTGACTTCGACTGGCGTCATGAACCGGTGGATCCCTCGGTGGTGTACGCAAGTGGTGGTGGCAAAGCGCATGGACGGTAAGCTCTAACTTATGAAATTATATGGTTGACACTAAATTGATTATGCAGTAATAACATTTTTTGAATCACTTATAGATACGCACTCTTCGACGGATTCATTGACTCGTCGTCGGTGAGATCTCAGAGGACGGGTTCGTCTTCCCGTAGCTCATGCTCTCGTCGACCGAACGAGCAGGAGTTAGAGATTATGAGGATGCGTGAAGAGATGAGACAACAGCGCGAATTTATGGAGGCTTGCAATGCCCATAACCAAGCGATGTATCAAGTGAGTACACATAATCCGAACTCTAAATTATTATATTTCAATACAACATCTTCAGTAGTAACACATATGTTAAACAGTTAATGCAGCAACAGGGCATGGCAACAAATTTTCCACCGCCACCACAATGGAGCCAATTTGCAAACACACCAGTTCCACCACCACAGTTCAACACCCCTCCGCCACATATACCTGCACCTGGAGATAGGGTACGTTTCATAACTCTCGATTAATTTATACACTTGTATACTTTTTGATATTTGTATTTAACGTGTTGATATTTGCTAACTTGCATAGGTTACGCCTGAAGCGGGTGGTAGTGGGTCTGATCCAGCAGGGACTGGATTTGTTGACTCGCTCTTCGCATTCCCTCCTCCTGGTGGTGGTGGCGGCAGCGGTCAAAGCTCTAACCACCCAAGTGGTGGTTATCTCTAAACAATTGAACTCGTGCTCGTTATGTTTTTAACTCCTGGACGTTATGTTTGTGTAAACACTTGATCTTAACTCGTATCAGAAATGTTTGTGTATGTTATGTGACGGATTTAACCTATAATGCGTTTGTGATGTGTACGCTCATGTGGATGATATATATGTTTGTGATGTGTATGTTTTGTGATGTGTATGTTCATGTGGATGATATATATATTTTGTCATATGTTTGTCTGTGGAGAAATGTCTAATTTGGTGTTGTTGTTGCAGAATTATAGATTAACTCCCGTCGGCCCAGTTAATCCCCGTCGGTTTGACCATAGCCGACGGGAATTAATAGTTAATTCCCGTCGGCCCAGTTAATCCCCGTCGGCTGACTGGGCCGACGTGAGTTAATTGTTAATTCCCGTCGGCTGGTAGGGCTGACGGGAATTAATTGATAATTCCCGTCGGCTGGTAGGGCCGACGGGAATTAATTGATAACTCTCGTCGGTTGTCCTGGCCGACGGGAATTAATTGATAACTCCCGTCGGCCATTAACTAGCCGACGGGGATTAATTATTCCCGTCAGCCGCCGACGGGAATAACCGTATCCCCGACATCTAACGCCCGTCGGCTAACAACCGACGGGAATAAGCCTTAAACCGACGGGAATTACTTATTCCCGCCGGTTTAAGGCTTATTCCCATCGGTTGTCGGCCGACGGGAATTAATTGATTTCCTGTAGTGCTTGTAACAAGTAATTGAGAATGCAAACTTGGACTTGATTGACATCAGCCGGGTCACGAATTCGAGTACGGTCACATCAGTGTGCCCGTGAAGAGGCTCTTCTGACGCTTTGAGTAGGTCGAAGAACTTCTGAACCTCCGGTATAGGTGAATCATGATGATCTGGTGCCAGTTTAGGCTGCAGATCCTTAGGCATCTGGTCCATCCTATCAACATCATCTTCACCATCATCAACTTCTACTTCTGTTGCTCGTTCAACATCTTCACCGTGGAGATACCAGACCTTATAGCCTGGCATGAAACCATGTGAGCACAGGTGTAGTGTGACCTGCCTCTTGGTGTGGCTCGTCATATTTCTACATTTATTGCATGGACACCTAATATTATCTATTTGTGACAAAGCAGCTGCGTGGTCTAGAAATATCTACGTCTTGGCAAACCACTCACTTGTGTGACACCCACCCTTCTTGAAACCTTCATACATCCAATCACGTCTATCACCCATTATTGCGGCTGTGTGTAGAGTAAAGAGTGCGTGTGAGACAATCACGTTTCTACACGTCACACATACATCTATAGGTAAGTAGTAAAACTATATATATACATAAATAACATTAAATTTATCAATATCGAAACCTTCATACAACCTAATATTATAAGTTAAATCTAATTATTAAATAACATCAAATTCAACAATTCAATAGCATAAGTTAAATCTATTATAATAATAGAATTAATACTTACCTAACATCAAGCCACACATGTGATATTAAACTAACTCTAATCACACTCTAATCACATGTGATATTAAACTAACTCTAATCACATGAAAGTTAACTCCCGTCGGCCATAAAAAACCGACGAAAATAAGCATGTATACACAAATTTAACAATCGCACTCGCATTTACATTCAACAATCGCACTCGCATTTACATTCAATAATGCATAAAGTCATATGAAAACTAAGAACACTATAAATTAACAATTTTAAACTAACTCTAATCACATGAAAGTTAACTCCCGTCGGTCACAAAAAACCGACGAAAATAATCACATATTTATTTACATATAGATAGGATTATACCTCAGTGGCTGACCGGCGCGTCGGGGCACGAGCGGACGGTGGACGACGGCGGGCTGGGGACGGCGACGCTCGGGGTACGAGGAGCTCGGGAGCTTGGGGTGGCACTCGGGCGGGGGCGGCGGCGCTCCGGGGCGGGCCGAGGGCGGCGGCGGCGCTCGAGCAGGGCGACCTCAGTGCTCGGGCGGGGCGGCCTCGGGCAGGGCGGCCTCGGGGGCAGGGCGACGCTCGGGGGCAGGGGCAGGGCGGCACTCCGGTGGCGGCAGCTGCAGCGGCGCTCGGCCTGGGCGCCGCTCGGGCAGGGAGGCGGCTCGGGCGGGGGCGGCCTCGACGACGGCCTCGGGCAGGGCGGCGCTCGGGCAGGGCGGCGGTTGGGCAGGGGCAGCGGCGCTCGGGGCGGAGCTTTGACAGTTTGAGTGAACGGAGAAGAATGAGCCCGCGCGTTCGCGGCCTGACTCTAAAAAGATTAATCCCCGTCGGCTAGAATACGGGGCCGACGGGAATTAACTAATTCCCGTCGGCCAGAACACAAGGCCGACGGGGATTAGTTAATCCCCGTGGGCTTGGGACGTGGTCGACGGGAATAAATATAATGCCCGTCGGCTATTTGGTGGCCGACGGTAATTAGTCTATTCTCGTCGGCTTTCGCTCTGGCCGACGGGAATTACGTTGGCCGACGGGAATCAGTAGAATTTCTGTAGTGTTTGTGGTTACAATTCTGCAAACTTACTGTTATCATCACCAAATACACAGTCAATCATCAGGATTTAGACTGATATGCGCAACACTATTTTTTATCTATAAGGGTCCTTCAGGGGCTCATGCATACCATTCGTCGTTTGGAGCCAGTAGTTGACTTCAGATCAACAAGTAAGATGACCATCAGGGTCTAGCGCTCACAAGGACATTCACTGGTTGCATTATGCTTTTAAGCACATAAGAAAATGTGTGCGTACATAATGGCAGTAAAGTGCACGACATCAGGCCAATGCTGTCAAGCAATTTTTTTTTGTATGTAGAGATGCATAGTCCAACTCATTTTACCATTGCCCATGGTTTACCCAATTACTTATACTGGTCTGAAATTAGGTTTCAAGTTATGCAACATTTTTAGGTACTATAATTTTGAGAGAGAACATATAACAACAGTCAAATATTTGTTGTGTAAGCTGCCAACAGGGCAAACTTTTCTCCTCATATCATACACAAATTTGTTCTGTAAAGCATTATTTAGATCTCTTCATTGTTCAGTAAAAAGAGAAGCTTTGGAATAGAACATACAAGGCCAAGAATTCGTTTTATCTGGGAAAACTCATCTGATTGCTAAGACTAAGCAAATGGTGATAACTGCTTGGCAAGAGCGAAAAAAGACCAATATCCGTCTGGGACTAGTCTTCAACAATAGATAGTGATGCTCTCATATGAAGGAGTCATCCAGTCTCCACAAGATCTTCATAGTTCTATCACAAATTACCATCGCTAACAATCTAGTGGTCAAGACTTGTGGCTTTTCCAGCGTCAAGGACCAGGGAAAGATTAGTGCCCAAATTAGCTTCAAGCTCTGTGGTGATGTGGGATTTCATGGCTATTTTTGTACTTCTGGTAGATCAGATATAGATAATGGTAAGCATGCCAAGGGATGGAATCCAATGTAGTTCTACTACATAAACCCCAGATATATATCCATTCAGGACTGACCTTTACCATTTGGCTTATAGTATGTACCATACCAGTCAAAGAACTATCCCAAGTTAATTTAGCAACCATGAGTATTTATAATTCTAAGAGATGTTGCAACACAAGCATAAAGGTCCTTGATAGGATGGGCAAAGTGGTTCGACGGGAACACGCGATGGTTTTTTTCACCAACATAGTCAAACTTTTCTCAGAATAACCTATACTCGCTACTCCGTGTTGCTAGCGGTTACATGTCCTTTTATCTCAGAGTTTGCTTCATGTCGTTCAACGACAAAGAGAGCAATGTGTCAACAACCGGTTGAGCAATATATGGCTGAAATTTCTAGACTTCGTTCATTTGGTAAAGTCATATTGCTTACTAATAGAATCCCAATATCTCTTCGATGCCAAAAAAGGCTTTCATGCATTATATTATATATCTTCGGGTTACTTCGAGTAAAACTTTATGCATGAGGAAAGAGCAGAAAATTAACTTATTTCTATTTCATTGTAGTTCAATTTATTTTCCTAGATTTACAAGCACTATAGAGCTTGATAAAGTTGTTATGGCCAATTGGCGATATATATAAATATATGATGTCACACCACACAATAAAATAAAATATAGAGACAAACAAAATTATTTACGAAGATTGCACATAATGTGACTTCAGGGCCTTGAACAACCTTCCACAATCCACGCGAGTACAAGCTCTAGCTTATGTGCATCAACGCATGTGCGACCATCAGGGCTACGACAACATAGCAAGCTTTTGTAATAAACGCAATAGACACAATTGTGGCTCGGTAATTGGGGTACACGATAAGTCCACACAACGTGCGTAACAGGCACAATTGTGGCTCGATGATCACGACAGGTGAACAATGCCTGCAGGGCATGCGAAAAATACGCGACTCGGCGATGACGGTCCGACTCAACGGGAGCGGTCCGACTAAACAAGAGTGTGACATAGCAATTACATGACGCAACCAAGTTCGAACGACACAAATACTATATCATGTTGCCAAGGCGCAGCCAATGCTTAGTCAATGTCATAACTCAGCCGATTAAGAACGCACCATGATCGACGTGTCCAAGTACCCATTATACAATTTAATCGCTCGACATGAGTCCGAAAGCTCAAAGCGACACAAAATATTTAGAGTGATTTGATTATGCGTAGTATAACTTTCACATGTATTTCAAAAAAATTTCTGCTATTTACTACAGGAAATAAAGCAGAAAAATAATACTGAAATTAATACACGGACATAAACACATCGAAAGCAAAAGGTATTCCTCATTTTGAAGCATGTATTTTTTCTACTAATTATTTACTACGGAAAATAATTAAATAATGTAGAAATTGTAACATAAAACATGCTCTATTCTATTTGTTATTTATAACACGAAATAAATAGAATAGATAAATTATACCAAACTTGCCGGCATAACCCTTTTTATTTCTCAACCAACAAGCCGCCATAGCCCTTTTTATTTCTTTGAGCCGCTCTGCATGCACGTCAATTCGCGGCCATGCAGCCTCGTGACCAGAGAGAAGCCCCTTGAAAAAACAGCCTCGGTCTTATCTATCCAAAATGCAGAGGAAAGAAATGATCCACGCGGATGACTCGCTCGTGGGAAACGCACATGCCATCTCCATCTCTCGTAGGCTCATGGTACAGCCATACAAGCACATAGGCTCCATGTGCACCATTGCATCCGGCTCAAAAACTATCAGATCCATTTTTCTCTTAGCAGCTACTGGTCGCTCGCCCGCTAGGTACTCGATCGTAGGACACAACCAACCAGGGCTGAGGGCTCGACACTGGTCTACAGGGCCGCGTGGAGACGGTAGCAGGGGCGGGCGGCTGGCCACGCCAGTGCATACAGGAGCGACAATTATCCACCGCGGGGGCTGGGGCCGGTCGATAGGCGGAGGCTTTCCCCAAGCCGGGGCATGGCGCCTACCCAAGCCTCCACCCGTGAATGGAGACGACGCCATCGAGCACCGCCGTGACATAGCTCCGGCGTGGACGCAACTTCTGATGCAGACATGACTCATATAGGGCAGTGGTTGGGCCACATGCCCCTGTCATGCGAAACCGAAGTGGTGGCCAGATTCTCTTCCGGTGAATAGGAGTAGATTCAATCTACTAGAAATACATACCACTCGATTGCGTCGAGGGGAATCAAAGCATGTCGCGTAGGACAGTTTGGCTAGGCCGAGGACCTGCCGGCGTGGTGGAGAGTTGATGCAAATCTGATCCCACAACAACATCGAGGTAGAGCGTGTTGATGATGTGTTGAGAACTACATTACCACGGATCACCAGATCCGCTCTCTTCCCTCCCGACTGCAGTAGAGGCGCAAGAAGCTGTAGAGAACCCGTCTCCCTTCACATAAGCATGACAAAGGAAACACACGAGACACATGATATAGGGTTGGGCTTCTGGCCTTTTTCTGATCTCTGTAATATGAAAGGGTGTACATGTTTCTTATATAGAGATGTGAGACCCCTCAGGTGTAAAGCCGGTATTTGCCCACATAACCCTGACTAGGATTACTTAACAAATATATCTTAGTACACTCTAATCCCTTTCATTACTAGAGTACCCAGAGTAGCCCTAAGCAGCTCCCTGTTACACTGTGTAGGCTGACGTGCCCTAGTCAAATGTAATCCTTGGCGTCGTCACGCGGCACTGGCGCACTGCTGGACCCTCGGCTTCAGAGGAGCGTGGACCGTCGGACGAGACTCGAGAGCAGTTGGGCGTTATCCCATCCGTTGGATCTTCGCCTTTTTCATTTGTTTTCTCTGTATCAGTTTACTCATTTTACTTCTGTGAACTATTGGCAAGTCAGTTCGAGTGTTCGACCCAAGTTACTGTATACAAGAGCGCGCTGTGCTAACTGTATCGTGCATTTTTTATATCAAAATACGATGAACAGCAAAACTTTCGTTTTCGTATTATCTATAATGCAACTATGTAAGATAGAGTTGCTGTATATACCCTCTTCTCCCCATTCCCAGTGACAGACCCAGCGCTAAATCATAGCCTGAGCAAGTCTCGTTAATCTAGTTAGATAGTACGTTCTAGAGAAAATGGTGTAATAGAAATACATAGAAATTCAAGGATACAACATGAGGCGCCCATTCAGGCGTCCTCGCCCTATCGGGGTTTAGATCACATAGCAGCGAGCGAGCGTCCGCAATTGAGGAAACCTTCACTCGTGAAAACCAGAAAAGTTCTTTTAACAGACTGAGCAGCAGCAGCAGGACAACTCGTTTCCGTTAGACCACATAGTTGCAATAGATTCAGACAAATCAAATTATAAGGTTCTGAAAGGGAAATGTGCCCTTGGGTCATTTCTATAATTGTTTTGGTGATTAAATGTCCAACACAAATATTTTGAACTCTTATGTGCTAAACGAGCAAGAAGTGCAAATCAAAGACAAGGTATGTTTTTAGACTTAGTGAATTGTTTTGGAGTACTAACATGTTTATCTAAGTGCTAGAAACAGTGCCGAGAAAAGAAAAAACAAATTGGAAAAGCGTTGGCTGTGTACAGCCAACACCTGCTAGGGCCTGGTGCACCGGACAGTGTCCGGTGGTGCACCGGACAGTGTCCGGTGACCCAGGCGAGTCAACGGTGAACCAACTGCTCTCGGGAGTGACGTGGCTAAAATCACCGGACTGTCCGGTGGTGCACCGGACTGTCCGGTGGTGCACCGGACTGTCCAGTGAGTCGTCAGCGACGAACTCGTCGCTCTCGGGAAAAGAAAAGGACGACGTGGCTAAAATTCACCAGACTGTCTGGTGGTGCACCGGACTGTCCGGTGAGTGTAAAGCCCTAGAACTTATATAAGGTAAGAAAATAATAAAATAAATAAATACATGAACTTATATAAATGTGTTTTGGGAATTATTTGATTTCTTCTTCTTTGTGCATATTCAATAAAAAATATTATTTGGGATTTCTAACAAATAATATAAATTTTTTTTGAGCAATGATATTATATCAAAACAAATTATCTCACCTTTTAAGTCACATCTTCTAAAATACATATGTAGCTTAGAATAAAAAGATTTAATGCACGTATATAAGTTAAGTTAATATTTCTGGATAATATGTTTAGAGATATTCTTAGCGAGGGTTAGGTTAAGCTAACTCTTAATAAATTTGTGCAATAGAAATTATTTCATTAAAAAATATAAAATGTATACTTAGAAGCATTTGCCTAAATGAATAATGCAATTAATATAAAAGAAATAAATAATAAACCTTGCACACATATTTGGAGTTTTGTCAGTGCATTTGAAATGGACTCAAACTCTGTGGTGAATTTGAATCTAAATTAAATCCAAATAAAATTAGGGATATGAGAAGAAAAAAAGAAGAAAAAAATTGCAAAACTGCGTTGGGCCAAATCACTGAAATCCGACCCAATTCCTCCTCTTCCCTGGCGGCCCAAAGGGACAATTGCACCCGCAGGACCCACTCTAGTTTCTTCCCTTTTCTTCTTTTGTTTTGGTCACTTCCGTGTAGGACCCACCTGTCAGCCTTGGTTCTTCCTCTATCACGTGGACCCGGCCTGTCATCATTTTCCTCTCTCCGGCGTAACAAACAGCGAATTCGTGGCAAATCCAAACAGAAATCGCGAGCGCCTCGGCCAATTCACGGACTCTTGTCGCTGGCCGGATTTCTCTCGCCGACCATTTTCCCCACATCGGACTCTACCGCCGCACTATAAAATCACGTGGCCTCTGGCTCCCTTGCGGCATCCTCAACGCTGCTCCTCTTCCTTCGCCTGGGCGGTGTTCACCATTGCCATTTAGGCTCGTACAGGTGTTCTGGGAGGTTCGCCGAGGTGCATCGGTGTCGTACGTGGTCTCTCCGTACTTAGAGTTGGTGCGGGCGTAGAAAGCTTTGCAGTCAAGCCGCCATTAGCCGTGAAAAGCCCCCCTCCACCGATTCACTCTCTGGTAAGACCTCTAAATAGCTGTGACTTGATCCTAGGATTATGTAGCACCTGTCCGGGGGAAGATCCGTGCAATAAACGCCAGGATGGATTGCTCCGGTGTGTGGACCACCGTGGGGGCAGAGCGCCGCCGCGCCCAGATGTGTAGTGGGGAGGAAGACGGGTCTCTGGCCGTCGATCTCTTAATGGATGGTTGCGATTAGATCCTAGATAACTTTTCATTCCATCGCATCTATGTCGTTGATCGGTGAATGAGCGGATCTGAGTTGATCTCGTTGTCTAAAGATCCTCACCATAGATCTCCGATCGGATGGGTGGCGTTAAATACCGATTCGTTGTAAATGGACATCTAATCTGGACCCTACGTTGGTGATCCAGCGGCTAGAAAAGCTTCGTACCCCTTCGGCCCTGGTCGTTTTTCTAAAGAGCCTCTTCTCTTTTTCATAATTAACCCGCCGTCCACCGCGGGTTAAAGCTGTGTCTGGGAACATTTATATCTTAGCCCCTAACCTTTCTAGAATTTGACGCCCGGTCCAGTGAACCAGGAAAATAGTAAAAATAATATAGTAAATACTTTTTAGTACATAAATAAACCTAGAAACTCAATAAATTCATAGAAAATTCATTTTAAATTCTTTTTGGTCCATTCTTGTGGTATTAATTTTGTATTAATATTTTCTACCAAAAAGTAACACTGTTTAGCCATGAATTTGAATTAAAATTGTTCATTCGAATTAATCCGTTCTAGGTACTCAATAACTCCATAAATTCATAACGTAGTAACCGTAACTCTGTTTTGATCCATTCTAGTTGCATTAGTCTCACAATAATATTTATTATCATCTGGTAACTTTGTTTTGTCATGAAATATAGGTTAAATGTTGCACTTAGTCTATCCTATATTTAACCACGTGGATCTTTGGAAAATCATAACTCGGTAATCGTAGTTCCGAATTTATTAATTATTTTTCCCACGATCTCGTAGCGACACGTAGATTATTATTACGCAGTTTGTTTTTATGTTTGGTGTGATGTTAATTTTGTATATACCATGTTTGTTTGTATTGCTACGACTAGCAGTGAGGTCACGAGAATCTGAAGAGCAAGTTGGTACCTAGAATCTCAAGTGTCAAGCAAGTTGTGCCCTTGATCACTTCTTTTTACCCACTCATGTTCTGATTAATCATAATGATCTGCATAGGTTAATTTTGATGGGACCCAATAGGTTACCCTAGTTTAACCATCTTTAGGCCTTGTTTACCACTGGAATTTTTGGGTAGTACTTGCTAGTGCTATATGTGGATTTGGGCATTGAGATACATATTATTCATACTTTTGTTATCAGTTGTTATTTACTGTTCATGATAAGATCATTATGTTAATTGGAACATGGAGCGACCACCCGGGAAAACAGTGCTAACACAAGGGTTTAATGGGACGCCCTTGGCTGATTAATTAGGAAAGCTAGTGGAAGACTACATTACCCGAAAGGGGCAAGGGCAGTAGGGGAGTGGTCAGTGTAGGGAGGTCTTTGGGTTGATTTTGCTGCGATGGCGGTCAGGCGAGGGATCCCTGCATTGGAGCTTCCTATAAACTGTAGCGAGTTTTCTGAAGCTAGTGGAACTTTGTAAAGGCCTCGTAGTGTTACCATACCTCGCTTCCTTGGTAGAGGTGTATGGGGCCCGTACAACCCCGTGGCAGATGGGTAGCATGACTTGTGGGTAAAGATGTGCAACCTCTGTAGAGTGTAAAACTGGTATACTAGCCATGCTCACGGTCATGAGCAGCTCGAACCCTCACATGATTAATTTATGGAACTAAATTCAATTTGTCATATGTATTGCATCACAGGTGATGTTGTTACTTTTGTTTTATTACTTAATTGGGTTGGTATTTACTTATACTTAGTAACTGCTAATAAAATTTTGACCAACTTTAAAAGCAATGCTCAGCTTCAACCATCCTCTTTGCTAAGCCTTACACTACATACGAGCTCCCACCTTTGGCGAGTTCATACACATTATTCCCCACAACTTGTTGAGATATGAACGTATGTGAGCTCACTCTTGTTGTCTTACATTCCCCCCCCCCCACAGGTCAAGAACAGGTACCACAGGATGAGGCGCATGAAGGATGCTGTGACGAGTTCGTGAGAGGTCTAGGTCGTCGTCTCTCAGTCAACTTTGGCTTGCTGGACCGTTGTCTCCTTATAATGTAATTATTTAATTTGTATAGAATTCCTATTAAGTAGTAAAGATGTGACATTTGATCCTGTGCCATGATTCATCATATGTGTGAGACTTGGTCCTAGCACACCTGGTGATTATGTTCGCGCCCGGGTCTTGGTGCCATGAAACCCGGGTGTGACAGAAGTGGTATCGGAGGAATGTTGACTGTAGGATGAAACCTAGATAGAACTGGACAACCATTGTCTACTTACCTTTACTACTCTGATGCTTTCTAAACTTTTCTTAATCTTTTCTCATCTATTTTCGCTTACTCTGATTTTCCTTACCCTTTTCATTCTAAAGACAAATTGGATTTCACACTTTGAAATCCTGTGCCTAAAGTGACCTTTAGGAATAGGAGACCTACTCTTAGGAACAAAAACAAAACTATTTTTTTATATAGATATCTATGAACTTGAATGTTTGTTCTAATGATACTTGTTTGATTTGGATCTTTGATTGAGTGTGATGAGCTGTGGAGTAATGTCCACAATTACATCTGCATATACATCTAGGCATAAAGGATAGTATTTATACAATAACTAGACTAGTATTCCGTATCTATCTCATCTTGACAGATTCTATCTTACCCTTAGACATTCACCTCATACAACTAGTTACCCTAGTCTTGACATAAAAAATCTGGTCAAGCCCTGCCAAAGAATCTTCAGTACATAACCAACTATTAGCTTATTCATTCTGCCTACCAAATGATTCCCTTGCAAAACTATCTTACCATATGCTTCTAACTCAGATGGTCAATATCAGGAAGGGAGGAGGAATTGATCTACCTGCCAATCCATATAACCGAAGGTTGCTTAGACAAGCAGAGATGAATCACCCAAATCCTCCACCAGTCGGTGCTGATCCAGTTATTACAGCCCAGATGCAAATAATGCAGCAAATGGCAGACACTATGGCAGACATGCACGCACAGATGCGACAGGAGCGTCAAGAGATGCGCCAAGAAAGAGAGGATATACGTCGGGAGATGCGCCAAGAGCGGGAGGAGATACGTCAAGAGAGAAGGGCGCAACAGCAATAGCAACAAGCACCACTGCCTCCACCTCCACCACCAGTTCCACCTCGGGACAAGCACCGGGAATTCATGAGCCACAAACCACCAACCTTCTCCAACTCCGTGGATCCGCTGCAAGCAGATGACTGGCTAAAGACTGTAGAGAATATGCTCAACATAGCTCAGTGCTCAGACAGAGAGAAAGTGCTCTACACATCGGGTCGTCTTACTAGTCCCGCTGCGGATTGGTGGGATGTGTACTGCGCTGCTCATGCTGTTATCGACACAATTACCTGGGCAGAATTCTCCACGCAATTCAGGAGTTACCATATTCCTGCTGGACTCATGAAGATTAAAAGGAAAGAGTTTCTATCCCTTAAGCAAGGAAGTATGTCTGTTAGTGAATATAGGGACAAATTCATTCAGTTACCTCGATATGCTCCTAGGGATGTTGAGGATGATGAGAAGAAGCAGGAGCTCTTTCTGGACGGTTTGATTGGACCCTTACAATATCAACTGGTATCGCACACATTCCCGTCCTTCCAAAGGCTACTTGACAAAGCTATTGCTGTAGAAAACAAGAGGAGTATGTTTGGAGAGAAAAGAAGGGCTGCTAACCAAGGGCAGGCTTGAAAGCTCTCTTGTGGGTTTTGGTGTTTGGATGACAACTCAATTAAAGGACTAACAAGTGTGTTAAGTGTTGAACAGGTGTTGAATGCAAAGCTAGTAGGGTTCAACACAAGTAAACAGGTGTGATGGTCCAAAGATGGAGTTATCTATAGATATAACGGATATCACAAGGAAGATGGACATTGGTTAAGTAAGACTTGATGTGCATAACTTGGAGACAACTGATCAAACCAAGGTTGGAAGCAAGAAGAGCTTCGAGGTACCGAGTGCACGGGAGAAAGTCAAGGAGACCAGGAACCCAAAGCCAGGGGTGAAGAAGGAGACTTGCGGAATCAAGGTTGATCAAGTTAAGAAGAGTTATGGTGCATCAAGGAACACTACATAAGGACATGACTTACAACCAATGAGGTAACATCTACAATTCTGTGGTGTAAGTCATAAGGCTCAAGATCAAGCTCAAGAAGTGAACAAGGTCACTGGAAGGAGAACCAATGTCGAAACAAGAACTGGAAGTAGCCAAAAAGAGCTAAGTGCACCTTGACCTTTAGTTTGGGTTGTTCCTATGTTTGGAGATATTCTATCTGACCTTTACAGGATGTTGGAGCTTAGAAATGTCAATCTAGATCAAGTCAAGCTGACTTGAGGATTTATGAGTCCAACATCAATCTCAAAGCATGCCAAATGCTAAAGAAGTGAAAATCAAAGAGAAGAAACAGAGAAAAGAGAAAAAGAAAAGAGAAGCAAAAGGTTTGGCTGTGTACAGCTAAGACTCAGCTCAGTCTGGCACACCGGACAGTGTCCGGTGGTGCACCAGACAGTGTCCGGTGCGCCAGACTGAACTCTGGTGAACAGGCCGCTCTCGGGAGAAGTTTGGCGACGTACGACTATAATTCACCGGACTGTCCGGTGGTGCACCGGACTGTCCGGTGAGCCAATGGTCGACTGCGCCAACGGTCGACAGCGCGATCAGCGGGCGACGCGTGGCTTGGGCCAATGGATAGTTGACACACCGGACTGTCCGGCGTGCACCGGACAGTGTCCGGTGAGCCAAGACGACCGTTGCTCCAACGGTCAGCTGAGCTCGATATGGAAGGAAATCGCGCACCGGACAAGCTATAGGACCTGTCTGGTGGTGCACCGGACTGTCCGGTGCGCCACCCGATAGAAAGCAAGTATTGCCTTCCAAATGGGATTCCAACGGCTCCTAGGCCCCTTGGGTCTATAAAAGGGACTCCTAGGCGCCTCCAACTGATGTACAAGCGCAGCCAACAATAGTATACATCACTCGGATCAATTCTCACTCTCCCTCTTGTGTGAATCTCTCTAGTTTGTGTAGAAGGCAAAGCTATAAGCCTTTAGAGAGAGGAGAAGTGCTGCAAAGAGCTAGAGCATAGTCTTGAGCATATCGTTAATCTGCCGGAATGCTGTCAAGAAGATTGTAAGCAGCCACGGCTTTGTTGTAACCCAACTCGACATAGTGGAAGGCCCTATCTGTCATACTGACAGATCTGAGCAAACGGAGGAAGGAGTTGAAATAGACTCCAAGCCCAGGTGTGGCTAACTCCAACGAGGACTAGGCAAGCATTTCAGGCTTGGCCGAACCTTGGGATAAATCCCTGTGTCTGCGTGATTCGCTCTGTATTGTGTGCTGTCTCTCTGTCTTATCTACTCTTTATATCTGCACTTCAATACTTATTTGTGGTACAAGTTATATTTGAAGTGCAGGGCATTCTGAGACAGGATCTTCTATTCCGCTGCAACCTTCTCGAAGGGTCTTTCATTCCACTGTGATCCAGTCTTCGAGTAGAGTAAGAATTTTAGTTTTCAAGTGATAATTTTTATCCGCCTATTCACCCCCCCTCTAGGCGACATCCAGATCCTGTTCCCGAGCAAAGGGAACTTTCAATTGGTATCAGAACTAGGCCTCTCCAGTGTGGGCTTAGCCGTCCGGAGATGACGATGTCGTCACAAGAGGTAACTGTAGAACTTCTTTTAGGTGATGGTTCTAATTATAAATCTTGGTCTGTCTCTATTTATAATGCTTTCATGCATATTGATCCTGATTTGAGACAGATCTTTAGCAGAAGTATTTTTCCCACTAATATTAGTCAAAATCCTTCTAATGATGAACTAAGATGTCTATCTCTCAATCACCATGCTTGCAACATCTTAGTTGACTCTCTTTCTAGAGGTGCCTATTTTGCCATCATGAGTAGTGATAGTGATTTATTTGCTGATGCTCATGATCTATGGAATAGAATTAGAATAAAATATTCTGAGTCAAATTGTACTGCTTCAACTCCCTATATTGCTTGTGATACTAACCTTTCAAAGGGAGAAGAAAAACGATGGCTACCAAACGATGAATCCACCTCACCGGTAGGTTTGTCTTCTACTAGTAATAAATGTCTTATTGCTAACAATGATGGTGGAGATGAAAGCGACAATGAGGAGGAATATGAGGAGGATAGTGAGGATGAGTCCTCATCACCACAAGGTACATTTTCCTATTTTGCGTCCACTGATAATAATGACAGGGAAAATGAGACCGATGATGTGAAAGAAGAAGAGATTCACCGGCTCTACACCCATCTCAACAAAGAAAACAAAGTACTCTTGGTTAAGCTGTTGAGAAGGAACAAGGAACAAGGCGAAACGCTTCTCAGGCTAGAGGAGACTCTCATCAAAACCAACGACAGCCTGGAGAAGATGACCAAAGAACATGAGGAGCTAAAGTACTCTCATGGGAATTTGGTCCAACGGTATGAATCTATTTTAATTGAGCAAAGAAATAATCATGATGTATTATCTAATGTTGCTCGACTTAAAACTGAAAATTCTATGCTTAGGAGTCAAGTAGAAATGATAAATTTAGAGAAACTTGCTCTAGGTGAAAAGTATGATATGTTGTCGTATTCTCATAGTAAACTAGTTGATGACCATATCATGCTTGATGTTGCTCATGAGGTTGTAATTACAGACTTAAATTCATGTGAACCTCATTCTTGCACAAATGCACATTTGGATAATATATCACCATGTGCTAACCCCTGTCGCTCAAAAGGAAGCGAATGTTTGAATGAGCAACAAGTTGTAGGGTCAAAAAGAAAATTGCTTGGGAACAAGAAACAAAGACAATTAAGGAGAAGACGCCTTGCTCGACTTCCTCAAGATATCTACGAACACGTGGTGAAGAAGCTTGAGGAAGGAGAAACCGCAGCAAGGATCAAACTCCTTGAGAAAGATGTTCCTAAAGCAATAAGTGAAGCAATCAACATGAGACAAGAAAAAGGTAATGATTCAATTAGTCATGTTATTTGCACTAATAATCTCTCTATGTCATCCAAAAGCAAAAAGAGAAGAGGAAAAGGAGGTGCTTCAAGTGCAAGAGATTAGGTCACCTCATTGCTTCTTGTCCATACAAAGATAAGGACGAAGGGATAAGGAGATGTTTTGGATGCAATGAAAAGGACCACATGATCACCTCATGTCCGATCATAAAGAATCAAGGATGTGCACTTTGCAAGATGACCCTCACCAAGGAAAATGATAAACAGCAAGCGTCATGTCGGGTTGAGCGACGTTTCTGCTACATGTGTGGTGAGCATGGTCATCCACCTGAGGTATGTAATAAAGGTAAGGTTCCTAAGCAAGTAAATTTTTCTCAATCTTATTCGCTTAGGAGATCCAAATCATACACGTGTGCTAGATCAATAATGAGATCTCCTAGAACTAGCACAAAGGCGATTTGGGTACCAAAGGCTTTTTTGGATGATCGTTATGGACCCATCCCGAGATGGGTACCAAACTGTGCCAACTAGATCATGCAGGTGCCTCGAGATGGACTGGAGACCATGGGAGAGCTTAAGATGGTTAATTCAAACTCTATGCTTAAGCTGTTAATTTTTGTCTATTCATTGACCCAAGGATGAATTATTGTGCAATACTAATCCCATGTTCATCTCAAGTGAAATAAGTTATAGAGGTCCTTAGTCATTATTGGTGAATCAAGCAAAGGACCTTGATGAGAATCTGCAACTTGCTCTCCAAAGGATGGTACCCGTGTATCTTAAGTACATTATTGATAATCAGTATTGCTCTTAAGTTGGATTGTTGTGCTACCTATCCTTGGAGTAGTTATGCTTTTGAGATAGCCTGTGTTATCAATGGTTCACAATGATGCTTGCTTAATCATGATTGTGTGTTATATTTTTTGAATCATTAAATGGGTAGTTTTCCATTTGATATTTTCCAAGATTAACTCTTTTGTGTTCATGGATAAACCTGTATCTTTTTGTAAGTCATGTTATATGGTTTTTAATGATTAACCTTTGTGCAATCATGATATCTTGTTTAGTCCATGTTCACATAATTACCCTATTTTTATACTGTGTGTATACCAAATCCATGTTGTGCCACTAATGCACCTTCTTGAGTTATGAGGTGCATGAGCAAAAGGAGCACTCAATTGGTGACAACTGGTGCTCTCATGACAATTCAGGAAAAGGCAAAGGTATGGAGAATGGAACTGTGCAATTTCATTGAAAATTTTGAAGTTCCATTGATTATGATCATAGCTATGTTCTTGCCTTTCAATTGGTAGTATCTTGGCGTAGGTGCCTTATGCCTTAAAATGTTGTTTCCCTTGGTGTACCTAAGAAAATTTTTCTTAATCTTGGTGTACTTAGACATTGCGCTTTATATGCATGATCTTGTCGTTTTCAATTGGTATATGTGGTGCAATGATTAACATGTATGAAGCATGCCTAGGTTGCTTGTAAAATGCTATACTCCTTGAGGCATGCATTGTTATATTAAGTCAACTATTCAATTGGTATCTCTTGGTGATGAAATTGATAGAGTAGGCTTTGATCAAGATATGTTGTGATCCCCTCTAGTTCTGAGGATGCTAGAATGTGCAAAGTGCAAGTCATTCAAATACTTGATGCACAACTTTAGGGGGAGCACACATAACTTGTGTCTTTTGAGACTAATTGTTCCTTGAGTGATCTTGTATAGTCTTAAGGTGGAAAAGGGAAGATGAGCAAGAAATGGAGCAATCAGGACTTGGGTACCTCCCAACAAGAAAAGGTCAGGATAAAGGATCAGGCACAAGTGTGAAGGAGCTTCCTAGAGATTAAACTCTCAAAATGGAAAGTACATCACAACAGGGTAAAGGTATAAAAGGAAGTGTCGACCTTTTGCGTATCTGTATTTTCCTCCAATGCTTGTGTTGCATGTGTTTAATGTGTAAGGGGGAGTAATGTTAGTGTGCTGCACTTTACCTACTAAAATACCCTGCTGTCCCTTGACATCATCCTATGTTCTTGCTTGAATATGGTTTTGGTGTTTGATGTCAAAGGGGGAGAATTTGTGCATTAAAGCTTACCTCAACCTGAGAGGAAAGCTTATCTTAAAGGGGTTTCCTTGAGTTTTCTTGGTCTTAAGGAAAAATGTGTTAGTTTGTGTTAGTTTGTATTGATAATACTTATCATATGCTTGTTGTTGTATTATATGGTGATAATGCAAAATCAGTGCTTCCGTTGATATAAATCAATTAGTATCTACTATGTGTATCCTGTAATAGATATTCATGTGGTTCTGGTGCTTTAAAATTGTTTTAAATTGGTATCTTAATTGTGAATAGTGGTAGGTTGATATTCCTGTGATATATCCACTCAATTGATTGGTGTTTAACTCTGATTCTGTGCATATGTTTAATTATCGACAATACATCCAACAGGTGCTAAGATGTAGTAATACTTTGAATTAGCCTAAGTATGTGCAATGTGGCATATAAGGCCAAAATTAAGATTTTGATGTAAGCACATATTTAGGGGGGGCATTCTACAAACTTAGAATTCAAAATTAGTGCTTTAAATCTTATTCTTATGTAAGCTTTAATTGTGTTGCCATCAATCACCAAAAAGGGGGAGATTGAAAGCTCTCTTGTAGGTTTTGGTGGTTGGATGACAACTCAATTAAAGGACTAACAAGTGTGCTAAGTGTTGAACAGGTGCTGAATGCCAAGCTAATAGGGTTCAACACAAGTGAACAGGTGTGATGGTCCAAAGACGGAGTTATCTATAGATATAATGGACATCACAAGGAAGATGGACATTGTTTAAGTAAGACTTGATGTGCATAACTTGGAGACAACCGATCAAACCAAGGTTGGAAGCAAGAAGAGCTTCGAGGTACCGAGTGCACGGGAGAAAGTCAAGGAGACCAGGAACCCAAAGCCAGGGGTGAAGAAGGAGACTTGCGGAATCAAGGTTGATCGAGTTAAGAAGAGTTATGGTGCATCAAGGAACACTACATAAGGACACGACTTACAACCAATGAGGTAACATCTACAATTCTGTGGTGTAACTCATAAGACTCAAGATCAAGCTCAAGAAGTGAACAAGGTCACTGGAAGGAGAACCAATGTCGAAACCAGAACTGGAAGCAGCCCAAAAGAGCTAAGTGCACCTTGACCTTTAGTTTGGGTTGTTCCTATGTTTGGAGATATTCTATGTGACCTTTGCAGGATGTTGGAGCTCTGAAATATCAATCTAGATCAAGTCAAGCTGACTTGAGGATTTATGAGTCCAACATCAGTCTCAAAGCATGCCAAATGCTAAAGAAGTGAAAATCAAAGAGAAGAAACAGAGAAAAGAAAAAAATAAAAGAGAAGCAAAAGGTTTGGCTGTGTACATCCAAGACTCAGCTCAGTTTGGCACACTGGTCTGTCCGGTGGTGCACCGGACAGTGTCTGGTGGTGCACCGGACAGTGTCCGGTGCGCCAGACTGAACTCTGGTGAACAGGCCGCTCTCGGGAGAAGTTTGGCGACGTACGACTATAATTCACCGGACTGTTCGGTGGTGCGCCGGACTGTCTGGTGAGCCAACGGTCGACTGCGCCAACGGTCGGCAGCGCGATCAGCGGGCGACGCGTGGCTTGAGCCAACGGATAGTTGACGCACCGGACTATCCGGTGTGCACCGGACAATGTCCGGTGAGCCAAGACGACCGTTGCTCCAACGGTCAGCTGAGCCCGATATGGAAGGAAATCACGCACCGGACAAGCTACAGGACCTATCCGGTGGTGCATCGGACTGTCCGGTGCGCCACCCGACAGAAAGCAAGTATTGCCTTCCAAATGGGATTCCAACGGCTCCTAGGCCCCTTGGGTCTATAAAAGGGACTCCTAGGCGCCTCCCACTGATGTACAAGCGCAGCCAACAATAGTATACATCACTCGGATCAATTCTCACTCTCCCTCTTGTGTGAATCTCTCTAGTTTGTGTAGAAGGCAAAGCTATAAGCCTTTAGAGAGAGGAGAAGTGCTGCAAAGACCTAGAGCATAGTCTTGAGCATATCGTTACTCTGCCGGAATGCTGTCAAGAAGATTGTAAGCAACCACGGCTTTGTTGTAACCCAACTCGACATAGTGGAAGGCTCTATCTGTCATACTGACAAATCTGAGCAAATGGAGGAAGGAGTTGAAATAGACTCCAAGCCCAGGTGTGGCTAACTCCAACGAGGACTAGGCAAACATTTCAGGCTTGACCGAACCTCGGGATAAATCCCTATGTCTGCGTGATTCGCTCTGTATTGTGTGTTGTCTCTCTGTCTTATCTACTCTTTATATCTGCACTTCAATACTTATCTATGGTACAAGTTATATTTGAAGTGCAGGGCATTCTGAGACAGGATCTTCTATTCCGCTGCAACCTACTCGAAGGGTCTTTCATTCCACTGCGATCCAGTCTTCGAGTAGAGTAAGAATTTCAGTTTCCAAGTGATAATTTTTATCCGCCTATTCACCCCCCCCTCTAGGCGACATCCAGATCCTGTTCCCGAGCAAAGGGAACTTTCAAGGCAGGAAGTAGTTCCCGTCCTCGCTACATTACCACTCCAAGTACACCAGCTAGTGGCAGTTCCGGACAACAAACTCAACGGGCACCAACTGCTCCTCTGCAAGCAAGCACCCAAGCAGGACCTGTTGCTCCTAACACATCCACCAATAGGGCATGCTTCAAGTGTGGACAACCGGGACACTACGCCAACTACTGTCCCAATAGGGCTACCTACACTACACCGGCTCCAATGAAGCAAGGACAAGCCTCGACAGGAAAGAGTCAGCCCCTATCTGTCAACCGGGGACAAGCCCATCATGCAGAAGTAGAAGTTCAACCGGGTGAACTTGAAATTCAATAAGAAGAGCTAGTTGAAGATGAAGTAGTTGGTGAAGAAGTCAACGAACAACAAGAATAGAGATAAACATAAATATAGATACATATATATATATATTACTATTTGTAAGACCTAAATATTAGTTTAGCTAGCAATTAGTATTTTACTATTTTAAGGTCTATTGACCATATGTTTTGCTAATGAGTTATGCATCATGCTGAGATTTCTTTGTTTGTGCATATGTTCTGAGACGATATGAGTATACACCCTTTTTCTTACAAATCTCGAGGACGAGATTTCTGTTAAGGGGGGTAGAATTTGTAAAGCCCTAGAACTTGTATAAGGTAAGAAAATAATAAAATAAATAAATACATGAACTTATATAAATGTGTTTTGGGAATTATTTGATTTCTTCTTCTTTGTGCATATTCAATAAAAAAATATTATTTGGGATTTCTAACAAATAATACAAAAAAATTTTGAGCAATGATATTATGTCAAAACAAATTATCTCACCTTTTAAGTCACATCTTCTAAAATACATATGTAGCTTAGAATAAAAAGATTTAATGCATGTATATAAGTTAAGTTAATCTTTCTGGATAATATGTTTAGAGATATTCTTAGCGAGGGTTAGGTTAAGCTAACTCTTAATAAATTTATGCAATAGAAATTATTTCATTAAAAAATATAAAATATATACTTAGAAGTAGAGATGGCAATGGGTACCCGCGACCCGATACCCGATGGGTATTTACTCCATTAGGGTATATATGTGGGCTAAATATTCTACCCGTGGGTCTGTTATTGGGCAAAAATTTTCACCCAATGGGTAAATGGGTATTAGAACGTTCCGCCTTCACCCATACCCGTTAACCCGTGGGTATAAAATACCCAATATAAACTTAGCCTAAGCATGAACTTGGACTTTAGTCATCCATCTTTTTACTATTTAACAACCTTTTAGGCCATAATGTCATAGAAGGCTTAACGATAATTTAATGACCATGTAATGGAACATGTAATGTGTTATGTAGTACTATCCTAGTTTTACAACTTTATCCAATTATCTTTGGTGTGTTGAATGGATGGTTTAATGATGCTAGAAATTTTGTAATGATATTTATATGGATATACTTTACATTCGTATAATATAATATTTTGATAGATGTTTAATTTTTGTGGGTACGGGTGACCCGATGGGTGACCCATACCCACATGGGTATGGGTATGGGGGTAAATCCATACCCGCCAGTGTATATGGGTGACCCGATGGGGTTATTTTTGTGTCGTGGGTATGGGTATGGGGTAGTAATACCCGGTGGGTATTTACCCATTGCCATCTCTACTTAGAAGCATTTTCCTAAATGAATAATGCAATTAATATAAAAGAAATAAATAATAAACCTTGCACACATATTTGGAGTTTTGTCAGTGCATTTGAAATGGACTCAAACTCTGTGGTGAATTTGAATCTAAATTAAATCCGAATAAAATTAGGGATATGAGAAGAAAAAAAAGAAGAAAAAAATTGCAAAACTGCGTTGGGCCAAATCACTGAAATCCGACCTAATTCCCCCTCTTCCCTGGCGGCCCAAAGGGACAATTGCACCCGCACGGCCCACTCTAGTTTCTTCCCTTTTCTTCTTTTGTTTTGGTCACTTCCGTGCAGGACCCACCTGTCAGCCTTGGTTCTTCCTCTATCACGTGGACCTGGCCTGTCATCATTTTCCTCTCTTCGGCATAACAAACAGCGAATTCGTGGCAAATCCAAACAGAAATAGCGAGCGCCTCGGCCGATTCACGGACCCTTGTCGCTGGCCGGATTTCTCTCGCCGACCGTTTTCCCCACATCGGAGTCTACCGCCGCACTATAAAATCACGTGGCCTCTGGCTCCCTTGTGGCATCCTCAACGTTGCTCCTCTTCCTTCGCCTGGGTGGCGTTCACCATCGCCATTTAGGCTCGTACAGGTGTTCTGGGAGGTTCGCCGAGGTGCATCGGCGCCGTACGTGGTCTCTCCGTACTCAGAGTTGGTGCGGGCGTAGAAAGCTTTGCAGTCAAGCCGCCATTAGCCGTGAAAAGCCCTCCCTCCACCAATTCACTCTCTGGTAAGACCTCTAAATAGCTGTGACTTGATCCTAGCATTATGTAGCACCTGTCCGGGGGAAGATCCGTGCACTACAATGCCAGGATGGATTGCTCCGGTGTGCGGACCACCGTGGGGGCAGAGCGCCGCCGCGCCCTGGTGTGTAGTGGGGAGGAAGACGGGTCTCTGGCCGTCGATCTCTTAATGGATGGTTGCAATTAGATCCTAGATAACTTTTCGTTCCATCGCATATGGGCCATTGATCGGTGAATGAGCGGATCTGAGTTGATCTCGCTGTCTAAAGATCTAATCTGGACCCTACGTTGGTGGCATTAAATACCGATTCGTTGTAAATGGACATCTAATCTGGACCCTACGTTGGTGATCCAGCGGCTAGAAAAGCTTCGTACCCCTTCGGCCCTGGTCGTTTTTCTAAAGAGCCCTGCTCTTTTTCGTAATTAACCCGTCGTCTACCGCGGGTTAAAGCTGTGTCTAGGAACATTTATATCTTAGCCCCTAACCTTTCTAGAATTTGATGCCCGGTCCAGTGAACCAGGAAAATAGTAAAAATAATATAGTAAATACTTTTTAGTACATAAATAAACCTAGAAACTCAATAAATTCATAGAAAATTTATTTTAAATTCTTTTTGGTCCATTCTTGTGGCATTAATTTTGTATTAATATTTTCTACCAACAAGTAACACTGTTTAGCCATGAAATTTGAATAAAAATTGTTCATTCGAATTAATCTGTTCTAGGTACTCAATCACTCCATAAATTCATAACTTAGTAACCGTAACTCTGTTTTGATCCATTCTAGTTGCATTAGTCTCACAATAATATTTATTATCATCTGGTAACTTTGTTTTGTCATGAAATATAGGTTAAATGTTGCACTTAGTCTATCCTATATTTAACCACGTGGATCTTCGGAAAATCATAACTCGGTAACCGTAGTTCCGAATTTAGTAATTCTTGTTCCCACGATCTCGTAGCGACACGTAGATTATGATTACGCAGTTTGTTTTTATGTTTGGTGTGATGTTAATTTTGTATATATATATTTGTTTGTATTGCTACGACTAGCAGTGAGGTCACGAGAATCTGAAGAGCAAGTTGGTACCTGGAATCTCAAGTGCCAGGCAAGTTGTGCCCTTGATCACTTCTTTTTACCCACTCATGTTCTGATTAATCATAATGATCTGCATAGGTTAATTTTGATGGGACCCAATAGGTTACCCTAGTTTAACCATCTTTAGGCCTTCTTTACCACTGGACTTTTTGGGTAGTACTTGCTAGTGCTATATGTGGATTTGGGCATTGAGATACATATTATTCATACTTTTGTTATCAGTTGTTATTTAATGTTCATGATAAGATCATTATGTTAATTGGAACATGGAGCGACCACCCGGGAAAACAGTGCTACCACAAGGGTTTAATGGGACGCCCTTGGCTGATTAATTAGGAAAGCTAGTGGAAGACTACCTTACCCGAAAGGGGCAAGGGCAGTAGGGGAGTGGTCAGTGTAGGGAGGTCCTTGGGTTGATTTTGCTGCGATGGCGTTCAGGCGAGGGATCCCTGCATTAGAGCTTCCTATAAACTGTAGCAGGTTTTCTGAAGCTAGTGGAATTTTGTAAAGGCCTCGTAGTGTTACCCTACCTCGCTTCCTTGGTAGAGGTGTATGGGGCCCGTACAACCCCGTGGTAGATGTGTAACATGACTTGTGGGTAAAGATGCGCAACCTCTGCAGAGTGTAAAACTGGTATACTAGCCGTGCTCACGGTCATGAGCAGCTCGGACCCTCACATGATTAATTTATGGAACTAAATTCAATTTGTCATATGCATTGCATCGCAGGTGATGTTGTTACTTTTGTTTTTTTTACTTAATTGGGTTGGTATTTACTTATACTTAGTAACTGCTAATAAAATTTTGACCAACTTTAGAAACAATGCTCAGCTTCAACCATCCTCTTTGGTAAGCCTTACACTACATATGAGCTCCCACCTTTGGCGAGTTCATACACATTATTCCCCACAACTTGTTGAGCTATGAACGTATGTGAGCTCACTCTTGCTGTCTCACATTCCCCCCCCCACAGGTCAAGAACAGGTACCACAGGATGAGGCGCATGAAGGATGCTATGACGAGTTTGTGAGAGGTCTAGGTCGTCGTCTCCCAGTCAACTTTGGGTTGCTGGACCATTGTCTCCTTATAATGTAATTATTTAATTTGTATAGAATTCCTATTAAGTAGTAAAGATGTGACATTCGATCCTGTGCCATGATTCATCATATGTGTGAGACTTGGTCGTAGCACACCTGGTGATTATGTTCGCGCCCGGGTCTTGGTGCCCTGAAACCCGGGTGTGACAGAAGTGGTATCAGAGGAATGTTGACTGTAGGACGAAACCTAGATAGAACTGGACAACCATTGTCTACTTACCTTTACTACTCTGATGCTTTCTAAACTTTTCTTAATCTTTTCTCGTCTATTTCTGCTAACTCTGATTTTCCTTACCCTTTTCATTCTAAAGACAAATGTGGATTTCACACTTTGAAATCCTGTGCCTAAAGTGACCTTTAGGAATAGGAGACCTACTCTTAGGAACAAAAACAAAACTATTTTTTTATATAGATATCTATGAACTTGAATGTTTGTTCTAATGATACTTGTTTGATTTGGATCTTTGATTGAGTGTGATGAGTTGTGGAGTAATGTCCACAATTACATCTGCATATACATCTAGGCATAAAGGATAGTATTTATAAAATAACTAGACTAGTATTTCGTATCTATCTCATCTTGACAGATTCTATCTTACCCTTAGACATTCACCTCATACAACTAGTTACCCTAGTCTTGACATAAAACATCTGGTCAAGCCCTGCCAAAGAATCTTCAGTACATAACCAACTATTAGCTTATTCATTCTGCCTACCAAATGATTCCCTTGCAAAACTATCTTACCATATGCTTCTAACTGAGATGGTCAATACCAGGAAGGGAGGAGGAATTGATCTACCTGCCAATCCATATAACCAAAGGGTGCTTAGACAAGCAGAGATGAATCCCCCAAATCCTCCACCAGTCGGTGCTGATCCAGTTATTACAGACAAGATGCAAATAATGCAGCAAATGGCAGACACTATGGCAGACATGCACGTACAGATGCGACAGGAGCGTCAAGAGATGCACCAAAAAAGAGAGGATATACGTCATGAGATGCGCCAAGAGCGGGAGGAGATACGTCAAGAGAGAAGGGCGCAACAGCAACAGCAACAAGCACCACTGCCTCCACCTCCACCACCAGTTCCACCTCGGGACAAGCACCGGGAATTCATTAGCCACAAACCACCAACCTTCTCCAACTCTACAGATCCGCTGCAAGCAGATGACTGGCTAAAGACTGTAGAGAAGATGCTCAACATAGCTCAGTGCTCAGACAGAGAGAAAGTGCTCTACGCATCGAGTCGTCTTACCAGTCCCGCTGTGGATTGGTGGGATGCGTACTGCGCTGCTCATGCTGTTGTCGACACAATTACCTGGGCAGAATTCTCCACGCAATTCACGAGTTACTATATTCCTGTTGGACTCATGAAGATTAAAAGGAAGGAGTTTCTATCCCTTAAGCAAGGAAGTATGTCTGTGAGTGAATATAGGGACAAATTCATCAAGTTATCTCGATATGCTCCTAGGGATGTTGAGGATGATGAGAAGAAGCAGGAGCTCTTTCTGGACGGTTTGATTGGACCCTTACAATATCAACTGGTATCGCACACATTCCCGTCCTTCCAAAGGCTACTTGACAAAGCTATTGCTGTAGAAAACAAGAGGAGTATATTTGGAGAGAAAAGAAGGGATGCTAACCAAGGGCAGGCTGGAAGTAGTTCCCGTCCTCGCTACACTACCACTCCAAGTACACCAGCTAGTGGCAGTTCCGGACAACAAACTCAACGGGCACCAACTGCTCCTCCGCAAGCAAGCACCCCAGTAGGACCTGTTGCTCCTAACACATCCACCAACAGGGCATGCTTCAAGTGTGGACAACCGGGACACTCGCCAACTACTGTCCCAATAGGGCTGCCTACACTACACCGGCTCCAATGAAGCAAGGACAAGCCTCGGCAGGAAAGAGTCAGCCCCTATCTATCAACCGGGGACAAGCCCATCATGAAGAAGTAGAAGTTGAACCAGGTGAACTTGAAATTCAAGAAGAAGAGCTAGTTGAAGATGAAGTAGTTGGTGAAGAAGTCAACGAACAACAAGAATAGAGATAAACATAAATATAGATACATATATATATATATATTACTATTTGTAAGACCTAAATATTAGTTTAGCTAGCAATTAGTATTTTACTATTTTAAGGTCTATTGACCATATGTTTTGCTAATGAGTTATGCATCATGCTGAGATTTCTTTGTTTGTGCATATGTTCTGAGACGATATGCGTATACACCCTTTTTCTTACAAATCTCGAGGACGAGATTTCTGTTAAGGGGGTAGAATTTGTAAAGCCCTAGAACTTGTATAAGGTAAGAAAATAATAAAATAAATAAATACATGAACTTATATAAATGTGTTTTGGGAATTATTTGATTTCTTCTTCTTTGTGCATATTCAATAAAAAAATATTATTTGGGATTTCTAACAAATAATATAAAAAAAATTGAGCAATGATATTATGTCAAAACAAATTATCTCACCTTTTAAGTCACATCTTCTAAAATACATATGTAGCTTAGAATAAAAAGATTTAATGCCCGTATATAAGTTAAGTTAATCTTTCTGGATAATATGTTTAGAGATATTCTTAGCGAGGGTTAGGTTAAGCTAACTCTTAATAAATTTATGCAATAGAAATTATTTCATTAAAAAAATAAAATGTATACTTAGAAGCATTTGCCTAAATGAATAATGCAATTAATATAAAAGAAATAAATAATAAACCTTGCACACATATTTGGAGTTTTGTCAGTGCATTTGAAATGGACTCAAACTCTATGGTGAATTTGAATCTAAATTAAATCCGAATAAAATTAGGGATATGAGAAGAAAAAAAGAAGAACAAAAATTGCAAAACTGCGTTGGGCCAAATCACTGAAATCCGACCCAATTCCCCCTCTTCCTTGGCGGCCCAAAGGGACAATTGCACCCGCACGGCCCACTCTAGTTTCTTCCCTTTTCTTCTTTTGTTTTGGTCACTTCCGTGCAGGACCCACCTGTCAGCCTTGGTTCTTCCTCTATCATGTGGACTCGACCTGTCATCATTTTCCTCTCTCCGGCGTAACAAACAGCGAATTCATGGCAAATCCAAACAGAAATCGCGAGCGCCTCGGCCGATTCACGGACTCTTGTCGCTGGCCGGATTTCTCTCGCCGACCGTTTTCCCCACATCGGACTCTACGGCCGCACTATAAATCACGTGGCCTCTGGCTCCCTTGCAGCATCCTCAACGCTGCTCCTCTTCCTTCGCCTGGGCGGCGTTCACCATCGCCATTTAGGCTCGTACAGGTGTTCTGGGAGGTTCGCCGAGGTGCATCGGTGTCGTACGTGGTCTCTCCGTACTCAGAGTTGGTGCGGGCGTAGAAAGCTTTGCAGTCAAGTCACCATTAGCCGTGAAAAGCCCTCCCTCCACCGATTCACTCTCTGGTAAGACCTCTAAATAGTTGTGACTTGATCCTAGGATTATGTAGCACCTGTTCGGGGGAAGATCCGTGCACTACAACGCCAGGATGGATTGCTCCGGTGTGCGGACCACCGTGGGGGCAGAGCGCCGCCGCACCCTGGTGTGTAGTGGGGAGGAAGACAGGTCTCTAGCCGTCTATCTCTTAATGGATGGTTGCGATTAGATCCTAGATAACTTTTCGTTCCATCGCATCTGGGCCGTTGATCGGTGAATGAGCGGATCTGAGTTGATCTCGCTGTCTAAAGATCCTCACCATAGATCTCCGATCGGATGGGTGGCGTTAAATACCGATTCATTGTAAATGGACAGCTAATCTGGACCCTACGTTGGTGATCCAACGGCTAGAAAAGCTTTGTACCCCTTCGGCCCTGGTCGTTTTTCTAAAGAGCCCCTGCTCTTTTTCGTAATTAACCCGCCGTCCACCGCGGGTTAAAGCTGTGTCTGGGAACATTTATATCTTAGCCCCTAACCTTTCTGGAATTTGACGCCCGGTCCATTGAACCATTAAAATAGTAAAAATAATATAGTAAATACTTTTTAGTACATAAATAAGCCTAGAAACTCAATAAATTCATAGAAAATTCATTTTAAATTCTTTTTGGTCCACTCTTGTGGCATTAATTTTGTATTAATATTTTCTACCAACCAGTAACACTGTTTAGCCATGAAATTTGAATTAAAATTGTTCATTCGAATTAATCCGTTCTAGGTACTCAATGACTCCATAAATTCATAACTTAGTAACTGTAACTCTGTTTTGATCCATTCTAGTTGCATTAGTCTCACAATAATATTTATTATCATCTGGTAACTTTGTTTTGTCATGAAATATAGGTTAAATGTTGCACTTAGTCTATCCTATATTTAACCACGTGGATCTTCGGAAAATCATAACTCGGTAACTGTAGTTCCGAATTTAGTAATTCTTGTTCCCACGATCTCGTAGCGACACGTAGATTATTATTATGCAGTTTGTTTTTATGTTTGGTGTGATGTTAATTTTGTATATACCATGTTTGTTTGTATTGCTACGACTAGCAGTGAGGTCACGAGAATCTGAAGAGCAAGTTGGTACCTGGAATCTCAAGTGCCAGGCAAGTTGTGCCCTTGATCACTTCTTTTTACCCACTCATGTTCTGATTAATCATAATGATCTGCATAGGTTAATTTTGATGGGACCCAATAGGTTACCCTAGTTTAACCATCTTTATGCCTCGTTTACCACTAGACTTTTTGGGTAGTACTTGCTAGTGCTATATGTGGATTTGGGCATTGAGATACATATTATTCATACTTTTGTTATCAGTTGTTATTTACTGTTCATGATAAGATCATTATGTTAATTGGAACATGGAGCGACCACCCGGGAAAACAGTGCTACCACAAGGGTTTAATGGGACGCCCTTGGCTGATTAATTAGGAAAGCTAGTGGAAGACTACCTTACCCGAAAGGGGCAAGGGCAATAGGGGAGTGGTCAGTGTAGGGAGGTCCTTGGGTTGATTTTGCTGCGATGGCGGTCAGGCGAGGGATCCTTGCATTTGAGCTTCTTATAAACTGTAGCGGGTTTTCTGAAGCTAGTGGAACTTTGTAAAGGCCTCGTAGTGTTACCCTACCTCGCTTCCTTGGTAGAGGTGTATGGGGCCCGTACAACCCCGTGGCAGATGGGTAGCATGACTTGTGGGTAAAGATACACAACCTCTGCAGAGTGTAAAACTGTGATACTAGCCGTGCTCACGGTCATGAGCAGCTCGGACCCTCACATGATTAATTTATGGAACTAAATTCAATTTGTCATATGCATTGCATCGCAGGTGATGTTGTTACTTTTGTTCTATTACTTAATTGGGTTGGTATTTACTTATACTTAGTAACTGCTAATAAAATTTTGACCAACTTTAAAAGCAATGCTCAGCTTCAACCATCCTCTTTGGTAAGCCTTACACTACATATGAGCTCCCACCTTTGGCGAGTTCATACACATTATTCCCCACAACTTATTGAGCTATGAACGTATGTGAGCTCGCTCTTGCTGTCTCACATCCCCCCACAGGTCAAGAACAGGTACCACAGGATGAGGTGCATGAAGGATGCTGTGATGAGTTCGTGAGAGGTCTAGGTCGTCGTCTCCCAGTCAACTTTGGGTTGCTAGACCGTTGTCTCCTTATAATGTAATTATTTAATTTGTATAGAATTCCTATTAAGTAGTAAAGATGTGACATTCGATCTTGTGCCATGATTCATCATATGTGTGAGACTTGGTCCTAGCACACCTGGTGATTATGTTCCCGCCCGGGTCTTGGTGTCCAGAAACCCGGGTGTGACAGTGAGCCAACGGCGCCAGTGGCCAGCGGTCGTCCACGCGACACATGGCTTGCTCCAATGGTCAGCTGGGTGCATCGGGCTGTCTGGTGCGCCATCTGGCCCAGAGGAGCAACAGTCAGCTGCGCCCGATATGGAAGGAGATCGCGCACCAGACATGAACAGTGGTTGTCCGGTGGTGCACTGCTCGATAGAAGGCAAGAATGGCCTTCCAAATTGATCTCCAATGACTCCTAGCTGCCTTGGGGCTATAAAAGGGACCCCTAGGCGCATGGAGCAGGAGACCAAGCTTTCAAGAAACATTCTAAGACTCCCAGACTCCGTCTCCACGCATTTGATTCACTGTGTTAGTGATTTGAGCTCCGTTTGAGTTGCGAACTCCCTGTGCTATGTTTCGAGCTCAAGTCTTGGCTTGTGTGCGTGGTTGTGCTGCGGATTTGAGTCTTGCATGTGTTGCTCTCCCATCTTTACTCTTGTGCTTTCTTTGTGATCATAACTTTGTAAGGGCGAGAGGCTCCAACTTGTGGAGATTCCTCGCAAACAGGAAGAGTACTCTAAGAAAAAACATCTCGTCCATTGGGACGCCACAACGTGCAAGTAGGCAAGTGTTACTTGGCCGAACCACGGGATAAAAATCGCGTGTCTCGTGTGTTGCTTCTTGTGATTGTTTTGTCCGCACGAGCGTGTTCCATAGCCACTTGATTTCACTAACATCTTAATAATCATATTTGTGGCTATTTAGTGTTTGATTTTACAGGATCACCTATTCACCCCCCCCCCTCTAGGTGCTCTCAATTGGTATCAGAGTCGTACTCTTCATCTAAGGGACTAACCGCCTGAAGAGATGGATCCTAAGGGAAAGGAGATAGTGATCAACGACAAGGAGAAGGAGTCCCTCTTCAACGAGCCAAGAGACGACAAGCCCACTGACTCAGGGTCGAGTCACAAGAAGAGGGACGGGAAGAAGAAGAGACGCATCAAGAAGATCATCTACTACGACAGCGATGTATCCTCTTCTTCACCAAGGGACGACGACGACGACTCCTCGTCCAAGAAAAAGAAGGTCAAACAAAATTATTCTTTTGATTACTCTCGCATTCCCTATAATTCAAATGCGCATCTACTTTCAATTCCCCTTAGAAAACCTCCACACTTCGATGGAGAGGACTATTCGTTTTGGAGCCATAAAATGCGTAGTCATTTATTCTCTCTCCATTCGAGCATATGGGAAATTGTAGAAAATGGGATGCATTTCGATAGCACTGATAATCCTGTTTTTATAAATGAGTAAATCCATAAAAATGCCCAAGCTACTACTGTTTTGCTAGCATCTCTTTGCAGGGATGAGTACAATAAAGTGAGTGGCTTGGACAACGCCAAACAGATCTGGGACACCCCCAAGATATCACATGAGGGAAATGATGCCACCATGATCACCAAGATGGAACTGGTGGAGGGCGAGCTTGGGAGGTTCGCGATGATCAGGGGAGAGGATCCAACTCAGACCTACAACAGGCTCAAGATCCTGGTCAACAAGATTCGAAGCTACGGAAGCACAAGATGGATGGATCATGATGTCGTCTGGCTCATGCTCAGGTCATTTACCGTTATTGACTCCCATCTTGTCAATCTTATTCGTGAAAACCATAGGTACACCAAGATGACACCCGAGGAGATCCTTGGAAAATTCGTGAGCGGCATGATGGTGAAGGAGGCGAGATACATGGACGATGCGCTAAATGGTCCACTGCCCATCTACGAGCCGCAGCCCGTTGCTCTCAAAGCAACAAGCAGCAAGGAGGTGTTACCAAGCAAGGCAGCACAAGTGGAGGCTGTCAGGCTCAATGAGGAAGAAATGGCACTTATCATCAAGCGTTTCAAGACCACACTCAAAGGATGCAAAGAGTACCCCCAACAAGAATAAAACAAGGGGAAAGCGCTCCTGCTTCAAATGCAGTAAGACTGGTCATTTCATAGCACAATGCCCCGATGATGATAATGACCAGGGACAAGAAAAGAGCGGGAAGAGGGAAAAGAAGAAGAACTACAGGAAGGCGAAGGGCGAGGCGCACCTTGGAAAGGAGTGGGATTCTGACAGCTCTTCATCAGACTCCGACGATGAAGGATTGGCTGCCTCGGCCTTCGGTAAGTCTTCGCTCTTCCCCAACGAACGCCATACTTGCCTTATGGCTAAGGAGAAGAAGGTACGTATTCGAGATACCCCCAAGTACTCTTCTTCTAGCGATGAGGAATCCTCCGATGATGAAGTAGATTACTCTAGTTTATTTAAAGGATTAGATAGAGCCAAAGTAGAGAAAATTAATGAATTAATTGATGCTCTAAATGAAAAAGATAGACTACTAGAAAAGCAATAGGACATTTTGTATGAGGAACATGACAAGTTTGTTAGTGTTCAAAAATCTCTTGCTTTAGAACTTAAAAGAAATGAAATGCTATCCTCTGAGTTGTCTGCTTGTCAGGAATCTGTCTCTAGTCTAAAGGATTTAAATGTTGAATTAAATGCTAAACTAGAGGAAGCAAATGCAACTAGATCATGTGTAGAACATATAGTTATTTGCAATAGATACAAGGACTTTGATGTATATGCCTGTGATGAACATCTTATTTCTATTGCCAAATTAGCCGATGAGGTGGCAAGTCTTAATGCTCAACTTAAGACTTGCAAAGCTGATTTTGATAAATTAAAATTTGCTAGGGATGCCTACGCTGTTGGTAGACACCCCTCAATTAAGGATGGACTTGGTTTTCGAAAGGAAACCAAGAACTTAACAACCAAAGGACTCCCGTTCTCAACAAGGAGAAAGGGAAGGCCCCTATGGCTAGTAGTCCTCAAAGGAACCATGCCTTTATTTATGACAAGAAAATTGCTAGTCGTTCTCATTATAATAGGAGTTACAATCATGCTGCTTATAATGACTCACATGCTATGTTTGCATCAAGTTCCACTCTTGTTCATGGTAGAAGTAGGCCTAGGAGAAATCATGTTGTGTCTCATGCTCCTAGGAAAATGTGCAATTAACCTTCTACTGTTTATCATGCTTGCAATACATCTTTTGTACTTTCATGTAAGCATGCAAAAGTAGTTGCTAGGAAATTGGGATCCAAATGCAAGGGAGACAAGACTTGTATTTGGGTTCCAAAAGTTATTGTGACTAACCTTATAGGACCCAACAAGAGTTGGGTACCTAAAACCCAAGCTTAAATTGCCTTGTAGGTTTATGTATTTGGGGGCTCAAGCTGGATTATCGACAGCGGATGCACAAACCACATGACGGGGGAGAAGAAGAAGTTCACTTCCTATGTCAAGAACAAGGATTCCCAGGATACAATCATATTTGGAGATGGGAATCAAGGCAAGGTTAAAGGATTGGGAAAGATAGCCATCACATCCGAGCATTCTATATCCAATGTGTTTTTAGTTGAATCACTCGGATACAACTTAATGTCTGTGAGTCAATTATGTAACATGGGTTATAATTGTTTATTCACAAATATAGATGTATCTATCTTTAGAAGGAGTGATGGTTCATTAGCTTTTAAGGGTGTATTAGACGACAAGCTCTATTTAGTTGATTTTTTGAAAGAGAATGTCGATCTAGATGCATGCTTAATGGCTAAGACTAATATGGCTGGCTTTGGCATCGCCGTCTAGCACATGTTGTGATGAAGAACCTTCATAAGCTTCTAAAGGGAGATCATGTGTTAGGACTAACCGATGTCTGTTTTGAGAAAGACAGACCTTGTGCAGCATGTTAGGCAGGGAAACAGGTGGGAAGCACTCATCACAGCAAGAATGTGATGACAACATCAAGACCACTGGAGCTTCTTCACATGGATCTCTTCGGACCCGTTGCCTACCTCAGCATTGGGGGAAGTAAGTATGGTCTTGTAATTGTTGATGATTTTTTCTGCTTCACTTGGGTATTCTTTTTGTAGGATAAATCAAAAACCCAAGAGACCCTAAGTCGCTTCTTGAGGAGAGCTCAAAACAAATTTGAGCTAAAGGTGAAGAAGATAAGGAGCGATAATGGATCCGAGTTCAAGAATCTACAAGTTGAAGAGTTTCTTGAGGAAGAAGGCATCAAGCACGAGTTCTCCGCTCCCTACACACCACAGCAAAACGGTGTGGTAGAGAGGTAGAACAGGACACTAATTGACATGGCAAGAACGATGCTTGGAGAGTTCAAGACGCCCGAGCAGTTTTGGTCAGAAGCTGTGAACACAGCCTACCACGCCATAAACCGGCTCTATCTGCATCGCCTCCTCAAGAAGACCTCCTACAAACTCCTTACCGGTAACAAACCCAATGTCTCTTACTTTAGTGTATTTGGGAGCAAATGCTACATTCTGGTAAAGAAAGGTAGACATTCTAAATTTGCTCCCAAGGCAGCAGAAGGGTTTTTACTAGGGTACGTATGACTCAAATACAAAGGCGTATAGAGTCTTCAACAAATCATCAGGATTAGTTGAAGTCTATAGCGACGTTGTATTTGATGAGACTAATGGCTCTCCAAGAGAGCAAGTTGATCTTGATGATATAGATGAAGAAGAAGTTCCGACGGCCACAATGCGCATGATGGCGATAGGTGATGTGCGACCACAGGAACTACAGGACCAAGATCAACCATCTTACTCAATTATGGTGCATTCCCCAACTCAAGACGGTGAACAGGTACCTCAAGAAGAGGGGCAAGATCAAGGGGGAGCACAGAAAGAACAAGTGATGGAGGAAGAAGCACCACGAGTTCCTCCAACCCAAGTCCAAGCGACGATCCAAAGACATCACCCCGTCAATCAGATTCTGGGTGACATCAGCAAGGGAGTAACTACTCGCTCACGCTTAGCTAATTTTTGTGAGCATTACTCGTTTGTCTCTTCTATTGAGCCTTTCAGGGTAGAAGAGGCCTTGCTGGATCCGGACTGGGTGTTGGCCATGCAGGAAGAGCTCAACAACTTCAAAAGAAATGAAGTCTGGAGTCTGGTGCCATGTCCAAAGCAAAACATTGTGGGAACCAAGTGGGTGTTCCGCAACAAGCAAGACGAGCACGGGGTGGTGACAAGAAACAAGGCTCGACTTGTGGCAAAAGGTTATGCCCAAGTCACAGGTTTGGATTTCGAGGAGACTTTTGCTCTAGTGGATAGATTAGAGTCAATTCAAATTTTATTAGCCTATGCCGCTCACCATTCTTTTAGGCTATACCGGTCAATGATAGGTTCATTACTTTATCTTTGTGCTTGTAGACCGGACATTATGCTTGTGGCTGTTAAGCGAATTCTTAGGTATTTAGTTTCTATGCCTTGCTTCGGGATCTAGTATCCAAAGGGGTCTACCTTTGACTTGATTGGATACTCAGATTCCGACTATGCCGGGTGCAAGGTTGATAGGAAGAGTACATCAGGGACGTGCCAATTTCTAGGAAGGTCTCTGGTGTCCTGGAGTTCCAGGAAACAAACATCCATTGCCTTATCCACCGCTGAGGCCGAGTACGTTGCCGCAGGACAGTGTTGCGCGCAACTACTTTGGATGAGGCAAACCCTCCGGGACTTCGGCTACAATCTGAGCAAAGTTCCACTCCTATGTGACAATGAGAGTGCAATCCACTTGGCGGATAATCCTATTGAACACAGCCGCACTAAGCACATAGACATCCGACATCACTTCCTGAGAGACCACCAGCAAAAGGGAGATATCGATGTGTATCACATTAGCATCGAGAACCAGCTAGCCGATATCTTCACCAAGCCTTTAGATGAGAAAAGGTTTTGTAGGTTGTGTAGTGAGCTAAATGTCTTAGATTCATGTAACTTGGATTGATCTATAGCATACATGTGTTATATGCCTTTGATCATGTTACTTTGTGCATTTTAATCAGTTATTGTTTATTTATGGTGCTCAAGTTGTACAAGTCATCCCCAGACATCACAAGTCCGTATGCAGATGTGCACATGTTTAGGGGGAGATGTGCTACAACTTGACCCCTTTGAGACTAATTTGTTTGTTTGAGTACACTTGATGTCGTCTTGAAGGTACATTGAAAGGGAAAATGAACTTGGACGATGCAAAGACTTCCACTACACTTCGGTATCAGTGTATTTAATTCCAAGTTCATACTTATGCTCTCATTGTCTTTTGCTCTTAATTGACATTTTTGGTGAGGCAATGGGGTTAAAGGGCCAAAAGTGATCTCGTTTTGGTGCTTAATGCCAAAGGGGGAGAAATTAAGGCCAAAGTAAATGGATCAGCCAACCACTTGTGACTTTTGAAAATAGAAGAGCTAGAAATTTGTTTTGTCAAAATACTCTTATTGCAAAATTTGGTCTCTTATGGGGGAGAATTTTTTATTACGGAAAAAAGGGGGAGTTTTTGACACTTGACAAATTTCACTCTTGAAGTATCTCTCTATTTGCACAAACAAAAGTATTTGACTTAGAGATAGGAAAAAGAATTTGATTTGCAAAAACAAACCAAGTGGTAGCAAAGAATGATCCAAATATGTCAAACCATAAGTAAAAAGGATTTGGTCTTCATTTGCATTGATGTTGCACTTCTTTTTGTTGCTTTTTGATATGTTGGCATAAATCACCAAAAAGGGGGAGATTGAAAGGGAAATATGCCCTTGGGACATTTCTATAATTGTTTTGGTGATTAAATATCCAACACAAATGTTTTGAACTCTTATGTGCTAAACGAGCAAGAAGTGCAAATCAAAGACAAGATATGTTTCTAGACTTAGTGAAAGTTTTTGAGTACTAACATGTTTATCTAAGTGCTAGAAACAGTGCCGAGAAAGGAAGAAACAAATTGGAAAAGTGTTGGCCATGTACAGCCAACACCTGCTTGGGCCTGGCACACCGAACTATTCAGTGGTGCACCGGACAGTGTCCGATGACCCAGGCGAGCCAACGGTGAACCAGCTGCTCTCGGGAGTGACATGGCTATAATCACCGGACTGTCCGGTGGTGCACCGGACTGTCCGGTGAGTCGTCAGCGACGAACTCGTTGCTCTCAAGAAAAGAAAAAGGCGACGTGGCTAAAATTCACTGGACTGTCCGGTGGTGCACCGGACTGTCCGATGAGCCAACGGCACCAGTGGCCAACGGTCGTCCGCGCGATCAACGCGCGACACGTGGCTTGCTCCAACGGTCGGCTGGGTGCACTGGACTGTCCGGTGTGCCATCTGGCCTAGAGGAGCAACGGTCGGATGCGCCCGATATGGAAGGAGATCGTGCACCAAACATGAACAGTGGTTGTCCGGTGGTGCACCGGACTGTCCGGTGCACCACTCGATAGAAGGCAAGAATGGCCTTCCAAATTGATCTCCAACGGCTCCTAGCTGCCTTGGGGCTATAAAAGGGACCCCTAGGCGCATGGAGCAGGACACCAAGCTTTCAAGAAACATCCTAAGACTCCCAGACTCCATCTCCATGCATTTGATTCGTTGTGTTAGTGATTTGAGCTCCGTTTGAGTTGCAAACTCCCTGTGCTGTGTTTCGAGCTCAAGTCTTGGCTTGTGTGCGTGGTTGTGCTGCAGATTTGAGTCTTGCATGTGTTGCTCTCCCATCCTTACTCTTGTGCTTTCTTTGTGATCATAACTTTGTAAGGGCGAGAGGCTCCAACTTGTGGAGATTCCTCGCAAATGGGAAGAGTACTCTAAGAAAAAAACACTGTGGTATTCAAGTTGATCATTGGATCGCTTGAAAGGGGTTGAGTGCAACCCTCGTCCATTGGGACGCCACAACGTGGAAGTAGGCAAGTGTTACTTGGCCAAACCATGGGATAAAAATCGCGTGTCTCGTGTGTTGCTTCTTGTGATTGTTTTGTCCGCACGAGTGTGTTCCATAGCCACTTGATTTCACTAACATCTTAATAATCATATTTGTGGCTATTTAGTGTTTGATTTTACAGGATCACCTATTCACCCCCCCCCCCTCTAGGTGCTCTCAGGTTCATAGGAAGAAAATACTTGCTCATATGCTGGGATCAGGCCTTGAGGCGTGAGACAAAATATTTAGCCTGAGAGCTTCCTTGTTGTGCCAAAATATATAGAAGAACAACCAATTGTAAAATAAAAGCATATCGCACTCAACTTTGACAAACAAATAGCAAAATGGTTTGTAAAATCTAATAGAGTCCCAGCCATTATAGCAACTTGGGCAACAACACGACCACAGGACCTGCCCTTTGAATTAGACATATTGATGATCAAATCATCTCCCATGCTACCAGGAAAGCCAGAACACAAAGAAAGCAAGTAACCAAAGTGCCCTAGATGTAAAAGTGCAGAGGTGTTCAGGCATTGGATGAGCTATACATATTACTCGGACTCACCGTGTCTTGTTGGGATTTCTGCCAACAAATGTCAGAGCGGCCATATCCTCGGCTAACCTTGATATGGTACGGTATAACCAATTAATGAAAAAGTTAAGATAATTATCCCCTACACAAAATTAAATGATTGGTCTACTTTACTCCACAAAATATTTAAAAATATCTAGGACCCATTTGGTTGAAGAGTGTTGTTTTCATTGAACAACAGACAATTTAGCTTTGCAACCTTCAGCATGCTACTTTAAAAAGATGTACACTTATGGCTGCCAAAGCAGCAAATGCACCAGCTCTAAAATGCAGAAAAATAGAACACAATTCCAAACGGAGGAAATGTTATGGGTTCAGGCAACATAGACACAATGTTAATACAATTTCTAACCGGCATCACAACAGCAAGACAAGCTAGTGCACACCCACCACTTGACTGGTGACAATGAAACAAACTGCAAGCTAGTCTTTGAGGCAAAATCCAGAGGAGCTTTCTTTCCTACGAACAATCATATTAGAAGGGCAATGTCTGAAGACTTAAGTGTAATACCACCAACTTGTCCATTAGGGGCGTTGAGCCCAGAAGCCACAAAAGCATCACAAGCTCCAAACCCTTTCAGTACTCTTTCCTAAAATAAAGCATTAGAAATCTGAAATCTTAGGTGGCGTTATAACAGATGATAAGTTGCAAGAGGAAGAATTATTATTACCATATCAGATTTGTTAGAACCGGTCTGCTTCTCATCGCCAACATGAAGCTCAGATACACTCCACAAAGCATTTTCACTCCATTTCTCAACTTCCTTGAAACCTGGTTTTGCAGCCTCCATGGATGGAAACAAAAGTGTCCAACTTAGCAGAGTCGCCATGACCCTTGAGTTATGATAAACAAGCCGAGTAAGAGCTTAATAACAATGAAAAGATTGAACCTAAAGTTCTGCAACCAAATCATTACATTATAGTGAAGATGGTGCAAAACTTGAGGCTGTTGTAGAATCAACGGACTTAGAAACCTTCACAATATCCTGTAAGGCATCATGTAGGGTATTCACACTTAGCACCCAAATATCCAACTGCATAAAAGACTAACTCAGTGTCAATGAGTCCAACAAAATGAGTAAAAACCTCTAACTTTAACCTTGCAATTTTCGTTACCAAAGTTTTCTGCTTTTCTCACAGGGAAAGCCTCTGTAACATGTATGCTGATATACTTGGATATCTTTTGTTGTTCTGTGTTCTGAAGTCCATTGTTTGACCTACAGTGCGAGATACTAGTCACACAAAAAGAGAGCATAAGAGCAACACATGGCATAAGTGAATTATGAAAAGGAAAAAATGGAGACATTCACTGTCAAATAATTTGCACTGGAATCCCATTGTTTCTAGCAGCAATTGCAGCTGTGTGACTGCTAAAGGAAAGACCATACATGCACCTGATAAATCTTGTCATTTTCCGAGAGAACAAAAGAAACAACCAGAATAATTTTGTAGGCCTATTGATATCATGATGTGTGGCCTGTTGATATCATGATGCCTCATCCCAATCCTTAATACACCCATTTTCATCTCTGTAAGAGATCCCCTCTTGCTACAAATGAGCGTGTTAAGGAAAATAGCGGTGATACAAATGAAGCCAAGCTGACATGATACAACATATGTGAATTTCATATCACTATAGCTCTGCATTGTTTCAATAGTGGCCTTTAGGAATAGCGATTGCAGTAAAGTGCTTGATCTGATCCGATAACCTTGATGGCCTCAATTCCTTATACATGCTCTCCATCTGCACGGCATAATGTGGAAAATCAGTATAAGAACGACAACTTTCTGATAAAAGTAAAGTAGAGAAAGTTGTATCTGTATCATCATGACATGCTAAATGACATTAAAATTTCAAGTTGTCAACCACTCACACTAAATGCATTAGTTTTGTAGGACACTGTAAGTAAAAAAGTAAATAATTTCTATGGCACACTGATCTGCTGTAAAATAATTGTGATTTAGAGTCAGATGATGCAGGCTAGCAATCTTTCTTTACTCCTGAATGGAGTCCTAATGTAGAAACCTGATTACATCATTTGTATCTACTCAAAGAGAACTGTGTTTCTAGGACACGACCTGTGATGCAAACACACCAGAGAACTCCACACAGAGAGTCGAAAACAGGGAACATGGAGAGAGAGTGTGTGGTCGGCCTTGCGCCTTTTGCCCCTCTAGTAGATGGAGAGACTCAACCGAGGCGCGCAGGGAGCTTACAACCATGAAAATAATTAACCACATGTGACCAGAAAAAAAAAGAACACTTGTAAGAGTAACTCCAACAACCTAGGTATAAATCCTAGCTAAATTTAGAGTATCGAGGGTTGTAAAAAAGATAGACAAGTTTCTAATGGATGTATGTATCCAACAAACTCTTCAAATTTGGGCGCATGATTTTTCATTTCTTGTAGCTGACGCGCTGGACGTCCACATGTCGCTTTTTTTCATTTTTCATCTGTCGTAGCCACCGCACGACGCAGTTGGGCGTCCACATGTCATTTTTTGCGTCGCTTGTTTACTTTTCTTCCCAGCGCTCAGCACTGCAACAAATCAGGTGATTATCTACCGCACTGCTTTCCTCCAGCTTATCTTCTGCAAACCAAATTTTCAGAAGATTACTTTTGTTCTGATTGACGACAAGTCGAGATAGCTCAAGAGACTGAAAGGCATTGAGCTTCCCTCGAGTTAGCAATGGGCAAAAGTATTGCAAGAGTGGGGGTGTTTGCCAAACTTGAACAGGAACACATTGCAATTTTTAATAAGCAAAACAACTCAGTCAAGTTAAGGAGCCTGTACTGGAAGCTAATTGACTGTACGTGTAAAGGTCAATCCCAATAGAAGGAGGCATGTGGTAAAATTAACCATTGCACTACGAAGCACTGGGTACAACCTAATTGGCAACAAGCTCTATCTCTACCATAAATAGAATCATACCAAAAACATAGAAGCCCTATGCGGCTATACAAATTTATCCCTAACAATAATAATAAGTGACCAGTAAGCACTGATTGGTTTCTCTTCTAGAGTACACAAAACTAATCACTTTAATCAACAAGGCCTGACAAAAAACAGAATATACATGCACAAGGTTCAGCTGCTAACCCAAACCTGCAATGTAGACTGAACCTGTGTTTGACTGAATATGTGTTTGAGTGTGCAGAACCACAACTTCTAGAGTACACTGAACATGTGTTGTTTGTAGGCTGAACCTGATCTTTCACTGTGCCGCCCTGCAACTTAAAATTACAGTGAACCTAGCCAATTCTCTATCAAACAACAATGCGATGCACAATTTCCTGTCAAACAAATAGTAGGGACACGCAGGAACAATCGAGTAACAATGGTAGCCATCTTCCCTGCCAAGCAACAGAGACAACAAACTCTGGGAACAGAGAAATCTGGCAGCAAAAAAGAATCTTGGACTATAAAGCCAATGATTTATTGCTGAATTATGAAAGTTGATCCATGACCTTTAAACCATTACAAACTGAAACCAGTACAAGAATATACCTAGATTTATTGTTAAACTAAAACAAGTTTCATGGTAAACCAAATCCAAATTGATTATGGCCATATAATTACAGCAGAGCAAATCAATTTTTATAGCAAACAAGATGAGATCACGAGAACAAGGTATATGAGCGAGCAAATTCCAATTAGAATACATAGTGTTCTCAAAATCTGTACCCCTGCTGCCAATTAGGTTTTTGCATAATTGCGACATCAAACAATCACCAATCAATCTATTTTTTCAAAAATATCAGGCATGCCAAAAAACATCATTATAGTGTTGTGCATAAAACAGTGAGACAATTGAACCCAATGGTAATGACAGGGCGTAATCTTCCAATATACTTTAAGGAAGAACAATAGTTATTCAGATTACACACCATACCTATAGCTATTCTTTTTAACTAACAAAAATAGTATGTGGCCAAATACAAGCAATAAAAAACAAATTGACACAACCAAGCTGCCGCGACACTCTCACATGCTGGGATATTCGTTTTAGCATTCCCAATAGAACCAGAATACATGTCGGGAGTGCTGTGTTGTAAGATGAAGTTACAGCTACAATCAAATGAACATGTAAGCAGTGAATGCATCCTTACCATGGAATTCAGTACCATTTGACACATCCTCTAGAATCTGATCGTCGATTGTGAGAGGAACCAACCGATTGTGCATCGATCCGACAGTGGATTCGTCAAATTCTCTCTCTAGATGACCTAACTCTTGTTCACCCTTCCTGGGAGAAACTAGGAAACATGGCGCTTCTCTGCAGGTCCAGTCCACATCCCATTTTCTCTACTCTCTGTTGGACGGGGTCACGGCGGTCTAAGCATGGCTAAATGTCGGCGATGGAAGTATGCAGCGGCGCAGGCTGTACACGGAGGCGAGTTCGCAAGATTGCGGGCGCGGGATCGACAGCGGGATGGCGTGGAGCGAAAGGTCGCGGGAGCGGGAGGACGCGAGAGCACGCGGGCGGGAGATGGCGAGCTAGCCCACCTCGGCAAAGATGGCTAGCGACGAGGACACGATGACGAGTGAGATGGAAAAGAGAGGTTGAAGGCGAGGCTGTTGGATGCGGTTTTCACGAGCATTTTCGTTTTTTACCGAGCATTGGAGCTTTACCGAGGTTGTTGGAGCTGCTCTGAACACATCAAAAGACAATATCTAAAAAGCTTGAAGTATGTGCACTTCAGCTTCTTCCAGCCTCGCTGTCATCCGGCATGAACATAACCGCTTCAATGCCCTGCACGGAGATCGTACCGTCGATGCAGTGGAGGATGTGTGGGAAGGGGAAGCGAAAGGGTAAGGGGAAGGGAAAGGCAACGGGGAGGGGAGCGACCCCCACGGACAGGTTGATGGGGGCGAGGGCTTCGGTGGAGGTGACCGGTGTTCGACGTGGGGTCGAACAGGACAGCTCGTGGCATTGAGCAGGCCGCCCTCGTGATGCAGCGTACAGGGAAGGAGTGGAAGGGGGAAGTGAGGGGAAGAGTGTGGATATGGCGGCCACCGGATCCTCCACCTCGACCGAGATGGCAGAGGTGGGAAGAAAGATAGGATTGGGAATGCTTAGAGCTGAATTCAATAAAATCTTGGGTCCAGAAGGTGTTTTTCCTGCTGCTCGTGCCACGCGTCGACGGGAGCCACAGCCGCACTCCGTGGAATGCGAGGAGGCGTGCAAATGGGGTCAGGTTTTAGTAACTCCGATATGACCATTGCAGCTTGGACTGACGCCCAGGGCCGCCGGGCCCTAGGTCCGCCACTGCCCATTCCTACAGTAACGCTGTGCTAATAATTATCCTGTCCACACATTTATACCAACAAGTGATTAATTGAGATAAAAGTTTAGCCATGCATAATCCACTGCCTATACCCTCTTCTCACCATTTCTACTGTATAAAAAATATCCATAATAACTCACACAAATACAGGAGTTATTTCGTGTGCTCCATGGTGTTGTACGTACGTGTTAGCGACAGGGGTCCTTGATTTTTTTTGGTTCCTTTTCTTTTTCTTTTTTGCCAATATATAAGCTGAAACCTGGATGTGCGACAGGGACATCCATGGCCACATGTTATTGTGCATCAGAAACAAAAGTGCAGTGATTGCGTGCTGCTTCTCGTTTCACGAGTCACGACGAGTCGCTGGTTCTGTTGAGTCTTCGAGAGGAAAGCCAGGAGAGCACGAACAAGCTCAGAAGTCTTTTTGGGCCTCGAAATGTCTGAACTGTTGGGCCAAGATGTTTCGGGTATAGATAGTTGGTTTACTTTGTGGGAAGGCGACGATAAGTCAGGACTTCAAACGGCCCAATTAAAATAGAACCTCAAGCTAAGCCACCCAAGCGGCAAGCCCACAACACTAGCGAGAAACTACATAATAGTCCAATAAATCATTAGACCGTCTGCACTCTGCAGCAGTTTATTCATAATTTATCCAAAAACATTATTTTGCATTATAAATTGTATTGTTTATATATTAAAGTTTAAATATAAGTATGGAGATAGATAAGCTGCTAGAGATAATCTTAACCATTGTGGATCGAAACAGTATTGTCTACATAAAATAATATTTTGCTCAGACATATACATGGTCTGCTGAAGACAGCTTATGTATTAAAGTATCAGCATCGCTGTGGATCTCATATTCGAAATATAAACGCTTCCGTTAGCAATGAAGAAGTGAGAAAGATGTAGAAGGCCTATTTTCTGTTTCCTTCACGTGACAACTCGAACATAAAGAGACATAAGACAATGATAGATGGAATTCTCTCTTATTATTCATTATAGCAAAAAACTCTAAAATATAGTCCTAAAATGGAATAAGACCGTATTTAAAATGTTTAAGGCCTCAAATAAATTTTTACTCCAACAGTTAGGCTTTAAATGATACTATTTAGAAAATAAATAGTTGTAAATTCATAAGAAACGAGGATACTGTAAGAGGTAATATATTTATGACCCAAGAGACAGCAATATAATTGTTTGATAATTTTTTATGAAATAGAGCCATGGTTGGAGGGTGTTTTATGTCTCCGAGCACTATATTTTAAAATACAATATTGTTTAGGCCCTCTCTTGGAGCACCAAATTCACCCCTCCATCAAACAAGCATCAGCAAGTTAGGACTTACGATACCACCTTGTATCGCGCGCTCATAACCCTTTGCTGTCACCGTGTCACAATCACTGTATATTCTTGAATTGAATCCACATGGGAGCTAATAATAATAAGCCACATCCCACAGCGCACAGGCTATCCAAATCACGGAACACACGTCAAGCAGAAAACCAGCAGCTTCGATTCAGTCACGAGCCACAAACCACGTTGTAGGCGTGGCGCGGTTAGCACAGAAACCAACCACACGTTCTCCTATTCAGCCATGTGATCTTTTTCCCCTCGATCACATGCCGTCCTCATCAAACTCGAATGCCTAAGACAGCGACTTGAGACCAAACAAAAACCAGCCGCACACATGCATGCACGCGGAATCTTTACAAGTAGCGGCCGGGCAAGGATGAACAGCATCAACAAAACGTGCACCGTAGTCGCAAGGATGAGGCGAGGCTGTGTGAGTCCCAGATCCTTGCATCTCTGATCGTTTCGAGATCTCTAATCATCAAATCAGTCCTCAGCGTGTTCCTGTCCCACGAAATGAAAGACAGCTAACCAAGAATCAGAAAGAAAAAATATTCATGGAAAGACGATGCGACGATAGAACAGCCGCGCCCCAACGTACGGCTTCTGTTTGTATATGCAAAGATGAACTGATTGATAATAACGTCACCCTATCAGGACACGACAGGTGCGGCGTCTGTAAACTAACTAATAATAACAAGCGTGCTCCTACAGCGATGATACAATTGATAAGAGCTGCCAGTACGTGTGCACATGATGCATCATGCAAGTGTCGTATCACTGTCACGTCGTATGTGTAGTAAACCATGATGTCAACTTTGAAAACCAAAGGAATTCTAGAATGAATCCTGTACGTTTGGGCGGCAGCGAAAACCTCGCTGTCAGGCTCAATAATTCCAAGGGTAGGCCAATCGGCGAGCTCGATCAGGCTGGCACACAGGACTAGTGCTGGGAATTGGGCCGGGCCGGGCCAGCCCGGCCCAAGCCCATCGTGCTTCGTGCCAAACGGGTTCGGGCCAGAAAAGCCCAAACATTTAATGGGCCGTGTCGTGCCAGCCCGAAGTATAAAAACAGTGGCCCAGCCCGACCCTAAACCATGTCGGCCTTCGTTGGGCCGTGCTGGCCCAAGTCCGGCCCATATATTTGACCACATAAAATCAAAATATTATAACCATATAAAGTTTATAGCTTACTAAATTAAAGATATTAAACAACTCTAGCATCATTTAACCACATAAACTCTAAATATAACAACAATATAAAGTCGATATCTTACTAAATTAAAGAAATTAAACAGACTGGTCTTAATTGGGTCATGCCGGCCCAAGCCCGGCCCATCTATGTGGGCCGTGCCGGGGGGCCGACGGGTCGGAATTTGAGGCCCGGCCCAGGCCCGCCTTCGGATCGTGCCAGCCCGGCCCATATTATTTCGTGCCGGACCGTGCTTTGGACTCTTATTTTCGGGTCGTGCTCGTGCTAGCCCGAAAAGCCCGGCCCAGATTCCCAGCACTACACAGGACGTTCGTAGTGCGCCCCTGCCTGCAGAGTTCGGTCCGCTTCAGTCACAGTCACGCGGCGGCAAGCGTGCATGGTTAGCCATCGCTCATACTGGCATACGTGGTTCGGAGTCAATCTGACACATGACATCTCTATTTTATACTGCCCCACACGGTCCTGATTCTGAATGCGACATGCATAACGCATCTCCAGCTCGATCGGTCAACGAAAGAAGGTGTCCGAGACAAACAAAATTGGCTAGAGCTTGATCAGGGCTATGGGAAAGCTGAGGAGACGGATCGAGGAGGACGGAGTTTATTACGTTTCAGAGTTGGGAAGTTTCAGTGTTACAAGGCACGCTTACCCTTCTCTCTCGCGGCTTACATGGGAGGCTATAAACCAAACAGCTGTACAGTTGTTGCCTGGCAACCCTCTCTAGCCCACATGACAGTGTGTGAAGATCTTTATGGGGATAGTTTAGATACTCAAAGCTTCTTAGAAATAGGAGATAGTTGTGGACAAAATTAGTTGATTGGGGTCTATTTGGAAACTCATATCCACTTTGGAATTGACGTAGAAATTAGTTAATTTCCATAGTTTCCAAACTATGCAAGAATTTGAGACACTGCTCTCAGGATCTCTAGAATGAATACTTCGGTCGGTCCGAGGTTCATGCAAATGGTCTGCGTGAACATCAACCTCGCAGAAGATCTGCCGTAACGGTGTACGATCTGCATGAATATCGATAGATAGAACCTATGCTCTTTAGATGATTATGGTTTTCTTAGGGTGATTGTGTATGATGTTTACCATGCATGTGTATGATTATGGCTTCAAGGGCTATTTGGGTGGTGTGGTGTGTTGGGCCTTGTAATGACTAGAGTTTGAGCTCTAGATGTCAAGTGCAACAAGGTAACAAAACATTGACCCAAGTACTTATAACACTGACGACACCGGTACATCACAGGCACACATCGCCTGCTTGTTCTTATTACAGGCACGAGCATCACGTTGCTACTATCACAACCAGTCCTGATGCACGCCATGCCTGATACGACTGTATTATAGTAGAACCAGTATTATATATGTATACTGGTATTAGCACACAGCCACACACTGCTATCAAGCACCACTACTAGTAGTATAATATTGTAGTGCTATAAGCAGGGAGCCCAGCCGAGCACGAGCACGAGCAGAGTGCCTGCCAGGCTCTCCCGCGTCCCGCCGCCCTTTTTATGAGCGAGCAGCAGTGTGGGCTGGCCTAGCAGCTCCGCGCGGCTCACGCGGCGGGGGGCGGCTTCTCGACGTCCTCGAGCGGGCGGAACCACACCTTCTGGTCCAGCACCGTGCCTCCTGCAGCATCCGCGCCGGCGTCCGGCGCGCCACCAGCGGCCAGCTTAGGGTCCACCGCCGCCGGGCCGAACACGCCGGTCTTGGGGTGGGGGCTCCAGTACTTGTCGGGGCTCCCGGCGCTGCCGATCACATCGTCCGGCACGAACGCCGGTCGCACCTGTTCCTCCAGGTTCTTGTCGTACGCCGAGGCGTGCACGGCCCTCCTGCACACGGGAACCAGAGAGAGAGAGAGAGCGCGCGTGTGACGATCGTTAGGTTCATCGCGTTCATGACAAGATGAAAAATCCCAACACCTAGGCTGGCTGAAACAATGGCGCCATGGCATCAGAGCTAGCAAACGCATCACGATCGGACTCCCACGCACGGCTGGGCTGCGCGCGCACATGGGCCGAATGGGCCATGGGCGGGCGCGCACGACTTCGTACAAGAGCGAAATGAGGCCAGGTGGCCCTCCACGATCCCACTCACTCACCACAGCAAACCGTACCACACGTCCCACACCGGACACCGTCCGATGGGCATGTCACCTACTGCGAGATCCCACGGACGGACGGACGGTCCCGATCGGTCGTCGGCCCGGCGTCCCGCAGCAGCTGGCGCGATGGGATCGAAACAGAATCGTACGGACCGGATGCCAAAGGACGGTAGGTGGGGCCCGGCAGACGCGGATGCTTCTGGTCCCGGCCGTACTGTGGAGAGGGTTCCTATCCTTTCCTTTGAGTGAGAACCAAAGCAAGCGAGCCCCCATGGCAAGATCGGCAGGTGGGTAGGACGTAGGAGTGAGTGACTGGCCACTGCACGGCCCACTGGTGAGGGTGGACCGGTGGAGCGACAACTACCGCGCACCAGACCCACCCATCAATCCGCCTTTCGGAAAGCGATGCGATGGAACACGGAAGGCAATCAGGCGAGGTCGCTTGCTGTTTGCTGCGCGGCTTGATGTGCACGTCCTGCGTGCGTGCCTCCGCTGCTCCTCATCTTCTTTGTGTGGGTGCGCCTGCTAGTGGCGTGGCGTTTGGCTTTTCCAGTTTTCCTAGTGGCAGAGGCTGACAGACAGTTTTGCAGATTTGACAGTCTGAAGTGGGCAGAACCGTAGAACAACAAATAGTAGTATCTATGGAGGAGGGAGAGGAGGACTCCGTGGTACTAGTGTACTACAATTACATGGATCTGGCTTTGGTTGGGGTTCTTCTATCACTTCTACGGAGATGGTAGCGTGCATTCAAGTTGAAGATACATATTCTCCCTCCTAGTCCTAGGCTCCTAGTATGTGTTCTATTGTTCTCGGACGGACGGCCAGAGGATTAAACAAGCTGGGAGATGTTCAGGGTTGCCATATCTACATACTCGTGTGAGAAGATAATCATTCTGCTGTCGCCAACTTCTAGATATTTCTGCAGACCAAAATCTTGGCACCAGCAGCACACTGAACCAACACAAAACAAGGCTCTCTGCAGAACTAGAGTTATAGTTATCCACGAAGCTAAGATCCTCCCAAGTCGGGGGGGGGGGGGGGGGGGGGGGGGGGGGAGTAAGCACTATCGATCCGAGGGACCGGATCACCGGACCCAGACTCCCAGAGCAAAGCTAAGAACGGCCGTAAAAAGAACAGACAGATCGCTCTGCTACAAGCCTAAAACTACGGCGAGATCTTGGACGAACTGATCGAGAACAAGCACGCTCAAAAATAGTAAAAAAAACAGAATCACAGGGCAAACCGAAACCCGCGCGTGTGGGTGAGTGTGGCCCGTCTGAGTACCTCGGCGAGGCGGCCTTGCCGGCGAGGACGCGGCTGACGAAGCTTCCAGCGATCGCCCGCCCCTTGGAGCCAGCTGCTGCTGCCATGCAAAGATCGACCGTTCGGGAGCGGAGCGGAGGAAGTCACCAAGCCAACAGTGGACAGGCTGATGAAAGGGGTGCGGTGGGTTTTCGATTCCGTGGACTCCTACCGGCTGCCTCGTTTTATAGCGCCCGGGGCCCCCCCGGGACCACCAGCGTGCACCGTGCAGGCACCACCGTCCGAGCGAGCCGGTGCCGTGCGCCCGTGCCGGCGCACCGTCGTACAGGTACGGCGCCTGCTGTTGCTGTTTGCTACTGCGTAAACAAAAGGGCAACGGAGGCAACGGAGCTACGGCTATTGGGGAGCAGCAGCACTGACGGTGACGGCAACCTTCCCGCTCCTGATCGGAACGGCCAGCTGTGCGTCCAACTACCTGCCAACGGCCAGCAGCATCGCCGTCCGGATAGCGACGTCACCTTGGAACCTCCATCAACGCTGGGCCGTCTGATCTGATCATGTCATGTGTGGCTGGCTCCTACTACGAGTACTGCTATCATTGCGCGCGGCTCTTACCCCCTTGGAGAATGGTGCTATCCATGTGCCATTTCTCTCATGGCAAGTGTGCGTGTACAAAACTGCAGATAGCTCGGTTTGTACCTGCCCGTGCGGGCTACAATAGCACACGTAGCCCGCGTGATGCAGCACTGATTGTTTCGCCGTGATGGGTTTAATTACTTTAAGGAATCACATTATTCAATTCGTGACAGGGGACTGCGGACGGGGACGGTGGACGGTTGGACTAAGGAGCCTGCATTAGTTTCATCTGCGAGAGGGGGAAATGTCGTTCGCCACTGATAAACAAAAGCGGTTTTCTGGACGACCTTGCCGGCTGCTAAGACGTACGTGCTTGCAACATACTTTTGTTAGTCATAGATAAACATGAGTATCTAAGACTATCTTCGGTAGACTTCTTATTTCACTTTATATCTCACTCCATATTTTAAAGTTTATTTTGCAAACAATGTAATCTATGATTCAAAACAGTTTAGACGGTCGTTTATAAGGACTACTATAGATAGTCTAAAGAAAACTCTAATTCGTTTATCATGGTGTTTTTGTTCGCATAAAACCACGATCTCCTCTGTTTCCTTCCTTAAATATATATTACTAGGTAGGTACCCGTACGTTGCGACGGCACATGAATTATTGAGGGAGATCTATGGCTACTCGTCCAGGTCAATGACAGACTATCATTGTTGCTAGGCACCATCATCCGGATAAGGATATATGCAAGAGTGATTTTCTTTGTGTAAATCACTCTTGCATATATGCTACATGCAACCAAACAGAGGTAACAGTATCACTTCCGCCCCATGATCTGATCATGTTATCAATGATAGAAAAATGCAAAAAATATAAAGAGAATATTGGAACCATGAATGATAAAAAAATGCAAAAAAAATAAACAATATTCCTTATGATTTAATCTTCTCCCATACATCTAGCAAACCTTGTATGCATAGATGAAAAGCAAAGGAGACAAAATTGACAGAGATATATATTTGTAGTTCTATTGTAATTTCTCAAACTAATGGCACAAGCGAGTACATATTTATTAATATAGCAGAAAAATAACACATAGCCAAAAAATGAAAGAAAAAGAAAAACAAATAAAAACTACCAATAGCACCCAAAAAACTAAGTACTAACGATTTAAACTACCAAAATAATAAGGTTCAGTACTTTCTGGTCTAAGGACATGTTTGCTCTGCGCCTTGAACCAATCAAGCTAGGCTGATTCTTGATTCTTTCACTGTGCCTGAGACGGTCAGAAACCAACAGTAACCATTTTATCCAAACACATCTAAACATACTGCCATCTCAGATTTGCAGAAGATCTCTTGCTATGTTTTGGAGCTGATGAAGACGCCAAACTGGTGAGGACATGAACTGCTACGAGCCCTTGTGCCAAAGGGATTTGAAATGTCAGTGCACAATTGTTACATGAAAATAAACAACACATATTGTGGACCTCGCCCTTCTCTCCGGCATCGATGTCTCCCGTGTCGACATTATTGGCGTTGTCATCGCCATCCCGCTTCTCCTCTAGTCTCGAGTGGACAAATTCGAGTCGCGCATCCTCGCCATCTGTGATCGCGTCAGCCTGTCCGTTCCCAGATCGCCCGCGTCCTCGTTCCTAGCTCATGTGTGCTTCGCAACTATCGCGCCCAACATCCAGTTCTTCAACTCCTTGTACGATCATGGTGGAAGAGGCACACATATGCTCTAGTGAATCCAAGGAAATCGTGAATTAATGTGGAGGAGAGGATGACATAACTTCTTTATCTTGGGTTCGGTGAGGGAGTGTCTATCTGCTGGCTTAGGGCCAGGATTTATAGAGGTTGTTTGTTTCCGATGAGATCAAGATGTCTTATCCAGAAGTATGATTATATTTAAGATAAGTCTTATCCATAAGCATGATTATCTTTTTCTATCGGTTAGGTGGAGGAGAGGGGGACGAAATAGATCTACACCACTACGCGTGTGACGCATGACGATGAAAACTCATACTTTAAAGGGGTAGAAATGAGAAGAAGATTAAGAAGATGTAATCAGTCATGTTTATATTAAACCACTTCAACCTGAAACTTAGTATTTATATCCTTCCACATAAAATAGCATTCCACTCATTTCTATTAAAATTAAAAATCCACTCTCTTCTATTAAAATATACAAAAATTCTTAGAGGTAGCTAATAAGTCAGATTGTTGGAGCTGCCCTAAACTTACATATAAAATTGCTTGGAGCTAGGTCATAAGTTGATTGCTGAAGCTGCTTAAAGCTAGCTACTTTGTAAGAGACAACTAACTAAGCCATGTATTAATAATGAAAAATGAAAGGATTACAGATGGACTACACAAAAAGTACCGAGTTAATAGATGTATTATTAGCCTTGCTATGAGCCAACAGCGGACTAATTGCTCTGAGGGTGACAACTTAGACATTAGAGGCGTTTTAGAACACCAATGAAGGGTGGTCAATAACTGCATGTTATTATCATGTAGATTTGTACCAAAATGAAGACACATCATGGATACCAGTTCAGACACATTGCAAACATATATCTTAGATTCAATAATGAGTCTTGATATCACATTAGGTACTCGATGAACATATAGTGTGGCGCCATTGCTAGATGAAATAAACCTTAAAGTTCTCTGAACTCAAAAAATCCTAATCCATAAAGTGCAATGCAGTCATCTCAACCATCAAACATGACTTACTGAAACTGAAGATGAGACCGATCATGCTTCAATAGCAACCCTTCCAGCCACTTGGGTCTAGATCACGCCTTCCCTGGGAGGTTATGAGGCGCCCACTGTAGCAGAATGATAATGTCCTATAAGAGAAATGTTGGCTTTATTAACTTCAAACAGTACAGGCCAATGCATTCTACGTTGTTCCAAAACAAGCTTCTTGCTGTATATCAGTGAGGAATGCATTTTCAAGTAGTAGAATGGGGATGAACTAAGTGGGCTGAAGCACCAACTGGAGGGTCAACCTGCTTGTGATTATAAAGATGAGAGAATTGTTAGGAGAAATTCAGTTATAAAATTATAATATGAGGGTTCTACAACCAAATGTTGAATGCTGATAGGTTAATAGACAACATTACCGACAACAGAACTTAAACCATATATATACCAGAATCTCGACTGCAACTTTAGGTTGGCGCAGCGGCCTGAGCAGGAAAGCAAGCCCCTGCGTTACAGTGAGTATGATGACAATCTAAACGGCAAGGAATGACAGTGCGAAGTTGTAACACCCGGTTTTAAAGAACAAAGCCGGGTGCATCTCATACATGCGCCAAAGAAGACAACATATATAATAACAGAGTGTATGGAGATAAATGTCATAAAACATCAGAGTACTTATTACATAGCGGAAGTCTTATTACAAAATAAAGATAAATATAAAACGAACTAAGGATCGTCGGCGCCAATGTCGACTGAGAAACGCCACCTAGATCAGATCGAACTCCTCAGTGTTAGGCAGCTCCTCTTCAACCACCTGTTCTTCTCCTGTGGGGGGGGTGTGAGACAGCAAGAGTGAGCTCATACGTTCATAGCTCAACAAGTCGTGGGGAATAATGTGGCATGAACTCACCAAAGGTGGGAGTTCATGAAGTGTAAGGCTGATCAATGAAATAGAGGCTAAGGCTGAGCATTGCTTTTATAAGTTGGTCAAAATTTTATTAGCAATTACTAAGTGTAAGTAAATACCAAACCTTAATAATAATAAAGAACAGTAATAGTAAAATAATCCCAAATGCGATGCAAATGTCAAATTAAACTTAAGTTCCATAGTTAATCATGTGAGGGTTCGAGCCGCTCTTGACCGTGAGCACGGCTAGTATACTAGTTTTACACTCTGCAGAGGTTGCGCATCTTTACCCACAAGTCGTGTATCCCATGTCGCCAGGGTTTGCAAGGCCCTTAGACACTACCGAGGTGAATGGCTAGGGATCCACTACGAGGCCTTTACAAAGTTCCACTAGCTTCCGAAAACCCGCTACAGTTTATAGGAAGTTCCAATGCAGGGTTCCTGGCTGACCGCCATCGCAGCAAAATCAACCAGGGACCTCCCTACACTGACCACTCCCCTACTGCCCTTGCCCCTTTCGGGTAAGGTAGTCTTCCACTAGCTTTCCTAATTAGTCAGCCAAGGGCGTCCCATTAAACCCTTGTGGTAGCACTGTTTTCCCGGGTGGTCGCTCCATGTTCCCATTAATTTAATGATCTTAACATGAACAGCAATAATAACAAGATAATAACAGAATAATCATGAATAGTGTATCTCCATACCCAATCCACATAAAGCAATAGCAAGTACTACCCAAAAATATTTCAGGGGTGAACAAGGTATAGAGGTAATCAAAACTGGGGTAACATAAAGGCTCCCATCAAAATTAACCTATGCAGATCATTAAAATTAATAAGAACATGGCTGGGAAAAGTAAGTGATCAAGGGCACAACTTGCCTGTAATGAGCTCCTGCTCAGCTACTTCTACTTGTTGAACCTCAGTTTCCACAGTGGCTTGCTCGTCTACTCGCATCAACACAATACATACATAGTATAGCCAAAATCAACATCACACCAAACAGATGAATGAAATATACAGTAAAAATCTACACATTAAAATGAAACCATAGGAACTGGAATCACTAAATTTGGAGTTATAGAATTTAAGTTATGAATTTCCTAAGATTTAAGGTGATTATAATAGGATTAGATGATAAATTTATTTTCTAACAGAGTTCATGTCAAAACAGTGATTCTAAATGATAGAGAATAATATTACAAAATTTTAGAAATTGGAATGACTCAATTTGGAACTAAAATGAATTTTCTATGCATTTTACAAGTTTCTAGATTTGTTTTTGTATTAAAAATGAATTTCTAATATTAATTTCTCTGTTTTTAATACTCTCTGGACTAGGCCTCAATTTTCAGAAAGATCAGGGGGCTTCGCGCATAAAATACTAGACTCAGCGCACAGTGACGGTGGATGGCGGGTTATTTAAGAAGAAGTGCAGGGGCTCTTTACGAAGATTGCTGCAGCGAAGGCTATGGGCGGTTCTCGGCCGTTGGATCAACGACACAGATTAAATGACGCGAAGCGGTATGGGAGTCTTGATCTGGGTCGACCATCCCCGCATCAACGGCTCACGCTGGTTCGAATCTAGACCGTCCGATAAGATCAGACGGCCCAACTGCCCCCTACCCTGAGCTACCGGGTCGCAGCGGCGCCGCCCACACCCTACGGCGGACCTTCGCCGTCGTGCGCCCTGCTCCGGCCCCCAGAGTCAGCCCCTACTCGATTTCTAGTGCAGATCCATGAGCGAACGACAGTGAACACGATGGGAGGGTCATTACCGGCGTTAGGAAGATTGGTGAAGCTGCTCTCGCGCGCAGGGCTTCCGCGGCGACGACACAGCGCCGGTGAGCAATCGCCCCCGCCAGGGACGACGACACGACGAAATCCAAGGTCACCGGCCGCCCTTCCCCCGTAGCGAGGCCCCGGTTCTATCCCCGAAGCACGGCGAGGCACCCGAGTACGAAGTCGTGGACGCGGCGCCGATGGCGATGGTGCGGATTGCGCTGCGGTGGTGAATCTTCACTCCAATGGCGGAGCAGAGCAGTACGGGGCGAGCGGGGGTTTGTGGAGGACCCAGAGGGTCTTATCCCCCACAACGCCGCGAGCTCGGACCCACAGTTCCACTTTTCCCGCGGGGTGGCGAGCGACTCGGTCCCGCAACGGCAGCCGAAGCTCCCGCGCGGGTTCTGTTACGCGATGGAGACGAACCCGACAAGTGGGTCCCACTTGTAAGTGGCCGCGCGTGGAGTGAACGGCAGGCGCTGTGAACGGGCTGCAGGGGAGGTTGGGTAAGTGGGCCGCGCAGGGGGTTTCCTTGGTGGGCCGAAAAGCGCAGCCGAAGTCCAGGTATGTGGTCTTTCCTTTTTTCTTTTGTTTTTATTTTCTGTTTTTCTTATTCATAATTATTTTGAATAAATTTTGAATTTGAATATGAGTTTCACCTTTGAGTCAACTATACAAATTCAAACTCTAATATGTATAAGAATAATACATATATATTCTTATTTTTATTCACCTAGTAATTTCTCTTCTTCCATTTTCAAAACCCTAATTTCAATCCAGGGTTTAATTTAACTTCTAGTCATTTTATATTATTGTTATTTTTATTTAATGCACAAACATAAAAACTCCAACAAATGCACCTTTTCTTTATTTTAGAATAATTGTTTTATTTAGTCACTCTCAATTACATAGGTGCTCTTTGTATGATGCAAATGAGGCACACAAAATGAGGAGCTCTCTCTATTACCCTTGGTATACAACTTTGAGTATTACAAATCCTACCCCCCTTAAAAATAATCTCGTCCTCGAGATTTAAGAAGATCTAGGGAAAAGGTGGGGAAAATCTATACGAAGCTCTTCTTCTCTTTCCCAAGTTGCTTCATCTTCACTGTGGTGACTCCACTGAACTTTGCACATCTTTATAACCTTATTCCTCGTAACTCGAGTCAAAGTATCCAAAATCTTAATGGGGTACTCAGCATAAGTCAAGTCCTCTTGAACACTAAGGTCTTCCATTGGTAACTGTTCTTCAGGCACCCTGAGGCATTTCTTCAGCTGAGATACATGAAAGACATCATGAACATCAGCAAGATGATCCGGTAACTCCAATTGGTATGCAACTTCTCCCACTCGCTTTAAGATTAAGAAGGGTCCAATAAAGCGAGGGGACAACTTTCCTTTGACTTTGAACCTTCTCATGCCCCGGAGTGGTGACACCTTCAAATAGACATAATCTCCCTCCTTAAACTCAAGCAGTCTTCTCCGGGTATCAGCATAACTTTTCTGCCTGGACTGTGCAGTTCTCAAATTCTCCCTTATTTGCTGAACTTGTTCCTCTGCTTCTTGTATAATCTCAGGTCCAAACAACTGTCTTTCACCAGTTTGATTCCAATACAAGGGAGTCCTGCACTTTCTGCCATACAAAGCCTCAAACGGTGACATCTTCAAACTGGCCTGATAGCTATTATTATACGAGAACTCCGCATACGGTAGACTCTTATCCCAACTTCCACCATGCTTAAGAGCACAAGCTCTTAACATATCTTCCAGTACTTGGTTAGTCCTCTCAGTCTGCCCATCAGTCTGGGGATGGTAAGCCGAACTAAAATTCAATCTCGTATCCAATGACTCGTGCAACTTCTTCCAATATCGAGAAGTAAACTGTGATCCTCGATCTGACACAATCTTCTTTGGCACACCATGCAGGCATACAATCCGTGCCATGTACAACTCTGCCAACTTGGCTCCTGAATACGTGGTCTTCACTGGAATAAAGTGGGCTACCTTGGTTAGCCTGTCCACAATCACCCATATAGAATCATATCCAGCAGACGTGCGGGGTAATCCAACAATGAAGTCCATGCCAATCTCTTCCCATTTCCACTCAGGTATCTTCAGTGGATGCAGTAGTCCGGCTGGCCTCTGGTGTTCAGCTTTAACTCTTTGGCATACATCGCACATAGCCACATGTGCAGCCACATCTCTCTTTAAACCATACCACCAATACTTTTGCTTTAAATCCTGATACATCTTAGTGCTCCCAGGGTGGATAGAATAAACTGAATCATGTGCCTCCTTCAATACAGTTTCCCGAAGACTATCAATATCGGGAACACAGATCTGATTCTTGAACCATATCGTGCCTTGCTCATCCTCTGTGAATTCCGGGCCTCTACCTTCAGTAATAAGATCCTTGATCTCTTGAATCTTAGCATCACCAATCTGACCTTTACGAATTTCTTGCTCCAAGGTAGGTTCCAATTCAATAGTCACTCCTTCCGTATGTGTAACAATTCCCAGGTTGAGCCTCTCAAAGTCTTTTGCCAATTCATCAGGTAGCTGGACAACGAAAGCGGAGTGAACATGCTCCTTCCGGCTCAAGGCATCTGCAACCAAATTTGCCTTGCCTGGGTGATAGTGAATCTCCAAGTCATAATCCTTAATGAGCTCCAACCAACGGCGTTGCCTAAGGTTGAGATCCTTCTGAGTGAATATATACTTCAAACTCTTATGGTCCGTGTATACTTGGCACTTAGTTCCCATGATGTAGTGTCTCCAAATCTTAAGTGCATGCACAACGGCAGCCAGCTCTAAGTCATGGGTGGGGTAGTTCAATTCATGCTTCCGCAACTGACGAGATGCATAGGCAATCACATGACCATCTTGCATAAGCACACATCCAAGTCCTTGGCCACATGCATCACAATAAATGTCAAATCCCTTCTGCAGATCCGGCATAATCAGTACTAGAGGTGACATCAATCTCTCCTTCAATTGATCAAAGCTCTCTTGGCATTTCTCGTCCCACTTGAATTCTCTTCCTTTCTCCAAAAGCGATGTCATGGGCTTAGCAATCTTAGAAAATCCTTCAATAAATCTTCGATAATATCCTGCGAGTCCCAAGAAACTCCGAATCTCGGTAACTGTAGTGGGCACTCTCCACTCCATAATCTCCTTGACCTTAGCAGGATCCACAGCTATTCCTCCATTAGAAATGATATGACCAAGGAATGGCACCTTGTCAATCCAAAACTCGCACTTGCTGAACTTAGCATAGAGTTGATTATCTCATAACTTCTGTAGCACCAACCTTAGATGTTGTTCATGATCGCTTTCATTCTTAGAATAGATAAGAATATCGTCGATAAACACCACGACGAACCTGTCCAAATACTCCATAAACACCTTATTCATCAAATTCATGAAGTAAGCTAGTGCATTGGTTAATCCAAATGACATAACAGTAAACTCATATAATCCATATCGGGTCGAGAAAGCCGTCTTGGGAATATCCGATGGTCTAATCCTCATCTGATGGTAACCGGATCGGAGATCAATCTTCGAAAATACTCTTGCACCTCGCATCTGATCAAATAAATCCTCAATACGGGGCAACGGATACTTGTTCTTCACCGTAACATCATTAAGAGATCTATAATCCACACACATCCGTTGCGATCCATCCTTCTTCTGCACAAATAACACCGGTGCTCCCCAAGGTGAGGAACTTGGACGAATGTAACCAGCCTCTTGTAACTCCGTCAACTGCTTCTTCAGTTCCTTCAACTCCTCTACGGACATTCTATATGGCCGTTTAGAAATAGGGGCGGTTCCAGGTAAGAGATCAATAACAAACTCAACTTCTCTATCAGGTGGCATTCCTGGTAACTCCTCTGGAAAGACATCCGGAAAATCTCTAACCACCCGGATGTTGTCACCAACAAACTCCTCAGGCATAAAGAACATTGCACGCATGGATGAGGAGGTCACTGCAATATTAACTTGAAATCTTTCTCCTTTAGTGGTAGTGAGTTCTATGGTACCTCTACCACATGCTATAACGGCCTTTGCCTTTCTTAGCCATGACATACCAAGGATCAGATCTATACTGCTTGACTCTAATATTATAGCAGTAGCTCCAAATTCTCTACCCATAATGGTTAATGTCAATCTACGTGTCATTTGATTCGCCTCAACAGGCCCTTTAGGTGTAATTACTATCAGGGGTTTTCTCATATTTAGCAGTGGTATTTCATTTGTGTTGGCATATCTAGCAGACATGAATGAATGTGTAGCACCAGAATCAAATAATATTGTTGCAGGAATTGTATTAACATAAAACATACCAATTACGAGGTCCCCACCATCAGGAGTATCATCAACGCTGACTTGATTCACCCTGGCTATAGAATATCCCTTGCCAGGGGTCTGTTGCTTGTTCTGAGCTGGAGTAGTAGCAATCCTCTGTGGGCAGACATTTGCATAATGACCAATCTTCCCACACTTGAAACATTGAGTGCCCGGACTCTGTCCTGCAAACTTCGTCGGGGTGCCCGTGGGAGTAGCCTGTCGAGGAGGTGGAGTCCTCAGTGGTGATTGCTAAACTGGGCGTGGTCCTCCCGGTCGAGTCGGTGTACCCTGTGGGGAACTGTATCGAGGACGAACACTGCTGCTACCCTGTCCCTGTGAGATAGCCTTCCTCTTCAAATCGCCCAGTTGAACACGCTTGTGTTCAATAGCCAGGGCCTTATCCAACAGTCTCTGAAATGATGGAAATGTGTGTGCCACTAGAGCATACTGCAGTGGTCCATTAAGTCCTTCAATGAAATGCTCCTGCTTTCTCTCGTCTTCAGCAACTTCTTCAGGGGCATATCTGGATAGCTAAATAAACTTGTCTCTGTACTCGCTGACTGACATACTTCCTTGCTTCAGCGACAAAAATTCCTTCTTCTTGATCTTTATCATCCCAGCCGGAATATGGTAGTTCCTGAACTGCGTACTGAACTCTGCCCAGGTAATAGTATCAGCAGCATCATGGGCAGCAGTATAAGAACCCCACCAGTCAGCAGCAGGACCAATCAGACATCCAGAAGCATATAAAACCTTCTCCCGGTCAGTGCATTGTGCAATGTTGAGCATCTTCTCAATTGACTTCAACCAATCGTCTGCATCAAGTGGATCTGGCGAGCTGGCGAAGGTCGGTGGCTTATGACTCATAAACTCCCGGTGCTTATCACGAGGTGGAACTGGTGGTGGTGGTGGAGGCAGTGGTACTTGTTGCTGTTGTTGCTGTTGTTGAAGTTGTTGTTGCAGCTGCTGTTGTTGCGCCCTCCTTTCTTGGCGTATCTCATCTCGCTCCTGGCGCAACTCCTGGCGTATGTCTTCTCTCTCCTGTCACATCTCTTGGCGTTCTTGCTGCATCTGGGCACGCATATCAGCCATGGTGTCCGCCATTTGCTGCATCACCGCCATCTGAGCAGCAACTAGTGGGTCAACTCCGCCTGGTGGAGGATTAGGAGGATTCATCTCTGCAGGCTGTGTGTAACACCCGGATTTTAGGGGTCCAAAACCCGGGCGCTAACATAAACATCAGGTATGCTAGGACCAAGTCTCACACATATGATGTATAGTGGCACAGGATCGAATGTCACATCTTTATACATAACAGGAGTTCTATACAAAATAAATAATTACATTATAAGGAGACAACGGTCCAGCAACCCAAAGTTGACTGGGAGACGACGACCTAGACCTCTCGCGAACACATCGCAGCATCCTCCAAGCGCCTCATCCTGTGGTACCTGTTCTTGACCTGTGGGGTGTGTGAGACAGCAAGAGTGAGCTCACATACGTTCATCGCTCAACAAGTTGTGGGGAATAATGTGCATGAACTCGCCAAAGGTGGGAGCTCACGTGAAGTGTAAGGCTTACCAAAGAAGATGGTTAGAGCTGAGCATTGCTTTTAAAGTTGGTCAAAATTTTATTAGCAGTTACTAAGTATAAGTAAATACCATCCCAGTTAAGTAGTAGAACAAAAGTAACAACTTCACCTGCGATGCAATGCATATGACAAATTGAGTTTAAGTTCCATAATTTACTCATGTGAGGGTCCGAGCTGCTCTTGACCGTGAGCACGGCTAGTATACCAGTTTTACACTCTGCAGAGGTTGCGCATCTTTACCCACAAGTCGTGTATCCCATGTCGCCAGGGTTTGCAAGGCCCTTAGACACTACCGAGGTGAATGGCTAGGGATCCACTACGAGGCCTTTACAAAGTTCCACTAGCTTCCGAAAACCCGCTACAGTTTATAGGAAGATCCAGTGCAGGAATCCCTTGCAGGACCGCCATCGCAGCAAAATCCTCCCGAGGGCCTCCCTACACTGACCTCTCCCCTACTGCCCTTGCCCCTTTCGGGTAAGGTAGTCTTCCACTAGCTTTCCTAATTAATCAGCCAAGGGGTCCCATTCCTCCCTTGTGGTAGCACTGTTTTCCCGGGTGGTCGCTCCATGTTCCAATTAACATAATGATCTTAACATGAACAGTAAATAACAACTGACAATAAAAGTATAATCATGAATAGTAATGTGTATCTCTATACCCAAAACCACATAAAGCGATAGCAAGTACTACCCAAAGATTCAGTGGTGAACAGGGTATAAAGATAGTCAAACTAGGGTAACCTATTGGGTCCCATCAAAATTAACCTATGCAGATCATTATGATTAATTAGAACATGGCTGGGTAAAAAGAAGTGATCAAGGGCACAACTTGCCTGGGCCTTGAGATTCCAGGTACCAGGATGATCTTCAGATTCTCGTGACCTCACTGCTAGTCGTAGCAATTCAAACAAACATGGTATAGGCAAAAATTAACATTACACCAAACATAAGTACAAACTGAATAATAATAATCTACGCGTTGCTACGAGATCGTAGGAACAAGAATCACAAAATTTGGAGTTATAGTTATTTAGTTATGAATTTCTGAAGTTATTAAGCACCTAGAACAGAGTAATTCAAATGAACAATTTTTGCTTCAAGTTTCTTGGCTAAACAAAGGTACTAGGTGATAAATAATATTAAAACAAAATTATTGCAACTGGAATGGGTCAAAAAGGAGCTAAAATGAATTAGTTATAAATTAAATAAGTTTCTGGATTTATTTTAACACTAAAAATCATTTTCTAAATCATTTTCTATGATTTTCCTATCCACAGGACTGCGCCTCAATTAAACAGAAGCGCAGGGGGCTCTGCGCAAGTTTACCGAGACTCAGTCAACAGTGCCCGAGGGACGGCGGGTTTATTCCAAGAAAAGGCAGGGTCTCTTTTGTAAAACGTACGGGCCGAAGGGGGTATCGCATGATCTTGGCCGTCCGATCCGAACCAAGGGCTCAGATTTTATAACGCGAAGGGGTATATCTCGATCTAATCGTAACCGTCCACACTGGACTGGACGACACAGATTTTATCTAGGCGCGTTCCATCTAACCCGTCCGATATTCGATCAATGGCTTGGATGTAACCTGCCGAATGGGTACACTGCTTCTAATCGCATCCGTCCGAATTGGATCGGACGGCACCCATGCCTTCCCCTACCAACGACCGAGCGCGGTGGCGCCGCCGACCCTCACGGCGGTAGCCATGGCCGCCGCCCACGAGATCTCCACAAAGCAATCCCAACCTCGACGTGAATGGTGCAACACGATGAGAATGACTAGGCGATCGAGGCTAGGGGTTTCTTACCGGTGATGGTGCGGTGGCGAAGCCGGTTCACGGCGGAGGGCGGATCCAAGGCGAAGGAGTGCTCCGATGAGCAATCCGTGTGACCCAACGACAATACAGAGCTCTGATTCACCCGATACACAAGCGGTGGTGTGGTCTGAAGCTCCCGAACCAAGCCCAAGGCACTAATGACGACGGGAGCGCGAGATGGTTGTCCTGCCGCAAGCTCCACACCCGGTGAGTACCAAATCCGCCACTACAACCACGAGGAGACTTCCCGGCGCCGATTGGAGCTTTAAGGTGGTCGCGGGGCTTCGGCCTTTATGCACCATGGCGAAGTCCGTGCGGATGGAACCGAACGGCGAAAATCGCGGCGAGGATCACACATGCGGTCTACGCCGGTTGTTACGGTAGAGAAGAACAGTCTGGCCATCCGGGTCCACCTGCCAGTGACCATAGCGGGGGCGCGAGGGGGAGGGACGATTCCGACCACAAGGCCCCACATGGCGGTGTAATAGGGAGAGATGCGCGAGAGGAAGAAATGAAGGGGCTGACGGGGTGGCCCAGTTTGCAGTGAAGCGACCCAGGCTGACGCGTGGGCCCAGACTGCAGCGAAACAAGGGAGCTGGGCGCGGGAGGAGAATTGGGCTGCGCGCGCTGAGGAAAGCATAAGTGGGCCGAATTGAGGATGGTTGGCCCAGTTAGGTTTTTATCCTTTTCCCTTTTTGTTTTCCTTTTCTTTTATCTTTTCCTTCTTTCCAAATTCAAACTTCAATTTGGATTCAAACTTTGTGGCACCTTTGTACACTGACTAATTATTTAGTTTTGATCATACCTACTGTGATGAAGTTATTAAATTATAATTTTATTTATTGAATAATATTCCTTTCTCTCCTCTATTTTCATGATTCTATTTTCAAGGTAGACTTTAAATTTTATGGATCCTTTGATATGCTTATTAATGATACATTTATTTTATTAAGCACAAATGTACAATCAACTAAAACCCAGCATGATGCAAGATTTATTTAGGTGTCTTTGAGGTATTTATTTTAATTGTGTAAGTGTGGTGTTCACATATGATGGTAAGTGGAAATAACACACCTATAGATAAAGGAGTTAATTTCCCCTCATTCCTTATGTGTTACAAACTGGGTGTTACAAATCCTACCCCCCTTAAAAATAATCTCGTCCTCGAGATTAGTAAGAGGATGTAGAAGAAATTGTTTGTAGTCTATGGGTTAGTTTCTAATTGATTTTAATACCAAAACTCTTCTCTTTTTTTTTATATCACAAATTATCAGGTGATTAGAAAAACATGGGTATATATGGGTATAGCCACTTTATTAGTCAGGATAAAGGATATCTTTTAAAGCCTATATAGGTTTGGGCAAGAAAGAGTGGGGTAAAGAAAGTCTCCATCCAAGATTGTGGATCTTGACTCATCTTGGTGACCTCACTTGATCCTTGAAGACTTGAGTTGGTGCTCATCCTTCCTTGATGAAGTTGATCATCTTCTCCGGTCTTGTCTCATTGATTCGAGGTTAGTGTGTATCATTGGAGTTGGGGAACATGGTTAAGATAGATATGGATGAGATAGACTACATGATGTAGATCAAAAGTTTATTTGATGTTAGGTGGGGATAAACAGATCATGCAATCCATTATGAATCTATTGGTTGAGTTAGATTTTCTGCTCATGGTTGAGTTAGTATAATGTGCTAAGTTAACACCTGGCTAGTAAGGTCTAATCTCTTCTTACCTGTATCATTAGTCTGATTAAGTAGGCCACATTAGATTAGTTTAGTAGATGGCTATGAGTTAAATGGGATTAGTCAGAATCTGGGTTGATTGTTTTGCTTCTGTATGGTTTGGATAGGGTATGTAACCTGGGTATGGCTGAACTGATCTAAGTCACCAATTTAGACTTAAGTGAATTAGGAGCGTGGCCATATCTTTTGCACCAGCATTAAGTAACACACACTAGATTAGATCATATTAGATTAAGTAGGAGCTAGATTAGATTGAATATGACTAAATTAGACTAGTTTAGGTTTAAATAGATCTACTAGGGTAGGATAAATATTATTAGTATATGTTAGAATCTTTAGAAGTTAGTTAGATTTATTAGGACCAGATAAAATCTTTTTAAGGTAAGATGAATCTATTAAGGTAATAGAATATCCTTTAAGATAAGATGGATCTATTACACAAGATTGAATCTAGGTTAGATTGGTATGACTAGTTTGACTAAATAAGATCTAATTAATTTGCATTAGATCATGGTTGTTTAATCTAGGGTGGATAAGTATGCTTATTAGGATAAGATGAATCCACAAGGATAAGTTAGAATCTTTTGAGGCCAGTTAGATCTATTAGGATGAGATAAAATCTTTTCAAGATAAGATGAGTATCTTTTAAGATGAGATGGATCTATTAAGATAAGGGAGAATCTTTTAAGATAAGATGAATTGGTTAGAATGAGATCTTCTAGGATAAGATAAATCTCTTAAGCTAGATATGTTCCAATGGGGACAATCTAGGTTGTCTAGTTATTTTATAAATATATTTTATACCTATGTGTATATGCAGATGCAATTGTGGACATTATTCCACAACTCATCACACTCAATCAAAGATCCAAATCAAGCAAGTATCATAAGAACAAACATTCAAATACATAGACACTTATAAAAATAGTTTTGTTTTTGTTCCTAATATTAGGTCTCCTATTCCTAAAAGTCACTTTAACCACAGGATTTCAAAGTGTGGAATCCAAGTTTGTCTTTAGAAAGAAAGATAAGAATAATCAGAGTGAAGCGGAAATAGATGAGAAAAAGATTAAGATAAGTTTAGAAAGAATTAGAGTAGCAAAGGTAAGTAGATAATGGTTGTCCAGTTCTATCTAGGTTTCGTCCTACAGTCAACATTCCTCTGATACCACTTCTGTAACACCCGGATTTTAGGGGTCCAAAACCCGGGCGCTAACATAAACATCAGGTATGCTGGGACCAAGTCTCACACATATGATGTATAGTGGCACAGGATCGAATGTCACATCTTTATACATAACAGGAGTTCTATACAAAATAAATAATTACATTATAAGGAGACAACGGTCCAGCAACCCAAAGTTGACTGGGAGACGACGACCTAGACCTCTCGCGAACACATCGCAGCATCCTCCAAGCGCCTCATCCTGTGGTACCTGTTCTTGACCTGTGGGGTGTGTGAGACAGCAAGAGTGAGCTCACATACGTTCATCGCTCAACAAGTTGTGGGGAATAATGTGCATGAACTCGCCAAAGGTGGGAGCTCACGTGAAGTGTAAGGCTTACCAAAGAAGATGGTTAGAGCTGAGCATTGCTTTTAAAGTTGGTCAAAATTTTATTAGCAGTTACTAAGTATAAGTAAATACCATCCCAGTTAAGTAGTAGAACAAAAGTAACAACTTCACCTGCGATGCAATGCATATGACAAATTGAGTTTAAGTTCCATAATTTACTCATGTGAGGGTCCGAGCTGCTCTTGACCGTGAGCACGGCTAGTATACCAGTTTTACACTCTGCAGAGGTTGCGCATCTTTACCCACAAGTCGTGTATCCCATGTCGCCAGGGTTTGCAAGGCCCTTAGACACTACCGAGGTGAATGGCTAGGGATCCACTACGAGGCCTTTACAAAGTTCCACTAGCTTCCGAAAACCCGCTACAGTTTATAGGAAGATCCAGTGCAGGAATCCCTTGCAGGACCGCCATCGCAGCAAAATCCTCCCGAGGGCCTCCCTACACTGACCTCTCCCCTACTGCCCTTGCCCCTTTCGGGTAAGGTAGTCTTCCACTAGCTTTCCTAATTAATCAGCCAAGGGGTCCCATTCCTCCCTTGTGGTAGCACTGTTTTCCCGGGTGGTCGCTCCATGTTCCAATTAACATAATGATCTTAACATGAACAGTAAATAACAACTGACAATAAAAGTATAATCATGAATAGTAATGTGTATCTCTATACCCAAAACCACATAAAGCGATAGCAAGTACTACCCAAAGATTCAGTGGTGAACAGGGTATAAAGATAGTCAAACTAGGGTAACCTATTGGGTCCCATCAAAATTAACCTATGCAGATCATTATGATTAATTAGAACATGGCTGGGTAAAAAGAAGTGATCAAGGGCACAACTTGCCTGGGCCTTGAGATTCCAGGTACCAGGATGATCTTCAGATTCTCGTGACCTCACTGCTAGTCGTAGCAATTCAAACAAACATGGTATAGGCAAAAATTAACATTACACCAAACATAAGTACAAACTGAATAATAATAATCTACGCGTTGCTACGAGATCGTAGGAACAAGAATCACAAAATTTGGAGTTATAGTTATTTAGTTATGAATTTCTGAAGTTATTAAGCACCTAGAACAGAGTAATTCAAATGAACAATTTTTGCTTCAAGTTTCTTGGCTAAACAAAGGTACTAGGTGATAAATAATATTAAAACAAAATTATTGCAACTGGAATGGGTCAAAAAGGAGCTAAAATGAATTAGTTATAAATTAAATAAGTTTCTGGATTTATTTTAACACTAAAAATCATTTTCTAAATCATTTTCTATGATTTTCCTATCCACAGGACTGCGCCTCAATTAAACAGAAGCGTAGGGGGCTCTGCGCAAGTTTACCGAGACTCAGTCAACAGTGCCCGAGGGACGGCGGGTTTATTCCAAGAAAAGGCAGGGTCTCTTTTGTAAAACGTACGGGCCGAAGGGGGTATCGCATGATCTTGGCCGTCCGATCCGAACCAAGGGCTCAGATTTTATAACGCGAAGGGGTATACTGGACTGGACGACACAGATTTTATCTAGGCGCGTTCCATCTAACCCGTCCGATATTCGATCAATGGCTTGGATGTAACCTGCCGAATGGGTACACTGCTTCTAATCGCATCCGTCCGAATTGGATCGGACGGCACCCATGCCTTCCCCTACCAACGACCGAGCGCGGTGGCGCCGCCGACCCTCACGGCGGTAGCCATGGCCGCCGCCCACGAGATCTCCACAAAGCAATCCCAACCTCGACGTGAATGGTGCAACACGATGAGAATGACTAGGCGATCGAGGCTAGGGGTTTCTTACCGGTGATGGTGCGGTGGCGAAGCCGGTTCACGGCGGAGGGCGGATCCAAGGCGAAGGAGTGCTCCGATGAGCAATCCGTGTGACCCAACGACAATACAGAGCTCTGATTCACCCGATACACAAGCGGTGGTGTGGTCTGAAGCTCCCGAACCAAGCCCAAGGCACTAATGACGACGGGAGCGCGAGATGGTTGTCCTGCCGCAAGCTCCACACCCGGTGAGTACCAAATCCGCCACTACAACCACGAGGAGACTTCCCGGCGCCGATTGGAGCTTTAAGGTGGTCGCGGGGCTTCGGCCTTTATGCACCATGGCGAAGTCCGTGCGGATGGAACCGAACGGCGAAAATCGCGGCGAGGATCACACATGCGGTCTACGCCGGTTGTTACGGTAGAGAAGAACAGTCTGGCCATCCGGGTCCACCTGCCAGTGACCATAGCGGGGGACGCGAGGGGGAGGGACGATTCCGACCACAAGGCCCCACATGGCGGTGTAATAGGGAGAGATGCGCGAGAGGAAGAAATGAAGGGGCTGACGGGGTGGCCCAGTTTGCAGTGAAGCGACCTAGGCTGACGCGTGGGCCCAGACTGCAGCGAAACAAGGGAGCTGGGCGCGGGAGGAGAATTGGGCTGCGCGCGCTGAGGAAAGCATAAGTGGGCCGAATTGAGGATGGTTGGCCCAGTTAGGTTTTTATCCTTTTCCCTTTTTGTTTTCCTTTTCTTTTATCTTTTCCTTCTTTCCAAATTCAAACTTCAATTTGGATTCAAACTTTGTGGCACCTTTGTACACTGACTAATTATTTAGTTTTGATCATACCTACTGTGATGAAGTTATTAAATTATAATTTTATTTATTGAATAATATTCCTTTCTCTCCTCTATTTTCATGATTCTATTTTCAAGGTAGACTTTAAATTTTATGGATCCTTTGATATGCTTATTAATGATACATTTATTTTATTAAGCACAAATGTACAATCAACTAAAACCCAGCATGATGCAAGATTTATTTAGGTGTCTTTGAGGTATTTATTTTAATTGTGTAAGTGTGGTGTTCACATATGATGGTAAGTGGAAATAACACACCTATAGATAAAGGAGTTAATTTCCCCTCATTCCTTATGTGTTACAAACTGGGTGTTACACTGTGGCTGAGGTTGTCTATAAATTCTTCGAGTGTGTCGGTTAGGAGGCAAATCAATTCCACCACCCCTCCTGGTATTGACCATCTGAGTTAGATACATATGGTAAGAAAGAGCAGTAGACAAGGCAGTAATTACAATCATGTTACTTTGGGGGATTTATTAGCTAAGCAGATTAATATTTCACCTACTATAGCTAATTCAATACCTTGTGTTGGTACATGCTAAGATGTCCATCTATAATAATTCAATCAATCAAAGAAGCAAATCAGACATTTAGCATCAGCACAATCAACCAACATTTTTTTAGAAAATAGTTTTAACTTTTGTTTTGGGTTCCCTAACTCTTAAGAATGTCATATGGGTAGGGATTCCAAGGTTTGAAATCCATCTTGTCTCAGAGTAGAAAAGGTAAGAATGATCAGAGTAGAACAGTAGAAGGTGAGACAGGATCAAGATAAGGTAAGTATGGAATGAATCAGAGTAAGATAAGTAGATAAGGGTTTTGTCCATTTCTATCTAGGTTTCGTCCTACAGTCAACATTTCCTCTGATACCACTTCTGTAACACCCGGTTTTAAAGAACAAAGCCGGGTGCATCTCATACATGCGCCAAAGAAGACAACATATATAATAACAGAGTGTATAGAGATAAATGTCATAAAACATCAGAGTACTTATTACATAGCGGAAGTCTTATTACAAAATAAAGATAAATATAAAACGAACTAAGGATCGTCGGCGCCAATGTCGACTGAGAAACGCCACCTAGATCAGATCGAACTCCTCAGTGTTAGGCAGCTCCTCTTCAACCACCTGTTCTTCTCCTGTGGGGGGGTGTGAGACAGCAAGAGTGAGCTCACATACGTTCATAGCTCAACAAGTCGTGGGGAATAATGTGGCATGAACTCACCAAAGGTGGGAGTTCATGAAGTGTAAGGCTGATCAATGAAATAGAGGCTAAGGCTGAGCATTGCTTTTATAAGTTGGTCAAAATTTTATTAGCAATTACTAAGTGTAAGTAAATATCAAACCTTAATAATAATAAAGAACAGTAATAGTAAAATAATCCCAAATGCGATGCAAATGTCAAATTAAACTTAAGTTCCATAGTTAATCATGTGAGGGTTCGAGCCGCTCTTGACCGTGAGCACGGCTAGTATACTAGTTTTACACTCTGCAGAGGTTGCGCATCTTTACCCACAAGTCGTGTATCCCATGTCGCCAGGGTTTGCAAGGCCCTTAGACACTACCGAGGTGAATGGCTAGGGATCCACTACGAGGCCTTTACAAAGTTCCACTAGCTTCCGAAAACCCGCTACAGTTTATAGGAAGTTCCAATGCAGGGTTCCTGGCTGACCGCCATCGCAGCAAAATCAACCAGGGACCTCCCTACACTGACCACTCCCCTACTGCCCTTGCCCCTTTCGGGTAAGGTAGTCTTCCACTAGCTTTCCTAATTAGTCAGCCAAGGGCGTCCCATTAAACCCTTGTGGTAGCACTGTTTTCCCGGGTGGTCGCTCCATGTTCCCATTAATTTAATGATCTTAACATGAACAGCAATAATAACAAGATAATAACAGAATAATCATGAATAGTGTATCTCCATACCCAATCCACATAAAGCAATAGCAAGTACTACCCAAAAATATTTCAGGGGTGAACAAGGTATAGAGGTAATCAAAACTGGGGTAACATAAAGGCTCCCATCAAAATTAACCTATGCAGATCATTAAAATTAATAAGAACATGGCTGGGAAAAGTAAGTGATCAAGGGCACAACTTGCCTGTAATGAGCTCCTGCTCAGCTACTTCTACTTGTTGAACCTCAGTTTCCACAGTGGCTTGCTCGTCTACTCGCATCAACACAATACATACATAGTATAGCCAAAATCAACATCACACCAAACAGATGAATGAAATATACAGTAAAAATCTACACATTAAAATGAAACCATAGGAACTGGAATCACTAAATTTGGAGTTATAGAATTTAAGTTATGAATTTCCTAAGATTTAAGGTGATTATAATAGGATTAGATGATAAATTTATTTTCTAACAGAGTTCATGTCAAAACAGTGATTCTAAATGATAGAGAATAATATTACAAAATTTTAGAAATTAGAATGACTCAATTTGGAACTAAAATGAATTTTCTATGCATTTTACAAGTTTCTAGATTTGTTTTTGTATTAAAAATGAATTTCTAATATTAATTTCTCTGTTTTTAATACTCTCTGGACTAGGCCTCAATTTTCAGAAAGATCAGGGGGCTTCGCGCATAAAATACTAGACTCAGCGCACAGTGACGGTGGATGGCGGGTTATTTAAGAAGAAGTGCAGGGGCTCTTTACGAAGATTGCTGCAGCGAAGGCTATGGGCGGTTCTCGGCCGTTGGATCAACGACACAGATTAAATGACGCGAAGCGGTATGGGAGTCTTGATCTGGGTCGACCATCCCCGCATCAACGGCTCACGCTGGTTCGAATCTAGACCGTCCGATAAGATCAGACGGCCCAACTGCCCCCTACCCTGAGCTACCGGGTCGCAGCGGCGCCGCCCACACCCTACGGCGGACCTTCGCCGTTGTGCGCCCTGCTCCGGCCCCCAGAGTCAGCCCCTACTCGATTTCTAGTGCAGATCCATGAGCGAACGACAGTGAACACGATGGGAGGGTCATTACCGGCGTTAGGAAGATTGGTGAAGCTGCTCTCGCGCGCAGGGCTTCCGCGGCGACGACACAGCGCCGGTGAGCAATCGCCCCCGCCAGGGACGACGACACGACGAAATCCGAGGTCACCGGCCGCCCTTCCCCCGTAGCGAGGCCCCGGTTCTATCCCCGAAGCACGGCGAGGCACCCGAGTACGAAGTCGTGGACGCGGCGCCGATGGCGATGGTGCGGATTGCGCTGCGGTGGTGAATCTTCACTCCAATGGCGGAGCAGAGCAGTACGGGGCGAGCGGGGGTTTGTGGAGGACCCAGAGGGTCTTATCCCCCACAACGCCGCGAGCTCGGACCCACAGTTCCACTTTTCCCGCGGGGTGGCGAGCGACTCGGTCCCGCAACGGCAGCCGAAGCTCCCGCGCGGGTTCTGTTACGCGATGGAGACGAACCCGACAAGTGGGTCCCACTTGTAAGTGGCCGCGCGTGGAGTGAACGGCAGGCGCTGTGAACGGGCTGCAGGGGAGGTTGGGTAAGTGGGCCGCGCATGGGGTTTCCTTGGTGGGCCGAAAAGCGCAGCCGAAGTCCAGGTATGTGGTCTTTCCTTTTTTTCTTTTGTTTTTATTTTCTGTTTTTCTTATTCATAATTATTTTGAATAAATTTTGAATTTGAATATGAGTTTCACCTTTGAGTCAACTATACAAATTCAAACTCTAATATGTATAAGAATAATACATATATATTCTTATTTTTATTCACCTAGTAATTTCTCTTCTTCCATTTTCAAAACCCTAATTTCAATCCAGGGTTTAATTTAACTTCTAGTCATTTTATATTATTGTTATTTTTATTTAATGCACAAACATAAAAACTCCAACAAATGCACCTTTTCTTTATTTTAGAATAATTGTTTTATTTAGTCACTCTCAATTACATAGGTGCTCTTTGTATGATGCAAATGAGGCACACAAAATGAGGAGCTCTCTCTATTACCCTTGGTATACAACTTTGAGTATTACAGAAGTCGAGAGGGCCCTCGCCCTGCCACACCCCATCTTCACCGTCAACGACAACGATTGGATGCCATGTATTGCCGATGTTGTGCATAATGAAGAATGATAGAGCCTTGATATCACACCAGGCCTTTTTGCTAAACGAATCTAAGCCAATCAGAGCAAGTATACAGGTAGGATTATGAAGGCAAACACAAACATAAACAGCTAGCAGTAAGATTTGTGCATACCATACTGAAGAAAATAGTTATTACGGTGGCACAAAAATAGAATAAGATCTCAATTTGTCACATAGGTATATACACTGTCAATCTGAAATGGTGTGTCAGGACGGCGAAGCCATAGATTATCATCTTTTGGTTTCAATAGAACAAATATACATAAGAGAAGTCAAGATCAATATGTATCATTGTTAGGTAGAAAACCAGGCAAATTTACGAGCAATAAATCGAAGGCTACAAATAGGTCCTGTTTCGAATCCACCAACCGGTCACCAGAAAACAACAATCCGAAACCTATAGCTTGAAGAATGGTGGTGGGATTGAAATCACTCCAAGGTCACCAGAAAACAACAATCCTGTTTTGATTACCACCGTGGGAATCATTCCAAGGTCTCCAAGAAATGAATATTAGGATACTGCAAATCTGCACAAAAAATATCAAATAATAACTGGCTGAAACCCGCACACGTAAGAAATTAGGCATACGTCTAAATGATTGAAATCACTTAAGCTACATAAGGGCTTGTTTAGCTGCATTGCAATATCTATTGCACATTTTTAAACACAAAATGGAATGGTAATGCAAATAAAAACTATCAAAAGCATCCAGTTACACCAAATAAGGATAGGAGTATGAATGAGTTGGCAAACACATCACGATGTGCAGAGGATCTAATCCTCTAATATTCAGTGAGGATGGCATTTTTGCTTTAATGGAAAAATCACATCTGTTTGCATATCTCCAGCTTCTATGTGTGCAACACATGAATCATGAAAAAATAATTATGCTAGTATCTAAAGTGCAAATATAACAGACATGTTCGGTAGGGTTTATATATTAGTAAACAGTTTGCAATTGTCTGTGTGCCATCGGTGATAGCTGAAAGTCGCCTAGAGGGGGGGTGAATAGGGCGAAACTGAAATTCTCAAAAATAATCACAACTACAAGTCGGGTTAGCGTTAGAAATATAATAGAGTCCGCGAGAGAGGGTGCAAAACAAATCGCAAGCAAATAATGAAGTGAGACACGCGGATTTGGTTTACCGAGGTTCGGTTCTCTCAAACCTACTCCCCGTTGAGGAGGCCACAAAGGTCGGGTCTCTTTCAACCCTTACCCTCTCTCAAACGGTCCCTCGGACCGAGTGAGCTTTCTTTTCTCAATCACTTGGAACACAAAGTTCCCGCAAGGACCACCACACGATTGGTGTCTCTTGCCTCAATTACAAGTGAGTGTTTGATCACAAGAAAGAATCAAGAAAGAAGAAAGCAATCCAAGCGCAAGAGCTCGAAAGAACACAAGCAAATCACTCTCTCTAATCACTAGGGCGTTGTGTGGAATTTGGAGAGGATTTGATCTCTTGGGTGTGTCTAGAATTGAATGCTAGAGCTCTTGTAAGTAGTTGAGAAGTGGAAAACTTGGATGCAATGAATGGTGGGTGGTTGGGGGTATTTATAGCCCCAACCACCAAACTAGCCGTTTGGTGAGGCTGTCTGTTCGATGGCGTACCGGATAGTCCGGTGCACACCGGACATGAACTGTAGATTGTCCGGTGCGCCTGCTCCCGCGTGCCTGACGACTGCGCGCTTCTGGCGCGCATTAAATGCGTCGCAGGTAGCCGTTGGCGCCGAAATAGCCGTTGCCCCGCTGTTACACCGGACAGTCCGGTGTACACCGGACAGTCCGGTGAATTTTAGCGGAGCAGCCGAAGTGAAAACCCGAGGCTGGCGAGTTCCTGAGGCCGTTCTTCCTTGGAGCAACGGACATGTCCGGTGTACACCGGATAGTCCGGTGAATTATAGCGGAGTGGCCTTCGGAAATTCCCAAGAGTGAAGAGTTCTGTGCGCAGTTCCCTGGGGCACCGGACACTGTCCGGTGCGCCACCGGACAGTCCGGTGCGCCAGACCAGGGAGCCTTTCGGGATGCCTTTAGCTTTCTAATTTGAACCCAACTTTGGTCTTTTTAATTGGCTTGTTGTGAACCTTTGACACCTGTATAACTTATACACTGGAGCAAACTAGTTAGTCCAATATTTGTGTTGGGCAATTCAACCACCAAAATTAATTAGGGACTAGGTGTAACCCTAATTCCCTTTCAATCTCCCCCTTTTTGGTGATTGATGCCAACACAAACCAAAGCAAATATAAATGTGCATAAATTGAACTAGTTTGCATAATGTAAGTGCAAAGGTTGCTTGGAATTGAGCCAATATAAATACTTACATGATGTGCATGGATTGTTTCTTTGTTTTTAACATATTGGACCACATTTGCACCACATGTTTTGTTTTTGCAAATCCTTTTGTAAATTCTTTTCAAAGTCTTTTTGCAAGATAGTCAAAGGTAAATAAATAAGATTTTGAGAAGCTTTTTCAAATTTTGAAATTTTCTCCCTTTAATCCAAATGCTTTTCCTTTGACTAAACAAAACTCCCCCTAAATGAGATCCTCCTCTTAGTGTTCAAGAGGGTTTTGATATATCATTTTTGAAATACTACTTCCTCCCCCTTTAGAACATAGTAAGATATTAATTTGAAATTGACCAATTGAAAATCTCCAAATCTCCAAATTTTTAAAATTAGATGGTGGTGCGGTCCTTTTGCTTTGGGCTCATATTTTCTCCCCCTTTGGCATGAATCACCAAAAACGGAATTATTAGAGCCCAACGAAGTACTTTCTCCTCCTTTGGTCATAAAATAAATGAGTGAAGATTATACCAAAGTTGGAGAGATGCTCGGAGTGACGGCGAAGGATGAGTAGTAGAGTGGAGTGGAAGCCTTTATCTTCGCCGAAGACTCTAATTCCCTTTCAATATACCTATGACTTGGTTTGAAATACACTTGAAAACACATTAGTCATAGCATATATAAAAGAGATATGATCAAAGGTATACTTGTGTGCTATGTGTGCAAATTAGCAAAAGAAATTCCTAGAATCAAGAATATTTAGCTCATGCCTAAGTTTGGTAAAAGATTGTTCATCAAGTGGCTTGGTAAAGATATCGGCTAATTGATCTTTAGTGTTAATGTAAGAAATCTCGATATCCCCCTTTTGTTGGTGATCCCGAAGAAAATGATACCGAATGGCTATGTGTTTAGTGCGGCTATGTTCAACGGGATTATCCGCCATGCGGATTGCACTCTCATTATCACATAGAAGAGGAACTTTGGTTAGTTTGTAACCATAGTCCCGTAGGGTTTGCCTCATCCAAAGCAATTGCACGCAACAATGGCCTGCGGCAATATACTCGGCTTCGGCGGTAGAAAGAGCGACCGAATTTTGCTTCTCTGAAGCCCAAGACACCAAGGATCTTCCCAAGTACTGGCAAGTCCCCGATGTGCTCTTCCTATTAATCTTACACCCCGCCCAATCGGCATCCGAATAACCAATCAAATCAAATGTGGATCCCCGAGGGTACCAAAGCCCAAACTTAGGAGTATAAGCCAAATATCTCAAGATTCGTTTTACGGCCGTAAGGTGGGATTCCTTAGGGTCGGATTGGAATCTTGCACACATGCAAATGGAAAGCATAATGTCCAGTCGAGATGCACATAAATAAAGCAATGAACCAATCATCGACCGGTATACCTTTTGATCGACGGATTTACCTCTCGTGTCGAGGTCGAGATGCCCATTGGTTCCCATGGGTGTCTTGATGGGCTTGGCATCCTTCATTCCAAACTTGGTTAGTATGTCTTGTGTATACTTAGTTTGACAAATGAAGGTGCCTTCTTGGAGTTGCTTGACTTGGAATCCTAGAAAATACTTCAACTCCCCCATCATAGACATCTCGAATTTTTGTGTCATGATCCTACTAAATTCTTCACAAGTAGATTCGTTAGTAGACCCAAATATGATATCATCAACATAAATTTGGCATACAAACAAATCATTGTCAAGAGTTTTAGTGAATAAAGTAGGATCGGCCTTGTCGACTTTGAAGCCATTTGCAATAAGGAAATCTCTAAGGCATTCATACCATGCTCTTGGGGCTTGCTTGAGCCCATAAAGCGCCTTAGAGAGCCTATAGACATGGTTAGGGTACTCACTATCTTCAAAGTCGGGAGGTTGCTCAACATAGACTTCTTCCTTGATTGGTCCATTGAGGAAGGCACTCTTCACGTCCATTTGATAAAGCTTGAAGCCATGGTAAGTAGCATAGGCTAATAATATGCGAATTGACTCAAGCCTAGCTACGGGTGCATACGTTTCACCAAAATCCAAACCTTCGACTTGTGAATACCCCTTGGCCACGAGTCGAGCTTTGTTCCTAGTCACCACACCATGCTCATCTTGCTTGTTGCGGAAGACCCACTTGGTTCCTACAACATTTTGGTTAGGACGTGGAACTAAATGTCATACCTCGTTCCTTGTGAAGTTGTTGAGCTCCTCTTGCATCGCCATCACCCAATCCGAATCTTGTAGTGCTTGCTCTACCCTGTGTGGCTCAATAGAGGAAACAAAAGAGTAATGCTCACAAAAATGTGCAACACGAGATCGAGTGGTTACCCCCTTATGAATGTCGCCGAGGATGGTGTCGACGGGGTGATCTCGTTGGATTGCTTGGTGGACTCTTGGGTGTGGCGGCCTTGGTTGTTCATCCTCCTTGTCTTCATCATTTGCGTCTCCCCCTTGATCATTGCCGTCGTCTTGAGGTGGCTCATCATTGTCTTCTTCATCTTTATCAACTTGAGCCTCGTCCTCACTTTGGATTGGTGGAGATGCTTGCGTGGAGGAGGATGGTTGATCTTGTGCATGTGGAGGCTCTTCGGATTCCTTAGGGCACACATCCCCAATGGACATGTTCCTTAATGCTATGCATGGAGCCTGTTCTTCACCTATCTCATCAAGATCAACTTGCTCTACTTGAGAGCCGTTAGTCTCATCAAACACAACGTCACAAGAAACTTCAACAAGTCCTGAGGACTTGTTAAAGACTCTATATGCCCTTGTGTTTGAGTCATATCCTAGTAAAAAGCCTTCTACAGTTTTAGGAGCAAATTTAGATTTTCTACCTCTCTTAACAAGAATAAAGCATTTGCTACCAAAAACTCTAAAATATGAAATATTGGGCTTTTTACCGGTTAGGAGTTCATAGGATGTCTTCTTGAGGATCCGGTGTAGATATAACCGGTTGATGGCGTAGCAGGCGGTGTTGACCGCCTCGGCCCAAAACCGATCCGGTGTCTTGTACTCATCAAGCATGGTTCTTGCCATGTCCAATAGAGTTCGATTCTTCCTCTCCACTACACCATTTTGTTGTGGAGTGTAGGGAGAAGAGAACTCATGCTTGATGCCCTCCTCCTCAAGGAAGCCTTCTATTTGTGAGTTTTTGAACTCCGTCCCGTTGTCGCTTCTAATTTTCTTGATCCTTAAGCCGAACTCATTTTGAGCCCGTCTCAAGAATCCCTTTAAGGTCTCTTGGGTATGAGATTTTTCCTGCAAAAAGAACAACCAAGTGAAGCGAGAATAATCATCCACGATAACTAGACAGTACTTACTCCCGCCGATGCTTATGTAAGCAATCGGGCCGAATAAATCCATGTGTAGGAGCTCCAGTGGCCTGTCACTAGTCATGATGTTCTTGTGTGGATGATGAGTGCCAACTTGCTTCCCGGCTTGGCATGCGCTACAAATCCTGTCTTTCTCAAAATGAACATTGGTTAGTCCTAAAATGTGTTCCCCCTTTAGAAGCTTATGAAGATTCTTCATTCCAACATGGGCTAGTCGGCGGTGCCAAAGCCAACCCAAGTTAGTCTTAGCAACCAAGCAAGTGTCGAGTTCAGCTCTATCAAAATCTACCAAGTATAGCTGACCCTCTAACACTCCCTTAAATGCTATTGAATCATCACTTCTTCTAAAGACAGTAACACCTACATCAGTAAATAGACAGTTGTAGCCTATTTGACATAATTGAGATACGGAAAGCAAATTGTAATCTAAAGAATCTATAAGAAAAACATTGGAAATAGTATGGTCAGGTGATATAGCAATTTTACCCAATCCTTTGACCAAACCTTGATTTCCATCCCCGAATGTGATAGCTCGTTGGGGATCTTGGTTTTTCTCATATGAGGAGAACATTTTCTTCTCCCCTGTCATATGGTTTGTGCACCCGCTGTCGAGTATCCAACTTAAGCCCCCGGATGCATAAACCTGCAAAACAATTTTAGTTCTTGACTTTAGGTACCCAAACGATTTTGTGTCCTTTGGCATTAGAAACAAGAACTTTGGGTACCCAAACACAAGTCTTGGAGCCCTTGTGTTTGCCCCCAACAAACTTGGCAACTACCTTGCCGGATTTGTTAGTAAGCACATATGATGCATCAAAAGTTTTGAATGAAATAGCATGATCATTTGATGCATTTGGAGTTTTCCTTTTAGGCAACTTAGCACAGGTTGGTTGCCTAGAACTAGATGTCTCACCCTTATACATAAAAGCATGATTGGGGCCAGAGTGAGACTTCCTAGAATGAGTTCTCCTAATTTTGCTCTCGGGATAATCGGCAGGGTACAAAATGTAACCCTCGTTATCCTGAGGCATGGGAGCCTTGCCCTTAACAAAGTGAGACAAGTTCTTAGGAGGGGCATTAAGTTTGACATTGTCTCCCCTTTGGAAGCCAATGCCATCCTTGATGCCAGGGCGTCTCCCATTATAGAGCATACTTCTAGCAAATTTAAACTTTTCATTTTCTAAGTTATGCTCGGCAATTTTAGCGTCTAATAATGCTATATGATCATTTTGTTTTTTAATTAAAGCCATGTGATCATGAATAGCATTGATATCAACATCTCTACATCTAGTGCAAATAGAAGTGTGCTCAACGGTAGATGTAGAGGGTTTGCAAGATTTTAATTCTACAACCTTAGCATGCAACATATCATTCTTAGTTCTAAGGTCGGAAATTGTAACATTGCAAACATCTAATTCTTTAACCTTAGCAATTAATTTCTCATTCTCATTTCTAAGGCTAGCAATAGAAACATTCAACTCATCAATCCTAGCAAGTAAATCAACATTATCATTTCTAGGATTGGAAGTTGAATCAATACAAACATGAGAATCAACCTTAGCAATTAATTTAGCATTTTCATTCCTAAGGTTGTTAATGGTCTCATGGCAAGTGCTTAGCTCATTAGACAATTTTTCACATTTTTCTACCTCTAGAGCATAAGCATTTTTAACCTTAACATGCTTTTTATTTTCCTTAATAAGGAAGTCCTCTTGTGAGTCCAAGAGATCATCCTTCTCATGAATAGCACTAATCAATTCATTTAATTTTTCCTTTTGTTGCATGTTAAGATTGGCAAAAAGGCTACGCAAATTATTCTCCTCATCACTAGCATTATCATCACTAGAGGATTCATATTTAGTGGAGGATTTAGATTTAACCTTCTTCCTTCTGCCGTCCTTTGCCATGAGGCACTTGTGGCCGACGTTGGGGAAGAGAAGTCCCTTGGTGACGGTGATGTTGGCGACGTCCTCGTCGTTGGAGGAGGAGTCGGTGGAGCTCTCGTCGGAGTTCCACTCGCGGCACACGTGGGCATCGCCGCCCTTCTTCTTGTGGTACCTCTTCTTTTCTATCCTCTTGCCCTTCTTGTCGTTATCCCTGTCACTGTCACTTGATAATGGACATTTAGCAATAAAGTGACCGGGCTTACCACACTTGTAGCAAACTTTCTTGGAACGGGATTTGTAATCCTTCCCCTTCCGTTGCTTGAGGATTTGCCGAAAGCTTTTGATGATTAAGGCCATCTCCTCATTGTCGAGCTTGGAGGCGTCAATTGGTTGTCTACTTGGTGTAGACTCCTCCTTCTTCTCCTCCGTTGCCTTAAACGCCACCGGTTGCGCCTCGGACGTGGAGGGTTCGTCAAGCTCATTGATCTTCTTTGAGCCCTTAATCATACATTCAAAGCTCACAAAATTCCCGATCACTTCCTCGGGGGTCATTAGTGGGTATCTAGGATTACCACGAATTAATTGAACTTGAGTGGGGTTAAGGAAAATGAGAGATCTTAGAATAACCTTAACCACCTCGTGGTCGTCCCACTTTTTGCTCCCGAGGTTGCGCACTTGGTTCACCAAGGTTTTGAGCCGGTTGTACATATCTTGTGGCTCCTCCCCTTGGCGAAGACGGAAGCGACCGAGCTCCCCCTCGATCGTTTCCCGCTTGGTGATCTTAGTGAGTTCATCACCCTCGTGCGCGGTCTTGAGTAGGTCCCAAATCTCCTTTGCATTCTTCAACCCTTGCACTTTGTTGTATTCCTCCTTGCTTAGAGAGGCGAGGAGAATGGTTGTGGCTTGGGAGTTGAAGTGCTCGATTTGGGCCACTTCGTCCGTATCATAATCCTCATCCCCTATGGATGGTACCTGTGCTCCAAACTCAACAACATTCCATATACTTTTGTGGAGTGAGGTTAGATGAAATTTCATTAAATCACTCCACCTAGCATAATCTTCGCCATCAAAAGTTGGTGGTTTGCCTAATGGAACGGAAAGTAATGGAGTATGTCTAGATGTACGGGGATAGTGTAAGGGGATCTTACTAAACTTCTTGCGCTCTTGGCGCTTAGAAGTTACGGACGGTGCATCGGAGTCGGAGGTAGATGTTGATGAAGTGTCGGTCTCGTAGTAGACCACCTTCCTCATCCTCTTGTGCTTGTCGCCTTTCCGATGCGACTTGTGGGAAGAAGATTTTTCCTTCTTCTCCTTGTGGTGTGAGGAAGAAGATCTTTTCTCCTTCCGTTTGGAGGAGTCCTTCTTCTTCTCCTTCCTCTTGGTGCGGGACTCTTCCGATGAAGTGCTCCCTTGGCTCGTAGTGGGCTTGTCGCCGGTCTCCATCTCCCTCTTGGTGTGATCTCCCGACATCACTTCGAGCGGTTAGGCTCTAATGAAGCACCGGGCTCTGATACCAATTGAAAGTCGCCTAGAGGGGGGTGAATAGGGCGAAACTGAAATTCTCAAAAATAATCACAACTACAAGCCGGGTTAGCGTTAGAAATATAATAGAGTCCGCGAGAGAGGGTGCAAAACAAATCGCAAGCAAATAATGAAGTGAGACACGCGGATTTGTTTTACCGAGGTTCGGTTCTCTCAAACCTACTCCCCATTGAGGAGGCCACAAAGGCCGGGTCTCTTTCAACCCTTACCCTCTCTCAAACGGTCCCCCGGACCGAGTGAGCTTTCTTTTCTCAATCACTTAGAACACAAAGTTCCCGCAAGGACCACCACACGATTGGTGTCTCTTGCCTCAATTACAAGTGAGTGTTTGATCACAAGAAAGAATCAAGAAAGAAGAAAGCAATCCAAGCGCAAGAGCTCGAAAGAACACAAGCAAATCACTCTCTCTAATCACTAGGGCGTTGTGTGGAATTTGGAGAGGATTTGATCTCTTGGGTGTGTCTAGAATGGAATGCTAGAGCTCTTGTAAGTAGTTGAGAAGTGGAAAACTTAGATGCAATGAATGGTGGGTGGTTGGGGGTATTTATAGCCCCAACCACCAAACTAGCCGTTTGGTGAGGTTGTCTGTTCGATGGCGCACCGGACAGTCCGGTGCACACCGGACATGAACTGTAGATTGTCCGGTGCGCCTGCTCCCGCGTGCCTGACGACTGCGCGCTTCTGGCGCGCATTAAATGCGTCGCAGGTAGCCGTTGGCGCCGAAATAGCCGTTGCCCCGCTGTTACACCGGACAGTCCGGTGTACACCGGACAGTCCGGTGAATTTTAGCGGAGCAGCCGAAGTGAAAACCCAAGGCTGGCGAGTTCCTGAGGCCGTTCTTCCTTGAAGCACCGGACATGTCCGGTGTACACCGGACAGTCCGGTGAATTATAGCGGAGTGGCCTTCGGAAATTCCTGAGAGTGAAGAGTTCTGTGCGCAGTTCCCTGGTGCACCGGACACTGTCCGGTGCGCCACCGGACAGTCCGGTGCGCCAGACCAGGGAGCCTTTCGGGATGCCTTTAGCTTTCTAAATTGAACCCAACTTTGGTCTTTTTAATTGGCTTGTTGTGAACCTTTGACACCTGTATAACTTATACACTGGAGCAAACTAGTTAGTCCAATATTTGTGTTGGGCAATTCAACCACCAAAATTAATTAGGGACTAGGTGTAACCCTAATTCCCTTTCAATAGCATCATAAGAAAAAAAATGCATTCTATACTGTGAGACGTCGACAATCAGGGACAGAAAATATGGTGATGAAGCATGAATATTTACATGTGTGTATACATATGAAACAGTCAGTTCCACTAAAAAGAGAACCAGAAGAATAGTGCACAATCGAAGAATCATTACCATCAGCCACGACATAGGTCAACTCAAGGACCACACCTGTATACTGTAATGGTCTTGTCCCCAAGCAACTTATTAATGATTTTAACCTGAACATATAATTCATTTTTTGTAAGAATGGATGGAAGACATATATATTTAAAATAAGCAGCCAAATGATACGGAGGAATGAAACAAACCAGACATGAGCAAGGAAGGTTGCCTTGAATTCATTCTCAACAAACATTTCAAGAGCTTCTGCCTACTGACCTAAGTGTATATAGGTTTGGTGGCTCCCAAGCTGTTACCATATGTTGTAGCACCTGGATATAATCCTCTCTCAGCACCAATAATCTAGGTCATGAACACAATAGATTATTTTGCAATCACCTTCATTAGGAACCAAGGTCTTATCACATTTACTTTAATGGTCTTCCTGTACTCATCTTCACTTATATTGAGGCAATATCGCACCTTCCCTGGCCACACAGTAAAGACAATTATTTTTTTAAGGAAAAAAACACCAGAAGCAGAAACATAAACACAGACCAAACTTGTATCTATGGTGTTTAACATGTTTCAAGACTACATCCAGCGTTGAGTTTGTTTAGGATGCCAGATGGTAAATGTCGGGGAGTGGCCATAGCTAGTGAGGGTAGAGGTGATCCCCGCGAGATGTTGATTGTCGCTGCAACGGGCAAAATGCCCCCATGAAGCAAACCAGGGATGGGGCCGAATCTTGGTGAGACAGGACAACTAGGGAGGGGGATCGACGAAGGCATACCCGACGATGCTAGCAAGGAAGAGGGTGAGGACCTCGGTGAGGCTGGAGCTAGGGCCGATGTCGTAGCTGTGCAGTGCCTCCATGATTTCTGCCGGCTTCATCAGTGGGAAGGAGGAGTTTGCCATTCCCTTCGTCGCGAGCACCGCAGGCAAATTGAATCGAAATCATATGGGTTTTGCCCCTTTGCAAACAGGCAGGCGGCGACGTTGGGGTCTTTGTCTTCCTGCCATGGTGGTGCCTGGTGGAGGCGGAGGGGGACACGAGGCCGTGGGCGGGCTGGGCTCCAGCGACCCGTGGAAGAGGCGGAGGGGGGCACAAGGCCATGGTCGGGATGGGCTCCAGCGGCCGGCGACGGGCTCAGGAATAGTGGAGGGCGGAGCAAGGGAAGAAGGCGATCGGGAAGAGGGCAAGGGCATCAGGCACCACCCCGGGAAGAAGGCGACCGGGAAGAGGGCATCGGGCCATGTCGTCGCTTGGTGTCGGGGACCATAATTAGGGGTACCCTCAAGACGCCTAATTCTCAGCTGGTAACCCCCATCAGCATAAAGCTGCAGAGGCCTGATGGGTTTGATTAAGTCAGGGATCAGTCCATACGAGCGACTCGATCATGCCACGCCCGAGCCTAGCCTCGGGCAAGGGCAGCCGACCCTGAGGTGTTTCCGTCTCGCCCGAGGCCCCCTTTTTTACGGCGGACGCATCTCCGGCTCGCCCAAGGCCTTGCCTTCGTTAAGAAGCAACCCTGACTAAATCACCGCACCAACCGACCAAGTCACTGGGACATTTAACGCAAAGAGTGAGACCGACGGGCGGCCAGGCTTTGCCAAAGGCCCCAGAAGACGGCGAACTCCGCTCCGCCCGACCCAGGGCTCGGACTCGGGCTAAGGCCCCGGAAGACGGCGAACTCCGCTCCGCCCGACCCAGGGCTCGGACTCGGGCTAAGGCCCCGGAAGACGGCGAACTCCGCTCCGCCCGACCCAGGGCTCGGACTCGGGCTAAGGCCCCGGAAGACGGCGAACTCGCTCCGCCCGACCCAGGGCTCGGACTCGGGCTAAGGCCCCAGAAGATGGCGAACTCCGCTCCGCCCGACCCAGGGCTCGGACTCGGGCTAAGGCCCCGGAAGACGGCGAACTCCGCTCCGCCCGACCCAGGGCTCGGACTCCGCCCTGGCCTCTGCCGAATGACCTCCGCCTCGCCCGACCCAGGAGCTCGGGCTTAGCCTCAGCCATGCAGGACAGACTCGACCTCGGCTTCAGAGGAGCCTCCACGTCGCCCGATCTAGGGCACAAGTCCGCCACGTCAACAGGAAGCGTCATCATCACCCTGCCCCGAGCCGACTTGGGTCGCAGAGAACAAGACCGGCGTCCCATCTGGCCAGCTCCGCCAGATAGGCAATGATGGCGCCCCGCTAGACCCATGACGGCGGCGGCTCTCGGCTCCCTTACGGAAGCAGGAAGACGTCAGCAAGAGCACAGCTGTTCCAACAGTTGTCCTTCCGCCAGGCTCCATTGCTTCTCCGACAGCCACGACACCACACCAGCTGGGTGCCAAGATCTCTCCGGCTGCCACCTTGGCATGTACTTAGGGCACTAGCTCTCCCCCGCTAGACACATAGCACCTTGCTACACCCCCATTTGTACACCTAGATCCTCTCCTTACGCTTATAAAAGGAAGGACCAGGGCCTTCTTAGAGAAGGTTGGTTCCCGCGGGAACGAGGGCAGGGGCAGGCGCTCTCTCGGGGCCGCTCGCTCCCCTCACCCGCGCGGACGCTTGTAACCCCCTACTGCAAGCGCACCCGACCTAGGCGCGGGACGAACACGAAGGCCGCGGGATCTCCGCCTCCCTCTCACGACCCGGCTCCGGCCACCTCGCTCTTCCCCCCTTCACGCTCGCCCACGCGCTCGACCCATCTGGGCTGGGGCACGCGGCACACTCACTCGTCGGCCTAGGGACCCCCCCCCGGTCTCGGAACGCCGACAGTTGGCGCGCCAGGTAGGGGCCTGCTGCGTGTTGACGAGCAGTTTCCCATCAAGCTCCAGATGGGCAGTCTCCAACGACCTCTTCAACCCGGAACGGTGCTCCGTTTCGGGAGCCTCGAGTTCATGTCTTTCGACGGCAGCTACGACATGATACTCCTTCCACCGCCGCGCGACAGCGACAGTGGCGGCGGACAGCCCGCCCGCCGGCGGCGGAATCGACGATGTCTTTCCCGCGTGGGGGAAGGACAACTTTCGAGCTCGCCCCATCCTCTCCCTCGCCATCGGAGGAGGAGGCGGGGCAACCAGGGCCGAGCGGGAGGCTGCGCTCAGTCGGCTGCCGAGCAAGTCGACATCCCCAGCGCCCCAACGGAGGACGCGACGGGCATCACCCTCGCGTTTGAGGCAAAGGCGAGCGCCATCCCCCCGCGACACGCCGACTCCGAGCAAGTGGACGACGCCAGCACGCTCACGGAGGGCCTGCAGGACGTCGCCCTCGTACCCAAGACGACGGCGCGATCAACCCCCGAGGTGACTTCGTCGCTCCTCGTCGACCAAAAGGTACCGACTGCCTCCCATCCTTTGTCATTTCAACTCGACCTCAACCCGCCTAGCAACCTCGCTTTGGCGGGCGCTCGCGTTGAGGTGAATGCAACCCCTTTCGGGTTTCGCGTGCGGTCGCCTTGGGACCGATTGACGGGCGTCTCGACCTACGGACCCTCTGGGTCCGAGGAAGATGACGACCCCAGCATCTGCTAGGATTTCTCTGGATCTGGCAACCCCAGTGCCATGCGGGACTTCATGACCGCATGCAACTACTGCCTCTCCGACTGTTCCGACGGCAGCCGCAGCCTTGACGACAAGGACTGCGGCCCGGGCCGCGAATGTTTCCACGTCGAGCTAGGGGATCCCTCCGGAGGCAGCTGTCTCGGCATGCCGGAGGATGGTGATCTCCCTAGGCCAGCGCCTCGCGCCGACATCCCGCGGGAGCTAGCTGTGGTCCCCGTTCCGGCGGGGGGTCACGACCCACAGCTCGAGCAAGTCCGTGGGGCGCAGGCCAGGCTCGATGAGGGAGCAGGAGCGCTCGAGGCAATCCGCCGGGACGTCGGGCAGGTATGGGCGGGCCAGCCCCCGGCCGGAGAAATACGTCACCTGCCCCAGGGCCTCCAGCACCGCATCGCCAACGATGCCAGGGGCAGACTGCCACCCGCATCCGGCGGAACCAGTCAGGACCTGGCAGCCGCGGCGATGCTCCTCCGCGCGATGCCGGAGTCATCAACCACCGAGGGTCGGCGGATCCAGGGAGAGCTCAAGCATCTCCTGGAAGGCGCTGCGGCCCGGCGGGCCGAGAGCTCTGCCTCCCGAAGGCAGGGGTACCCCTCGGAACCTCGTGCCGCGACTTCCCGACTCATGCGGGAAGCCTCGGTCTACACCGGGCGCATGCGCAACACCGCGCCAGCGGCCCCGGGCCACCTCGGCGACGAGCACCCTCATCGCGACCGTCGGGCCCGCCTCGACGAAAGGGTGCGCCGAGGTTATCACCCCAGGCGTGGGGGACGCTACGACAGCGGGGAGGATCGGAGTCCCTCGCCCGAACCACCCGGTCCGCAGGTCTTCAGCCGGGCCATTCGGCGGGCGCCGTTTCCGACCCGATTCCGACCCCCGACTACTATCACAAAGTACTCGGGGGAAACGAGACCGGAATTGTGGCTCGCGGACTACCGCCTGGCCTGTCAACTGGGTGGAACGGACGACGATAACCTCATCATCCGCAACCTCCCCCTGTTCCTCTCCGACACTGCTCGCGCTTGGTTGGAGCACCTGCCTCCGGGGCAGATTTCCAACTGGGAGGATCTGGTCCAAGCTTTCGCCGGCAACTTCCAGGGCACGTACGTGCGCCTCGGGAATTCCTGGGACCTCCGAAGCTGCCGGCAACAGCCGGGAGAGTCCCTTCGGGACTACATCTGGCGATTCTCGAAGCAGCGCACCGAGCTGCCCAACGTCACCGACTCCGATGTCATCGGTGCGTTCCTTGCCGGCACCACCTGCCGTGACCTGGTGAGCAAGTTGGGTCGCAAGACCCCCACCAGGGCGAGCGAGCTGATGGACATCGCCACCAAGTTCGCCTCTGGTCAGGAGGCGGTCGAGGCCATCTTCCGAAAGGACAAGCAGCCCCAGGGCCGCCCGTCGGAAGATGCTCCCGAGGCGTCTACTCCGCTCGGCGCCAAGAAGAAAGGCAGGAGGAAGTCGCAAGCGAAACACGACGCCGCCAGCACGGACCTTGTCGCCGCCGCCGAACACAAGAACCCTCGGAAGCCCCCCGGAGGCGCCAACCTCTTCGACAAGGCACTCAAGGAGACGTGCCCTTACCATCAGGGGCCCGTCAAGCACACCCTCGAGGAGTGCGTCATGCTTCGGCGCCACTTCCACCGGGCCGGGCCACCCGCAGAGGGTGGCAGGGCCCGCGACGACGACAAAAAAGAAGATCACCAAGCAGGAGAGTTCCCCGAGGTCCGCGGCTGCTTCATGATCTACGGAGGGCATGCGGCGAATGCCTCGGCTCAGCACCGTAAGCAAGAGCGTCGGGAGGTCTGCTCGGTAAAGGTGGCGGCGCCAGTCTACCTAGACTGGTCCGACAAGCCCATCACCTTCGACCAGGATGACCACCCCGACCACGTGCCGAGCCCGGGGAAGTACCCGCTCGTCGTCGACCCCGTCATCGGCGACGTCAGGCTCACCAAGGTCCTGATGGATGGGGGCAGCTGCCTCAATATCATCTACGCCGAGACCCTCAGGCTCCTGCGCGTCGATCTGTCATCCGTCCGAGCAGGCGCTGCGCCCTTCCACGGGATCATTCCTGGGAAGCGCATCCAGCCCCTCGGGCGGCTCGACCTTCCTGTCTGCTTCGGAACACCCTCCAACTTCTGAAGGGAGACTTTGACGTTCAATGTGGTCGGGTTCCGAGGAACCTACCACGCAGTGTTGGGAAGGCCATGCTACGCGAAGTTCATGGCCATCCCCAACTACACCTACCTGAAGCTCAAGATGCCGGGCCCCAATGGGGTCATCACCGTCGGCCCCACGTACAAACACGCATTCGAATGCGATGTGGAGTGCGTGGAGTACGCCGAGGCCCTCGCCGAGTCCGAGGCCCTCATCGCCGACCTGGAAAGCCTCTCCCGAGAGGTGCCAGACGTGAAGCGACACGCCGGCAACTTCGAGCCAGCGGAGACGGTCAAGGCCGTCCCTCTCGACCCCAGTGGCGACGCCTCCAAGCAGATCCGGATCGGTTCCGGGCTCGACCCCAAATAGGAAGCAGTGCTCGTCGACTTTCTCCGCGCAAACGCCGACGTCTTTGCGTGGAGTCCCTCGGACATGCCCGGCATACCGAGGGATGTCGTCGAGCACTCGCTGGATATTCGGGCCGGAGCCCGACCGGTCAGACAGCCTCTGCGCCGATTCGACGAGGAAAGGCGCAGGGTGATAGGCGAGGAGATCCACAAGCTGATGGCAGCAGGGTTCATCAAAGAGGTATTCCATCCCGAATGGCTTGCCAACCCTGTACTTGTGAGGAAGAAAGGGGGGAAATGGCGGATGTGTGTAGACTACACTGGTCTCAACAAAGCGTGTCCGAAGGTCCCCTACCCTCTACCTCGCATCGATCAAATCGTGGACTCCACTGCTGGGTGCGAAACCCTGTCTTTCCTCGATGCCTACTCAGGGTATCATCAAATCAAGATGGAAGAGTCTGACCAGCTCGCGACTTCTTTCATCACGCCCTTCGGCATGTACTGTTATGTCACCATGCCGTTCGGTTTGAGGAACGCGGGTGCAACGTACCAGCGGTGCATGAACCATGTGTTCGGCGAACACATCGGTCGCACGGTCGAGGCCTACGTCGATGACATCGTAGTCAAGACAAGGAAAGCCTCCGACCTTCTCTCCGACCTTGAAGTGACATTCCGGTGTCTCAAGGCAAAGGGCGTCAAGCTCAACCCCGAGAAGTGCGTTTTCGGGGTGCCCCGAGGCATGCTCCTGGGATTCATCGTCTCCAAGCGGGGCATCGAAGCCAACCCGGAGAAAATCGCAGCCATCACAAGCATGGGGCCCATCAAGGACTTAAAAGGCGTACAGAGGGTCATGGGATGTCTCGCGGCCTTAAGCCGTTTCATCTCGCGCCTCGGCGAAAGAGGCCTGCCCCTGTACCGCCTCTTAAGGAAGGCCGAGTGCTTCACTTGGACTCCCGAGGCCGAGGAAGCTCTCGGGAACCTGAAGGCGCTCCTCACCCAGGCGCCCGTCTTGGTACCCCCAGCTGACGGAGAAGCCCTCTTGGTCTACGTCGCCGCTACCACTCAGGTGGTTAGCGCTGCGATCGTGGTCGAAAGGCAGGAAGAGGGGCATGTGTTGCCCATTCAGAGGCCAGTTTACTTCGTCAGCGAGGTGCTGTCCGAAACCAAGATCCGCTACCCACAAGTTCAGAAGCTGTTGTATGCAGTGATCCTGACGAGGCGAAAGTTGCTGCATTACTTCGAGTCTCATCCGGTAACTGTGGTGTCATCCTTCCCCCTGGGGGAGATCATCCAGTGCCGAGAGGCCACGGGACGGATCGCGAAGTGGGCGGTGGAAATCATGGGCGAGACAATCTCGTTCGCTCCTCGGAAGGCCATCAAGTCCCAGGTACTGGCGGACTTCGTAGCCGAATGGGTCGACACCCAGTTGCCGACGGCTCCGATCCAACCGAAGCTCTGGACCATGTTTTTCGACGGGTCGCTGATGAAGACGGGAGCCAGCGCAGGCCTGCTCTTCGTCTCGCCCCTCGGGAAACACCTGCGCTACGTACTCCGCCTCCATTTCCCGGCGTCCAACAACGTGGCTGAGTACGAGGCTCTGATCAACGGATTGCGAATCGCCATCGAGCTAGGGGTCCGACGCCTCGATGCTCGCGGCGACTCGCAGCTCGTCATCGACCAAGTCATGAAGAACTCCCACTGCCGCGACCCGAAGATGGAGGCCTACTGTGATGAGGTTCGACGCCTGGAAGACAAGTTCTACGGGCTCGAGCTTAACCACATCGCCCGGCGCTACAACGAGACTGCGGACGAGCTGGCAAAGATAGCCTCGGGGCGAACGACGGTTCCCCCGGACGTCTTCTCCCGGGATCTGCACCAACCCTTCGTCAAGATCGGTGACACGCCCGAGCCCGAGACGCCCTCGGCCCCGTCCGAGGTGACCTCGGCCCAGCCCGAGCCATCCTCGGTTCAGCCCGAGGAACCCTCGGCCCCTGAGGGCGAAGCACTGCGCATCGAGGAGGAGCGGAGCGGGGTCATGCCAGATCAGGATTGGCAGACCCCGTACCTGCAATATCTCCGCCAAGGAGAACTGCCCTCGACCGAGTCGAGGCTCGGCGGGTAGCGCGACGCGCCAAGTCGTTCGTCTTGATGGGCGATGAGAAGGAGCTCTACCACCGGAGCCCCTCGGGCATCCTCCAGCGATGCATCTCCATCGCCGAAGGCCAGGAACTCCTGCAGGAAATACACTCGGGGGCTTGCGGCCATCATGCAGCACCTCGAACCCTCGTCGGGAACGCTTTCCGGCAAGGCTTCTACTGGCCAACGGCGGTGGCTGACGCCACTAGAATTGTCCGCGCCTGCGAAGGGTGCCAATTCTACGCGAAGCAGACCCACCTGCCCGCTCAGGCTCTGCAGACGATACCCATCACCTGGCCCTTCGCTGTGTGGGGTCTGGACCTCGTCGGCCCTCTGCAGAAGGCGCCCGGGGGCTACACGCACCTGCTGGTCGCCGTCGACAAAATCTCCAAGTGGATCGAGGTCCGACCCCTGAACAGCATCAGGTCCGAGCAGGCGGTGGCGTTCTTCACCAACATCATCCATCGCTTTGGGGTCCCAAACTCCATCATCACAGACAACGGCACCCAGTTCACCGGCAAAAAATTCTTGGATTTTTGCGAGGATCACCACATCCGGGTGGACTAGGCTGCCGTGGCTCATCCCATGTCGAATGGGCAAGTAGAGCGTGCCAACGGCATGATTCTACAAGGGCTCAAGCCTCGGATTTACAACGACCTCAACAAGTTCGGCAAGCGATGGATGAAGGAACTCCCCTCGGTGGTCTGGAGCCTGAGGACGACGCCGAGCCGAGCCACGGGTTTCACGCCGTTCTTCCTGGTCTACGGGGCCGAGGCCGTCTTGCCCACGGACCTGGAATACGGCTCCCCGAGGACGAGAGCCTACGACGATCAAAGCAACCAAGCTAGTCGAGAAGACTCGCTGGACCAGCTGGACGAGGCTCGGGACAGGGCCTTACTACACTCGGCGCGGTATCAGTAGTCCCTGCGACGCTATCACGCCCGAGGGGTCCAACCCCGAGACCTCCAGGTGGGCGACCTGGTGCTTCGGCTGCGGCAAGACGCCCGAGGGAGACACAAGCTCATGCCCCCCTGGGAGGGGCCATTCGTCATCGCCAAAGTTCTGAAGCCCGGAACGTACAAGCTGGCCAACAGTCAAGGCGAGGTCTACGGCAACGCTTGGAACATCCAACAGCTACGTCGCTTCTACCCTTAAGATGTTTCCAAGTTGTTCATATACCTCGCACCCACGCAAAGTTTAGTCAACAAGGAAGGGTCGGCCTCGCCTCGGCAAAGCCCGACCCTCCCTCGGGGGCTAAAAGGGGGGAAACCCCCTCTGCGTCAAAATTTTCCTCGAAAAAAATCTCTTTTACCAGAATGTCTTTCGTGCTTTTTGACTACTTCGAAAAGTGGGTCCCGGAAACGACGGGGTACACGTAAGCAGTCAAGGCTGACCGAGCCGAGGGACTCCTACGCCTCCGGGATACGGATACCTCACTCATCACCTTCTGCGATAAGTAACTCGCGTTCGGATAAGGTGACTCCACGGATCGAACAAGTCTCTACGTTCGGAAGCCCTTCTGTCAAAGCGATCCTTCGAGCCTTCTCGACCGAGTCGGTGACAGGGCCTCATGGACGGATGAAAGTACGTGTAAGCGGCAAGGCCGACCGAGCCGAGGGACGCCCACGCCCCCGGGATACGGATACCTCACTCATCACCTTCCACGAGAAGCAACTCTCGCTCGCACTAACATCCCTGTTATCGACAAAAAGTCCAGATACTCGAAACAAGAGGAAGAGAGACGCAGCTTTACAACGCAGCAAGGGTGTGTGTTCTGGCCTCGACGGCCGCACAAAGCACACACTACAAGATAATCTGATCCTGCAGGCTCGGGTCCTGACGCTGGAAGGGGGCGGCGACACCCTCGGCATCGACGGCACCTCCGGCGAGGCCCGACCTAGCCTCGGATGGCGACGCGGTCCGAGGGTCTCCGCTCCGAAGACGACGTCATCACCACGCCCGGGCAATCACTGTCAGGGACTTCTCCGGGGCCTCGGTCAATCACCTCCCGAGGGCGCCAGCCCGGTTCGAAGCCTCGGCTGACCAACTCCGGCATCGATCCTGCCAACGGACAACTCGGCTAGGCTCCGGCCAAACAGGTTTCATTTTCGAGCCAACTCTGCCTCTGCACATGCTGATATCGCTACCCCCGGCCTCGGCTCGTCGAAGAGCGGCCGAGGGGTCTCTTTAACTAAGCTAGAGGAGCCTCGGACAACTGGGCCGACCGAGCCGAGGGGCTCCTACGCCTCCGGGATACGGATACCTCACTCGTCACCTTGACACGGGGCGACTCATGCTTGGTGAAGCGGTTCAGATAATCAGCAGACGAGTCTTAGTGCTCGAAAATGAGGAAAAAATACGGCTCCGTGCCGAAGTTACATACATGTTCAAGCCCCGAAAGCCGAAATGAACAAAAAACCCGGCACTCGAAGTGCCATCACAAACGGAACTCTGGTTCCCCCTCCGCAGGTACAAACAACCCCACTCGATAGGGGTGGGCCTGCGGGGCAACAGAAGACCGACGAACGGCAGGTCGCCGCCCGCCCCGGCAGCGGCGACGATGAAGACTTCTGCCCCGAGGGGCCGAACAGCAGCAATGATGGCCTCAGGGCAGATGCTGCTGCTAGGAGGCCCCCGCCCTTGCCCAAACTCGAGAGGCAAGGACAGGCAGAAGGCCGTAGAGTTGGAGGTCGGTCCATGACCAACCTTGGTTGCCGCGCCGGCGGAAGAACCTCTTCCAGCTGCCGTGGCGGGAGGCGGCACCGGGAGCGGCTCCGAAACTGCTCAGCTCAAAGAGCCGGGCACGGTGCAGCTGTTAGCGCCACGGACGGCTCCCGCCCTTCCCCCTGATCACTGAGGGAAGGAGCGAACCACCGCCCGCGCAGGGGCCGACCCCAACTCGGCACGCTCCCCTCCTCAGCCCTGGTGATGAAAATCCTTGAGGCTGAGGAGGGGGCGGAGGCCGCAGCCCGGCTCGCTCTCCCCCACCATCAAGCCGGAGGTCACCATCTTGGGTGACCGCCGGTGGAGGGGTGCAGCCGAGCTACATGATGAAAATCCTTGAAGCCGAACGATGGCTGAAAGGTACCCACTCCCACGGAGTTGTGTCCGTTGACGATGAGGCGCGGAGACCGCGGTTTCCCCCATCCGGGGGCTTGAAAGGTGGAAAGACGCGATGCGTAAGGGAGGAAGAAGACATGGTCGCCTTACGAAAGGGGTCGCCCTCCTTTTAAAGGCAACTCTCCCTGCCTGCGCCCCCAACCGTCACGGGCTGAGTCTTCTCCAACACGCCTCCAAAGCCCTCCACTGCGGCGCGGGGGCTGGGACCCACTTGTCATGCAGACCGGCTCCGAGCAGAAGAAGCCGAACCGCCGCGCACGGCGCACGCAACCACCCAGCGGTTACGAGTGACCCTCCACGTTTGCCCAAACCAACGGGCGAAAGCGGCGGGCAGCCATGCAGGCGGCATGCAACCGCGCCAAGTGGACGCACTTCTCCGACTCCTGACCTGCCAGCACGGAGGCCCAAGCCCACGCGTCGCGCGACTGGCGCGCCGGATGCTGCATGCAAGCAACTGTACCACTTGCGCCACCACCGCACCTCCTCGGTTGCGGAACCAATACCGCGACCCAAGGCGACCAAGCGCGCGACCCAGCAGCGCCAGCCTGACGCAGCGATCAAACGCGGTCAAAAGTGGGCCGGCAGTAATGACGGTGGCAGGCGCGCGAGAGCAGCGGTCACGCCATCAGCCAAGCTCACGTCCCATCCGGAGGCAGCGCGAGAACCCCCTCTCACGGTGTGAAGACGACGCGCCCGTGACCCGTTCCTCGAACGGCTCGCGCACGCGCAACGGCAGCCTCGCCAACTACTCGCCCCAGCGCATTAACTCCGCGGCTCGACAGGCGGTGTTTCTGGCAGGAGCAGCTGGCGACGCTTCGCCTTCGCCAAAACGACCACACCAAAAGAGGTACGCCACGTCGCTCAATTTCGTATCCTTTCTCCCTTTTTCCTCTTTCTCTATCTCTTGCAACAGGGACCGGGAAGGGGGATACCCCCAAAGGGATCCTTCCCCGTGAAGGAACTAGGCTCCGAGCCTCCTTACTGATCAGGGGTTCGAAGGCTGGCCCCCCGAAGGGTTCAACAGCCGCCTCAGATCGCGTGGGCCCGACACCCACTACTGGTCAGGGGTTCGAAGGTCGGCCTCCCGAAAGGTTCCACGACCGCCTCAGGCTACTCGGGCTCCGCGCCCATTACTGATCAGGGGTTCGAAGGCTGGCCCTCCGAAGGGTTCACAGTCGCCTCAGACACCGAGCGAGGGATGACCAGGGGTACGTTCGATACATAACCAAGGCTCGGGCTGCGCTCCCGAGGTACCCTAGGACATTTCCGAGACCAGCGGGAACGATCCTGTAACGGAATCCCATCGGAGGGAGGCAACGAGCCCTCGGACCCCGTCGCCAGGGGACCGGGTCCGGCAGATCACCCGCAGGTACTTTTGGGCGTGCCTCCGGGCCCCTAGCCGACCCCCAACGAATGGGGCACGGACGTCCACTCGGATTACCCGATTGCAGCTCACCGGAGACACCATGTTCGGTGCCCATCGAGGGTAACATGGCGCTCTCCCCCCCTCCTTGCGGAAAGGCGACGTAGGGGCGTATATAAAAAAGCCAAGTCTGTCCCTGATCGTCCTCTCGCCCTGAGCGGAGGCTCGGGGGCTGCTCTCGCAAAACCGGCTCCGGCCAAATCGTTGACAGCGTCAACATACCAACCCGAGAACTTGGGCCCCGACAGTGCACCCGGGCTACGGCCTGTTCGCATGAGGGAACCGCCAGACCAGCCGAAGCATTACGCAAGGCATTAAGACCTCGAAGGAGTGAAACCACTCCTCCGAGGCCTCGGGGGCTACACCCGGCGGGTGCGCTCGCGCGCACCCACCGGAACAAAGTGCAACCGAGAAAGGCTGGTCCCCTTGCAAAAAAGTGCGACGAAAGCCTCCAAGCGAGTGCTAACACTCCCTTCGAGGCTCGGGGGCTACTGTCGGGGACCATAATTAGGGGTACCCTCAAGACGCCTAATTCTCAGCTGGTAACCCCCATCAGCATAAAGCTGCAGAGGCCTGATGGGTTTGATTAAGTCAGGGATCAGTCCAAACGAGCGACTCGATCACGCCACGCCCGAGCCTAGCCTCGGGCAAGGGCAGCCGACCCTGAGGTGTTTCTGTCTCGCCCGAGGCCCCCTTTTTTATGGTGGACGCATCTCCGGCTCGCCCAAGGCCTTGCCTTCGTTAAGAAGCAACCCTGACTAAATCACCGCACCAACCGACCAAGTCACTGGGACATTTAACGCAAAGAGTGAGACCGACGGGCGACCAGGCTTTGCCAAAGGCCCCGGAAGACGGCGAACTCCGCTCCGCCCGACCCAAGGCTCGGACTCGGGCTAAGGCCCCGGAAGACGGCGAACTCCGCTCCGCCCGACCCAGGGCTCGGACTCGGGCTAAGGCCCCGGAAGACGGCGAACTCCGCTCCGCCCGACCCAGGGCTCGGACTCGGGCTAAGGCCCCGGAAGACGGCGAACTTCGCTCCGCCCGACCCAGGGCTCGGACTCGGGCTAAGGCCCTAGAAGACGGCGAACTCCGCTCCGCCCGACCCAGGGCTCGGACTCGGGCTAAGGCCCCGGAAGACGGCGAACTCCGCTCCGCCCGACCCAGGGCTCGGACTCCGCCCTGGCCTCTGCCGAATGACCTCCGCCTCGCCCGACCCAGGAGCTCGGGCTCAGCCTCAGCCATGCAGGACAGACTCGACCTCGGCTTCGGAGGAGCCTCCACGTCGCACGATCTAGGGCACAAGTCCGCCACGTCAACAAGAAGCGTCATCATCACCCTGCCCCGAGCCGACTTGGGTCGCAGAGAACAAGACCGGCGTCCCATCTGGCCAGCTCCGCCAGATAGGCAATGATGGCGCCCCGCTAGACCCATGACGGTGGCGGCTCTCGGCTCCCTTACGGAAGCAGGAAGACGTCAGCAAGAGCACAGCTGTTCCAACAGCTGTCCTTCCGCCAGGCTCCATTGCTTCTCCGACAGCCACGACACCACACCAGCTGGGTGCCAAGATCTCTCCGGCTGCCACCTTGGCATGTACTTAGGGCACTAGCTCTCCCCCGCTAGACACGTAGCACCTTGCTACACCCCCATTTGTACACCTGGATCCTCTCCTTACGCTTATAAAAGGAAGGACCAGGGCCTTCTTAGAGAAGGTTGGTTCCCGCGGGAACGAGGACAGGGGCAGGCGCTCTCTCGGGGCCGCTCGCTCCCCTCACCCGCGCGGACGCTTGTAACCCCCTACTGCAAGCGCACCCGACCTGGGCGCGAGACGAACACGAAGGCCGCAGGATCTCCGCCTCCCTCTCACGACCCGGCTCCGGCCACCTCGCTCTTCCCCCCTTCGCGCTCGCCCACGCGCTCGACCCATCTGGGCTGGGGTACGCGGCACACTCACTCGTCGGCCTAGGGACCCCCCCGGTCTCGGAACGCCGACACTTGGTTTGCGCGGAATGGGAGGGAGGGAGGGAGACGTGAGATGGGGGCACAATCATCGCACGGGATGGGGGTCGGCCCGCGCGGTGATGGGGGCGACGGCATTTTCGGGAAGGTGTGGGGCGGAGGACGCACTGCCGCGACGAGATTAGGGCGAGGGAGACGAAGACGGAGGCGTGCGCGGTGGTAGCGAGATTAGCGGGTGGGGAGGGCGAAGCCGCGGTGAAGGTGTGGACGCCCTCCTTACCCTCTTAAGGAATTGTAGAGATATATTTATTTATATATAATTGGCTCCATCAAATGTGAAAAAATGTAATAATTCTTTTAGGTTCTTTGAAATTTCACAGTGAAAAAATGTTATAACCAAATCCATCAAATGTGTTGCTGTTAAATTACACCTAGTGGTATGGAGGCGTGGATGGACTGCAGATCGAGGGGAGGTAGGGAGAAGACAATTACCTAGGTGGAGTCCGTCTCAATCATAGAATACACTCATCACTCTCCTAGTCTCCCCCACTCATCTCCTAAAAAATGTTGTATAAGTGTGTGATTACATTGTTGCAATTATAGTAAAATAGAAGTAAAAGGACCTGCAACGGTCGTAACAATAACTCACTAAAGCATTGGCTCCATGGCTAAATGTTGGTTGATTGTCTGTATAAATAGTAAAATAGAAGTAAAAGGACCTGAAAACTAAAGCAAGAGCTTAAATATGTTCAATGAGGAAACATAATAATGAAAATGAAATGTCATTTCTGATCTTTGGAAGACTGAAATCAAACCTGCTATGGTCTTCCATGGCACTTTTTCTCACCGACGGTCTGCCAGCCTCCATCGTTTATTCTTTCTTCCTAAAATAGTCCAAATTATAAACTTGATGAGACACTCTAACAGGCAGCCAATCATTTGGGCTTGTAATTCTTGTATGAAAAGCGTAAAACCTTCAAATTTAACCAAGAAAGTTGTAGTGTTATTGCAACTTTGTACTTCGAAAAATTCTATATGGGAAGAAAATTCTTGAATATCATATCATTGATTCTCCGGCTATCAGCTCATTAGTGCATCAGAGAACCATTCGTTCAACCGAATGTAAACATACCACATTATTCCTGTATGATTAAAAATACAGATCCAGAATTTACCATTTCCATCGTCTATGCGTACCATTTGAAGCAGAGTCTATGAAAGATGAGCGGGTGAATTGCCCAATTCTTGTAAGAGAAGTAAAAAAATGAGAGGAACACAAACCTGGTGCTGATTCTCGTATCCTTGTGCCTGCTGCTGTTGCTGACGCCGCCGGCTGCCATCCCACCTTTCCTCCCCCTCGCACTGCAGAAATTGAAACCCGCGCAGCTGCATCAGCATGCTTCGAAAAGGCAACCCAGAAATGGACACTTAAATCATTGTAAATCCGGTCAACCTGGTTCTGCCGGCCTGCGTGGTGGTTCTGCCATGGCTCGGTCTCCTCTTAGATTGGAAAAGTTTAGTATAAATATAACTAAATGTGTTTTGATATTAGAGAAATAGTAGCCTGTAACATGGTAACATTTTAGGTTTACCTGGGAGAGGTGTGTGATCGTCTCATTCTTGTTCTACAGGCTCCTACAGACCTTGGAGTCCTGAAGGCAGCTCCTAATCCTGTCCCAGTTCCTGGTACCCCTGTGGGTGACGATAAAGGCGAAGATAGTGAAGTAGAAGAGGACAACGACAAGAGCGAGCATGGCGAGGAGGTAGGCCTGAAATAATCAAATAACTATCGTAGGTAGTCAACATTTACAGACTGCATGAAGTACTTTAGAGGCTGATACAGAGTTTTTTGGGACAAACTTATTAAGAAAAAAAATTACAAAATGGACTTGCTTCAGGTAGAAACCTATTGAGTTGAGATATGACTCAGACCACCCATGAATTCCAATTATCTTGCTGGTACTCAGTTGAATAATGGAAGAGCTATAGAGAAGGAAATGCACATATCATGCTATTGACTCTAGGGGGAAGAAAGAAAACATAAATGTGTAGTTTTTCCTAAAAAAGGCCGATGCGAGGATTGTCGAGATAGAGAGCAACTCGACCTCTGAGTCGTCGACCTCCGCCACCAAAGAGTACAAAATGGCTTGGTGCATAAACTAAACTGTGATTGTGTAACTGTTGCACATGGTTTGTTGAGATCACGCACGCTGCATAATTAACCATTTCTAACCCATTTTGCTTCACCAAGCGGTTCTACTGAACACTCCAACATCTAGATTTGAATGCTCGTTTCCAATTCTGGAGCGGACATGACATTTGTTTGCACAGAAAGTAACATGCAACAATGAATGCCTAAACAAGGGCAAAAATGCCAAAAACATTGTACCACATTCACAGCGCACAGATGAGTCCTCTCCTCATTCTGATCAAATGTCAAGTCCACATAAATATTCTCTCCCTGACACCTCCACCCATGGTCAAGCATCATGGAGCGCAACTCACACCAAACTACTTCCGCGACCAGTGAACCTGGGCATACCGAAGCGTCCTCTTCACCCACCACCACCATGCCCGCACAAACACCATACACATTGACCAGTAAATAGTTACAAACAGAGCACAAAAGAGTGCCAATTGTATTGCAGAAAACCAAGAGCTGATGTGGGGCACGGGAGGAAAGAACACGGACTCACCGAGGCGCCATGGAACGCGACCATGATCTCCGAGACTGCATCGGCCGCCTTGAGGGGCTGGCATCTCTGCAACCATTGGGAGGACGAAGGGTTGAAAACCATCACCAGAAACGAAAGTGTCGTGCCTGGGATGCAGAGCAGAGCAGTAGGGTGAGAGTGATACCTGGAAGACGAGGAGGGCGTCGACGGGGGGCTAGGTGAGGCACGCGAGGCGGTGGCGGCGAGAGAGCCTGCAACAAAGGATTTTGAGGTCGACTGCGGGTACGGGGGCTGCGGCTGAGACTCTCGGCGGGGTGGGGGAGGGCGCGGCGAGGAGGGGAGGGGCGCGAACCTCCAGCGTCGGCTATCTCGGGGCTCGGGCGCCGCATGGGCGAGGGTCTGGGCTGGGACGCGGGGACCGCGCGGCGATCAGGACGGGCGTGTATAGAACCAGGCACGGCAATGGCTAGGTGCCTGCGCAGTCGTGGGTGGGGGGAGATCCATGGGCGGGGCAGGGGCACGGCGGTGGCTGGGCGAGATCCGCGGTTGGGTGCCTACGCGGTTGTGGGGGCGACATACATGGGTGGAGGAGGCCGCGGATCCTGCGCCGCCAAACCCTCCACAGCCCCCTCGCCGCCCGCTCCTAGATCCGGGCTCCTCGCTCTCGGCGCCCATCGTGCCACCGTCTGCCGCCTGTCAGGAAGACGCCCAGTGGGTGGATTGCCCACTTGAGCTGCGAGGCGAGGCAGGCCCCAATGGTTTTCGTCATCGTGGCGGTGGTCGTGGAGGGGGGAGGCGAGTACGCTGGCAGAACTGCGGTAGGGGCGGCTGCGAGATGCTGGGATGGGGGGAGGGCGAGGGCAGAGGCGTGGATCCCGCGCGGCGGGCGGGCGTTGCGGGCGCAGGGGTGTGGCGACGGATTTGGCGCGGCGGATTGGGGCCGCGGATGGAAACGATTGCGGCCAGGGATGGAAAGGCGGCGGATTGCGGGGGCTGCGCGTGGCGTGCTCGCGGCGGGCAGAACAGGGACTATGTGCACGCCTACACTAAGAACATATAGAGTAGTAGAGATAAAGTTGTTGCTGCATACTTTTTATGAGTTTATTATAAGAATAGGTTTAAATATCTATCCAATAATACTAAATATATATTCTAAATTGTAAATTTTAAAATATATATTTAGTGATAATTTTAATAATTGACGGTTAAAAAGTAAACTATAATCATTTTAAGATGAACCGAGTATAAAAGAAGTACGAGTACAACCATTGGTAGGGGTGAAAACAATAATTTTCAGATATCGAGAATCGTTTTCTAAGTTTTACCGAAATTTATGTCTAAACGAAAACGGAAACGGTTTGGGTCTCTTTCGACCGTTTCCGAAAATTACCGTTTTTATTTGGTGTTTTACCGTCGTAATAAATTCGGTAATTTTCAGAAAAAATATCAAAGTTGAAGTGGTCTTTATAAATTCATAATAAGTTCATCTTAGCTTACAAAATATGAAACTATTTTTATTATTTTATAAATTCATAATAAGCTGGTACAGATTAAAGTCAAACGAACAAATTGTTGATCTTGAAGGCCTAAGAATCAAATTCTAGATTCTAAGGTTGAACAATAGACGCCGTTGCTCGGAAGAATGAAACAGAAACTATCAGTGAGAGACGCCGCATGGAAGAACGAAGATGCAGCGTCCATGTTGTAAAACCTTGACAATAAGGTCTATGGCGCCAAATGATGCCATATTACTTTTATGGTGACATAGACGCCAATAATTCGAAAGAAGATACAGCGTCCATGATGTCAAACCTTGACAATAAGGTCTATAGCGCCAAATGTTGCCATATTACTTTTATAGTGACCTAGACGCCAATAATTCGAAAAAAGATGCAGAGTCCATGATGTCAAACCTTGACATTATGATCTATGGCGTCGAATGCTGCCATATTATTTTTTTGATGACGTAGACGCCAATAACTCGAAGTGACAAAAAAACAAACAGTCTTGGTTCTATCAAAAGTCTAAATTTAAAATTTTAGTGATATAGAGTGAAAATAATCGGTGCCTGTGCTCACCTGGGTCCGGGTGCAGCACCGCAGCCCCAGCGATGTACTGTATCGTACCGAGTGCGAGTAGTCATGCAGAGCATCAGAATATGCCGTTCCAGATGCTGGGTTCGCGCCGACCAACCGTCTCCCGGTCTCCCCGCGCCAGCGCGTTCGGTGTCGGTCCACACCAGACACCACACGTGACGTCCCCGGTGTGCGTTTTGGACGGACGGGCACCTGGATGAGATTGACACCGCAGCAATAGACTAGTAATAGGTGAGGGGCCTGATTTTATTACTGTATTATTATTAGTCGTGTTTCAAGCTCAGGGACTGGCTGCCTTGCCGTGTCCAAGCAAGGCAACCCTATCTTTCCTCCCCTTTCGTTTCTGTTGACTCCCTAGAGCCGGCCTTGAATCTTCGACAGGTTATTTTATATCGTTATTCTCGCCGAAAGTGATGCCGCCCGGGACGAAAGAACGGCAAAAAAGCGTTGGGCCCGGCATGATGCTGCTGCACACATACAGGCACAGCTGCAGGCCGTCGGCGACGACCCACGAGAAATGCTATCCTCAGGAGGATAAGCACCGTGCCGGAACAAGTCACGTACGAAGCGCAGGCACACCACACCACACCACACGCGCGTCGGTATAGTATAGTACTATGCACTATCCAAGCCGCTGCAGCCGTCCCTCGTCTCGTCGTGTAGCGCCCAGCAGAAACCGCCACCGTATCCGTAACCCGGATGGTTTCTTCAGTGGGAGTGCGTGTTCGAAACAACAAACCTGGGATATTGTTCGGCGGCAACAAGTGCGGAACCGTACCAGATGCGGCTTGTACGGGTTGCGTTGCGCTTGCGCCCCGTCCGTCCGTCGGGTTCCATCGGCCGATCGGCTACAAGTGCGGCGAGTGGCGACTCGGAGCGGTCGCTACGTGGCTCCCCGTACGAATGAGAATCATGGGTCCATATGCTATGCGACAAGAAGCCAAATATCAGAGAGCACACGGAATAAGGTTCTGGAGAGACAAACGGAGGACGACGAATGAGTATCGATCGGAGCGGAGCTGGCACGGCCAACGTACGAGCACATTTCCGCAACGCGATTCCTTCGCTGGGACTTTTGTGGCGCGCCGCGCCCGCACAATAAAGCCGTGCCGTGCAGCGCCGTGCCACGGCCGACGTCGTCACCACACACGCACGAACGCGGCACGAACCACTGGACTGGAGATGCCTGTGCGTCGTCCCTTTCCATGTACTGTTTGTAGCATCCTAATAATACAGGTAGATGAGATATCTCCAGCACGATGAGAAGATAAGCGTATCTGCCACCATGCATGACTTGTCACCTTCGCCGGCCGTCGGTGTGCGTACTTTCGCCGCGTCAGCGATTTGAGTCGCAGCGAAGGAAATACATACACAACCTTACCGCTACACGCCGCAGAGTTTGAGATTTGAACCATGGTCTGGGACTGCTGACACACCGCGCTCTGCACGTCAGAGTGCCCGGCCCGGACCCCGGACCACACGCCCGCGGCCCGCCACATTTTCCTTGCAAGTATGAGGTCGACGCACGTGTTTACGAGTTGATGCGGATGTCTTGCACGTACCTTCTTTTTTCTTCCTTCTTCTTCTTTTCTTGAGGAGGAATGGGATGTCTCGATGTGGATGTCTCTTTATTACTGCGCCTGACAGGGTCGTATTTTGCGGAACGGCTTGCTTGCACGCGCCAACCGTGGGCCGGTGGGCTGGAGAAGTGCAGCATACGTTCGATGGGGAAAGAAGCAGACAGTTTAACACCAACACGGCCCATAGGCTGAAAAGGGACAAAGCCCAGCCCAACACAACGGCGCCATTCCGATCTCAGTGCAGTTGCTGAACTGCATCCTTGTTGAAGCCCAGGGAGATGCCTAACAGGGTTTCAACTGGGCCTCTCAACTTCTCCCAAACCACCAGCCACCGCCAAGCCGCATTACAAAGAACGCGAACCGCTGCCAGTCCAAACCCTACGGCCGCCGCCAGCATCAAGCTCCCCGACCAAACCCTACTCGTACCCCGCCGCCGCCGCCGCCGCAGCCACACCAGCAAGCAGAACTAGCAGCCATGCCGCCCAAATTGGACCCCTCTCAGGTGGTGGAGGTCTTCGTCCGCGTGACGGGAGGCGAGGTCGGCGCGGCGTCGTCGCTGGCCCCCAAGATCGGCCCGCTCGGTCTCTCCCCGAAGAAGATCGGCGAGGACATCGCCAAGGAGACCGCCAAGGACTGGAAGGGCCTCCGCGTCACCGTCAAGCTCACCGTGCAGAACCGGCAGGCCAAGGTCTCCGTCGTCCCCTCCGCCGCGGCGCTCGTCATCAAGGCGCTCAAGGAACCCGAGAGGGACAGGAAGAAGGTCAAGAACATCAAGCACAGCGGCAACATCAGCCTCGACGACGTCATCGAGATCGCCAAGACCATGCGGAACAGGTCCATGGCCAAGGAGTTGGCCGGGACCGTCAAGGAGATCCTGGGCACCTGCGTCAGCGTCGGGTGCACCGTCGATGGGAAGGACCCCAAGGACTTGCAGCAGGAGATCGATGATGGTGAGGTCGAGATCCCCTCAGCTTAAAGGTACACCCCAGAACTTTCGTTGCACTTTGTTATTTCATTGATTGCTCTGCGGGATTGCTAAAATTTAGATGACGTCAATGCTTGTGTTACTGTGTCCTTTTTTTCCCTAGGATTTGTTTCAGTGACCTGCGTGGATATACCAAATGAAATTTTGAATTCTGTTTATTCTAGTATCGCAATGAGTATATATAGGTAGCAGCAAAAGTGGTACTTCGATTTATAGCTAGAAGCAAAAGTGGAAATGCTTTTTTAAATTCCACTTAAAATAAATATATATAGAGAGAATATACACATCTTAATTATTAATCTTAGTTATCAACTAACAAGTTGCGCTTAGAAAAAATATTTCATAAATATAAATTTAGAAAAAATTATTCCGATATGTACAGTAATGTTGTGACAAGTGTCCGAACAAGTGATGGGGACACCGATGACTTTCCAATTAACATAGGACTACATCAAGGGTCGGCTTTGAGCCCTTATCTTTTCGCTTTGGTGATAGATGAGGTCACAAGGGACATACAAGGAGATATACCGTGGTGTATGCTTTTTGCCGATGATGTGGTACTTATTGAGGAGAGTAGGAGTGGTGTTTCGCAAAAGTTGGAATTGTGGAGGCAGACGCTGGAAGCAAAAGGTTTTAGGCTTAGTAGGTCTAAAACGGAGTATATGAAGTGTGATTTCAGTGCCATGGGGTATGAAGATGGCGATGTTAGTCTTGATGGGCAAGTGGTACCCAAGAAAGACACTTTTCGTTACTTAGGATCAATGCTTCAGAAGGATGGAGACATCGATGAGGATGTCAGTCATAGAATTAAAGCTGGATGGTTGAAGTGGCGGCAAGCGGCGGGTGTCTTATGCGACCCCCGGGTGCCACACAAACTAAAAGGCAAATTCTACAGGACAGCAATCCGGCCGGCTATGTTGTATGGAGCAGAATGTTGGCCCACTAAAAGACGACATGTCCAACAACTATGTGTGGCAGAGATGCGTATGTTGCGCTGGATATGTGGCCACACAAGGAGAGACCGAGTCCGGAATGATGATATACGAGAGAGAGTAGGAGTGGCGCCAATTGAGGAGAAGCTTATGCAACATCGTTTTGAGATGGTTTGGACATATCCAACGAAGATCTGATGAGGCACCAGTGCATATCGGAATAATTAGGCGTCCCGAGAATGTGAAGAGAGGTAGAGGTCGACCAACCTTGACGTGGACAGAGGCTGTGAAGAGGGACCTGAAGGAGTGGAATATTGATAAAGAGCTCGCCGTGGATAGGAAGGGGTGGAAGTGGGCAATTCACGTGCCAGAACCTTGATTTATAGTTTCGCTTTTCCTCTTTAATCGTTTGATCTTTTCTTGTGTCCATTTAGATCTTGCTGGTTCTTGTGGGTTTTATCTCTTTTATGTGTTTTCCCGTTTCGTCGTTTTTCGATTCTCCTTTGCCTTTGTTTCCCCTTTTTTTTCTTTGGGGGTTGAGCTCTGAGGTTTTCATACGGGGTTTCATCTCTAGCTTACCCCAACGTGCTTGGGACAAAAAGGCTTTGTTGTTGTTGTTGTTGTTGTTGTTGTTGTATGCGTAACTAAATGATATTATTAAATATGACTACATAATTTGTTGAACTTCCTTTATTTATTTAGTAGACCCCACTCATGTATTTGTGGGAGCCTTCGGCACCGGGTCTACTTTTAATTTGTTACTCTAATTTTCAAATGGTTTAGGGTTTAGGTTTTAGTCTTTAGGGTTAGGGTCTTAGGACTAATCTAACAGGCAGGAAAGATGAACATATATGAATAATATAATAAAGAGAAAATGTCTTTGATCATTTTATACATTTTTGAGATATTTTGTTTTTTTATCCTTGATAATTTAAGGATAAATAGTTCATTAAGGAGAAGATAGAATCATAGCAAATGAAATTCTAATTCAAGTGTTATACTATGATTCTGAATACCCTAAAAAAGGAAGGATGGAGGGTGTCGGGAGGTTGGAGTGAGAAAAACTTTTGGATATATCCATTCCGATTGAATTGCAAATATATCAATGACAATATCAATTCAATTCTTTATTGCAATGAGCTCATCGTTTGGGAGGTCTAAATGTTGATCGCTAGTACTTTTTGGAAAAAAAAAATCTATATAGGAGTCATATAGACACATAGTGAACATCGAGGAGTACCAGCTAGATGAAGATGACATCCAATCATACTGATGATGAGATTCGCTCGCAGCATATGTTCCATGGAGCTTTTTTTGGTCAGGCTGTTTAAGCTAGTTTGAGCCGACTACTCGTCTGATGGGATAGACACGAATGGGATTGTCGGTTTGCATGATTGATGCATATAATTTTTTCTTACTTTCTGCTTCTATTTCCACGCCGGCAGTTACATTTGCCTATTCATCTTTATTAATTTTAAACCTTTTAGAGGGATATTCATTCCTAGTGGTCTGATGATTGATATTTTATCGTTCATTCAAATCTTTTGTCTGATTCTAGAAATGAGTTCGATGTCTTGCTTATAGTTGTTAATTATTGCTTCATGTTCAATAATGTTGTATTGATACAACTGGAGTTCTCTATAGCCTGTAGTCTGTTAGTACTTGGTAGGCACTGAGGTACATTCTATGCTTGATAGTCTTGTTTGAATGATTGAAATGTTCATTTTACAATTTTGCTTATGTCATTGGGTATGAATGTATATGTTCTTACTACTATTTTCTGCCCAAATTATAAGAAATCGTTTGCATGTGTTTATGACTTGTTCGTTTGTTTTGTATGCAGGCTATACAACTAGAAATCATCGGACACTATTAAAGTGGTGTTTTGCTCCAAATGCAGTTCCTGCACCTCGATCGCCTATTATTGTCTGCTTTAGTTCCTTTTAAGTCTTGTGAGAGACCTAATCAGTACCTTGTGCCTTATAAAATTACATCTTCCGATTCTCTGTCTTGTGATTTGGATGGATGCGATCATCACTGGCGTTCGTACCGTGTACTCCCTTCGAACTTCTATAATTTTAGTAAGGTTTAAATTGTCCACAAAAGAATTCATTTATAGGATTCGTGCTAGTCAAATTAGCTTAATTTTAACTAAATTTATAGCAAATAATATTAACATTTATATTTGTAAATAAAATTATCACAAAAATATGTTCTGTAATTATTTTAGTGATACTTATTTTATATTATAAATGTTAGTTTTTTTAAAATAAATTAAGTCAAAGTTTAAACTTAAACGGTTTGACTTAAGTCGCGATGAGTGAGACATTACAGTTATCTCAGACGCTGCGCACGGCGCACCAAATCATTAACATAGAAAAAAACTAAATGAAAAGATGAACCAATTAACCTAATTTGTCCATGATTTAGTGATGCTACATTTGGAGATCTAATCAAGCATTTTGAAAGATATTTTTTATTAAAATTTTAATTCATGTCAATTAGAAAAAAAATACAGAGAGACTGTTATGACATGTTTGGAAGGGCTTTTTCAGCTTCTTTGATATATGTCTCACATGCCAGAGCTCTCGGTGCATCTTGCACGTGGTCAAAGATTCCCGGCGAGGTAAGAGCGCGCCCAGCTTTATATTAGCTTTCATGACACAGCGACGTCGACGCGGCCGTATGGAGTTTAGTGAAAGACATTCACGTGCAGCTTCGGCAGGCTATCTCGTGCTTGCTGGCCCCACTCAGCAGGAGCCTGAAGCAAACGTTTAACATCAGATATTGGCAAATTGCTGAATCCTCCTCGCTGACATTCCTCGTTGAAATGCTTCGAGGGGAGACCGAGAGAGGTAACAATTCCTGCAACGAACTCTATACTTCGGTTCAGAAGAAAGTGTCCCATGCAAAAATCAATCCTCTATTCCATCATTGACATGTATGACCAAATCGATATAGTTATTTTTCTTTAAACTTTTATCATGTGGTTTTTTTACCCTCCCATAAATTTAAGTAGTGCGTCCACCTGGTAGCCTTAGAACGGGGACTTGTGTCAGGCATGGGATCCACCGCCCAGCAAGCAAGGCAGCAAGTGACCGGTGATCCCATCGTCGAGTCGGTTCATCTCATGAATACGAACCATATTTAGGTCCGGTTTGTTTTCTCATAAATTATATAAGTTGTATTATATTTGGAATCATAAATAAACTAAAATAAGCTACCAAATAATATATTATTCCTTATTTATGATAATAAAGTGATATTTTACCCTCTTATCCTTTAACCATAATTCAAATTATATAATATCCTCGAGTCCACAGTGCTCTTCATTTTCTCGTGCAGGTGCCTTGGTAACGAGAACGTGCTCTGCGCCTCTGCCTGCCGATAATATATGTTGGCAGCGTTTGGTCTTTTGATTGGAGTGCAAGATGGACAAATTTTGCTCACGCGCACAACTGTTGCGAGCCTGCGTCAGCGTCAGAAGGTGAGGGTGTCCATCAGGAGACAGGGGAGGAGCAGCGGTCGGTATGATCAAAGTTGACGACCAACAACAACAAGCATGGCTGGCGGGCTCCTGACAGATTGTTGAACCGTGGTGGGAGCACTACTCGCCAAGAGCCCAGGCCCAGGTATCAGTTGCCTTTGCCTGTCAAACAAATGCATGTTGGCGCGCAGGGAGGCAGAAAAGCCTGCGGAGCACCTGCATCGGTTTGCACTTGTCCTTGCACGCTGCATTGCGGTGCCGGTGCGGCGCACATTTTTTCGGGAATTCAGGAGGGGTAGGCTCCAAATCTCTCTAACGATCCCATCCATTGCCACCGGCCCACCGTGTCTTCCCTTTTCAAAAGATAGGAAAATAAAACACCAACCTTCTTCTTCAACTGCATCGATTCCTTGCCGTTTTTCTACTGCTTCCTGCCTGTCATCCGGAATGTACTGAAATAAAACAAGGTGATTGAAAAGGTTTTAAAGACATTAGGCTATTTTTTCCCAGGATCTTACCAACATGTTTGTCATTAAAAAAAGTTACAGTGACATAACCAAGATAACTCTCGTTCTGCAGATTTTTAAAGCACCGCCAACAACATAGCAAGGAACCCAACAAAACAAACCCAACACAACAAGAGTATGAAAGAAAAGACGACGACAGGAGGAAGCTCCACCTCAAATGGTAGACAGGAAAAATACATCAAGGCAAGGTTGCTAGGCCGGTCCTGGTATTTTCGTGCCCCGAGCGAAATTTAACATTGTGGCCCCACTTATCTCCATATAAATATATACTTATATATATAAACTTACGAACATATAATTGTTGATTTCAAATAGTTTTTCGCTAATTTTAATTTTAAAAAGATTTTTTTAGTAGATAGAACAATCACGGAAACAATAAATAAGATTTGATATGCAATAGAGACATTAGGATAACAAAATCCACCTCTTCAAAATGCTCGGAAATTCCTATAGCTGACAATACTCCATCTAAAATTCTCTTACCTTGACCTTTTTAATCACTTGGTGCCAAGGTAAGAAAAAAATTTGGGACAAATTTTTTAGCTTTTGAACCCTATATAGAATTCGTGATCAATCATTAATCCATGAGATTGAAAAATTACACATATATATATAATACAAGAACTAGTACACTGTACACTATGGTCATAGGCATCTAACCGTGTCGCATTAGCAGTTTGCATCGAGTTGTATTATCTAAGACTGCGACAACCTCATCGATTCGTTTCTTAGATTTCTAACAAGTTGTAGTTAACAAATAACCAACGAATAGACTACTGAATGGTGACTAAACTAAGACCAATTAATAAAAATATATAGCATACATCATATACTCGATACATACTTAGGGCCCCCATAGTTTTAGGGGCTAGGGCGACCGCCCACCCTGCCCCCCTTAGGGCCGGTTGCTAAGAATGTCGTTGAAGCCGTGGTGGCAAAGCATCCATCAAGAGTAGATGAGACAAGCATTCGGTAGCAAAACATACATATGCGAAGAGCAAGTTGAAGCACAAGCATGCACAACATAGCAAGGAGCGCAAGAGAAGCAGTACAACAACAAAAAGTGCACAACATAGCAGGAAGGAGATGACTTCCATATAAACATTGATAATACTTCTATCCTACATCCGCCATAAGGACTCGCACAATGAACACAAACTTTGGCAACACCTTCAAGAAGGTAGATGGCAAAGCCATTGACATTCCCATCGTACTGAAGTAAGAAGTCATATTGAGTTTTCACCTAGAAACTATTCGACCACAGCCAAAGGTGTGGCCATCCTGTACATAGGCACTATACTGCAAGGGGAACAACTCGCTACCATGCTAGATGGCATCCCTAGCCCTAGAAGCATGGCATAGGGTAAGTCCTACAATGGCGACACCCATGTCGAAGAACGCCTCCAATGTTGGCCAATATATAGCCGATCATAGTCACCACCATCTAGTTAGATGAGGCCGTAGCAAGCCAACTAGCAACCTACTAGCTAGATCTAGCCACTGCGAGCTGGTTGAAGGTGAACCTAAGAGCAAGTTTAATAATAGAGCTTATAGTGGATTTTAAATCCTCGTCACGTCATCTAGAACCAATAATAATACATTCATATAAGAAAGTCGTCTATAAGGTTGCCCCTTAGATTATTCTCTTATCTCTTTCTCTTTTATCCTTTTATCATGGAGTTCATGTAGTAGCTGGATCCTGTATGAGAGCCCACTTCCCCTAGTTTTTTATGTCTCTCTCATCCACATAAGCAAAAATAAAATATAAGCAGGCTTAGAGCCATTACTCTAAGTGGCAAGAACACTGTCAGTCATAGTCATGCATGAACCAACAAGGCTATCGTAGTCTCGGACAGCTGTCATCGCCCTACAAGCCGGCGTAGGCCCAAGCCAAACTCTGCTCACGTGTCGCCCCTAAAGATTGTCATCGCCCCATCTACCCAAATACCTAAATCATTAGGCCACATGTTGAAGGCGCGAGATGCGGCCAGAAGGAAAGGAGTAGATATACCCTTTCGACCACCCAATTACCGAGGTGAAAGAGAAGAGAAGGGGTGTAAGAGAGGAATGGGGGGAGGTGAGGCTGCAGACGAGGAGCCATTTTTTGGTTGTCGTGGGCCGTTGCCACACACCGTAGGGCGAAGAGACAATGGTGGTTAGGGGGGCTATCACCACAAACAAGGGCTAGTTTGGCACAACTTTTTTCCTAAAAGGGTTTTTCTAATAATATGAATTCCTGGATAATCTAGCTGTCACGAGAATCTGGATATCGTGGGTGTCGATGTTTCGGACCCGAGGGACCCTCAACCGAACCGACTAGTGAATTTTGTGCCGCGTGTCCCTGCCCAGATGGATTGATGCAAGATGAAACACAAGAGGTGGGATGAGGCTTATATTATATTGCACTGGGTTGCTTGCAGTAGGGGCTACAAGCTTTGTGAGAGAGGGAACAGGTCCCAGGTCTCTTGAGAAGTCTAGTGTTGCGAAGAGGAGTTCGATGTTTGAGCGAGTCCGTCTCTGTCGTCCTTGCAGTGTGCCGTGGGAAGGCCCTGGGCATCTCCTTTTATAGATACAAGGAGGTGATCCAGCTGTACATATGGGGGTGTAGCTATGTGCTATCGTGGCCGGCGGAGAAGTGCTTGAGCCCTGTAGAGTCGTGGCTATCATTACAGCCCTTGGTCCTATTGACGTTCCTTTGATTTCGTAGAGAGCTTGAGGATAGTCGACGTCATGAGCGCATGCCGGGGATCATCATTACCTGTTACTGGAGTAATTTGATGTGACACCAGTCTTGTTCCTTCGTAGCCTGAGATGGCTAGCTAGGGGTAGGATAATGATGGTTTCCCTGCTCACGTAGCCGGTCCGAGGCCATCTCGAGCGAGGCGGTGACCTCTCCCGAGGCCAAGGCTGGGGTCGGGCGAGGCGAAGACCTCCTCCCGAGACTGGAGCTGAGGCCGAGGCCTGGGTCAGGCGAGGCGGAGACCTCCTCCCGAGGCCGGAGCGGAGGCCGAGGCCTGGATCGGACGTGGTGACGACCCCTCCTGAGGCCGAGGCTGGGGTCGGTCGAGGCGGAGCTCCCTGTGGCGCCCGAGGCTAAACTCAGGAGAGGCGGTGACTTACTGTTGTTAGTCTTACCTTGGTGGTTGGCACAGTGGTGGGAACAGAGTGAATAGTGTTGTCATCCATCAGAACGATCAGTAAAAGGGTGAAGTGACTGCGGTCATTTCGACCTTGCCAAGCGCGACGCGTGTGTCAGGATAAGGTGTTAGGTGATCCCTGCATTAAATGTGCACGTGATACGGTCGACGGCAAGGTGTTTTGGCCGAGGCCGCTATACGACAAAGCTTACCCGAGCTTTACCTCGGGCGAGTCGGGGGCGCGCCCACCGCCTGGGGGGACCCTCGGGCGAGCCGTGAATTTGTTCTGGGCTACTGCTGCTGCCCGATGCTGGGCTCGGGCGAGACAGGATCACGTCCCTTGGCAGACAAGGTTATTAACTCTAATCCGCGCTTGCCGGTCTTTTTAAAGGTGTTCTTCCAGACATGTTTTAGGACTATCGGGGGTACCCCTGATTATGGTACCCGATAGTAGCCCCCGAGCCTCAAAGGGAGTGTAGGCACTCGCTTGGAGGCTCTACCGGACTTTTTGCCAGGTGACTGATCTTTTTTAGCAATATTTTGTTCTGAGGGGTGCGCGCGAGCGCACCCGTCGGGTGTAGCCTCCGAGGCCTCGGAGGAGGGGTTTGACTCCTCTGAGGTCTTAATTCTTCCTGTGATTCCTCGGTCGGCCTTGTTGTTCCCTCATGCGGCCTGGCCGCAGCCCGGGTGCGTGGTTAGTCCCCGAGTTTTTTTAGTTTTGTTGACGCTGTCAACAATTTAGCCGCAGCTTGGTGCAAGAGCAGCCCCCGAGCCTCTGCACAGAGCGAGAGGACGATCGAGGACCGTCTCGGCTTTTCATAGTATGCCCCTTCGTTGCCTTTTCGCAAGGAGGAAGGGGGGGAACGCGCCGTGTTACCCTCGATGGGCACCGAACATGGTGTTTCCCGTGAGTTTTTAATGGGTAATCCGAGTGGACGCCCGAGCCCCGTTCGATAAGTGTCGGCTAGTGGCCCAGAGGCGCGATCCAAAAGTACCTGCAGGTGATTCACTGGACCCGGTCCCATTTGATAGGGTTTGAGGGCTCGGTGCCTCCCTCCGGTGGGATTCCATTACAAAATTGTCCCTGCTGGTCTCGAAAATGTCCTAGGGTACCTTGGGAGCGTAGCCCGAGCCTTGGCCATGTAACGGACGTACCCAGGGTTATCCCTGACTCTGCATGCTCTAGGGCGGCTGTCAAATCCCTCCGAGGGGCCAGCCTTCGAACCCCTGATCAGTAAAGGGCTCGGAGCCCGAGTGCTCTGGGCGGTTGCCGAACCCCGCAGGGTGTAACCTTCGAACCCCTGATCAGTCTTTCGTAAAACCTCCTTTCCTGATCCCTGCAGAGAGAGAGAGGGGAAAGGAAAAAAGGATATAAACTAAGACAGTGTGGCGTACCTTTTTTGAGGCGGTCGTGATGATGGAGGCAAAACGACGCCCGCTCGCCTGCTAGAGGTGACGTGCGCCCTGTCTGAGAGTTAATGCGACAGGACGGGCGACTCGCGGGGTATCCGTTGCGCGTGCGTGAGTCATTCGAGGAACAGAAAAACCGCTTTGATTTTGAATTTTAAAATTTCTCGAGGGGCTCGGGCAAAGTTTCGGGCGGATTCTGTCCGGGCCTTTATATACCTGGGACGGGGACCGACAGTGGTTCTTTACCCTGCCATTCGTGCTTTCGCTCTTGTCTTCTGCCTTTGCTTTCGCAACCTGAGAGAGTAGACAGAGAGAAGAGAAAAACCGCGCACCTCGTCCCTTCCGCTTCCACCGCCTCCGTTCGGCAATGGCTGACAAGCCGACCGTTATTCCGCCGCGCGACCCGTGGCCCTTCTCCATCGTCACTGTGGAGGATCTGCAGGCCCTCGTTGCCGAGGGTTTGCTCCGTCCTCTCTCCGGCGGGCCGCAACCTGAGTGGTTGGCCCCTGGGAGCGAGGCCGACCTGACTCCACCGCGGGGGTACGTGGTCACCTTCACCCCCTTCCATGAGCGGGGGTTTGGGATGCCGGCGAGTCGCTTCATGCGGGCGCTCCCGCACTACTATGGGGTGGAGCTGCATAACTTCAACCCCAACTCCATCGCGTAGGCGACCATTTTCGTGGTGGTTTGCGAGGGGTTTTTGGGGATTGACCCCCACTGGGACCTGTGGACTCATCTCTTCTGCGCGGAGTTCTTCGCCGCGTCGACGGACGTGAAGAAGGTCCGTATGGCGGTGCGGGCTGGTGGCTGCACCCTTCAGCTAAGGTCTGGGCGCGCACAGCAGTACATCCCGGCTTCAACTTGTGTCTTCAAACAAGGGGTGGCAGAACCGGTGGTTCTATCTCCAGAATGACGACGGGGTGGTACCGCCATTTTTCTCAACGAGTGGTGACCGCCAGCGATAACTGGCACTGGGGGGCCACACGCGAGAACAAGGAGAAGCTCCAGCCCATTCTCCGTGCTCTGCAGAAGCTCCAAGCCGAAGGCCTTACTGCCGCGGGGGTCGTCGCCGCTATCCACCGCCGGAGGGTGCTCCCATTGGTAGAGCGGCGGTTGCGACTTTCGGAAATGAAGTCGGGGGTCGATTTGGAAAGCTCACGGATGTCCTCGTCCCCCCTCTCCACTGACGACCTCCTCAGACGGGTAGCGAGCACGGTAGGGAGGCTGGACGCTGGCGTCCTTAACCAGCCTCCGATGCGCCCCAACCATGGGTATGTGTCCCTGGTAAGTGTCCGACCCTTCTTCTATTTTGCGCCGTGTTTCTTACATCTTTAGTCCTTACCCTTGGGATTTTTTGTTTGTCCCCAGGGACTGAGGAACTTTAAAACCTCTCGGCCACCGGTCCCGGAGGACGCAGCGGGCTGAACCGCGTGTAGGCTCGCCGCAGAGAAGGATAAGCAGAAAAAAGACGCAGAAAAGGCCCGAGCTCGCGAGAGGATGCGGACTCGGGACGCCTTGGAGAAGCGTCGTCGGAGGCAAGCAAGGGATGGGCTCCCGTTGGAGCCATCGCCGGACACGCCTGACGACGACGACGATGATGATGATGATGACGAAGACGACGACATGGCGGCCCGACTTGGCCTCAGTCCAGATCCGAGGCTGGGCTAGGGGTCGTCAAGCCAGCCTCCAGGTGGGCTGGCGCCACTAGTGTTTGGGGCCGGGACGCCGGGGTCCTGGCCCGAGGAGCGGAGGCGAGCCGAGGGGGTACTTGACCCCTTGGCCGAGATAATTGGGGCGACCCCGGGGGGTTAGGCCGAACCGCAGGTCCCCCAAGAGCAAGTGCCCGTGCCAACCGTGCGGGAAGTTGTCCCCTCGACTGTTCTAACATCGCCCGGGCAGGTCGCCCCCCCCGGTGCCTCGGGTGTCCGAGGAGGAGGCGGCGTTGAAGCCGGCCGCTGGCCAACCCTCGATAGCGTCTGCGGAGACCGGGGTCCAAGAGATCTCTCCGCAGGCACGATTGGTCTTGCCCCGGAGCGGGTAAGTATCTGAGGGCGTCCTTGATTCGGTCATCTTTCTATGTATCTTGATTTTGCCTTTTCTTCCTTTCAGTAAGCGGAGGCAGGGCTTGGCCGGTCTGGCCCCCACGAAGGCCCTTAAGACAGGGCTGGCCACTTCTTCTGGAGCTACGGCGCGTCATGCCGATTGGTTGGCCTCCGCGCAAGGCACCCTCCGATGGGGAGCCCAGGAGGCACAGGCTGCCATGGGGTAGGCCTCCCAGGTCGACCCCCCATGTTGGAGCGACCATCGTGTCAGGGGAGGCGGTTGACGCGGCCGCGGCCTCGAGCCCGCCTGCCCCATCGCCGGCGCCGACGTCGATTCCTGCCGGGGCCGCCGCTAGTGTGCCCACGGAGCCACCCGTCGCCGCTGATGTTGAGATGGCTGAGGTGCCTCCGCCCTCGGCTCCTTCGGTCCTGGTCGTTCCCGACTCCCTGTTTTTTATCACGAGGAGGGGTGACCGTCGTTGCCAAGGTTGATGAGCGGAGGCTTGTCGTCTTGACCGAGGAGTGGCCCGATGCGTCGTCTGCAGAGGGACCCAATGCCTCGGTCGCGAGGCACGCAGACCCGTGGCCCGTCGTGGGGAGCAGCGGCCTCATCCCCATGCAGCTTAATCCCAATGAGTGGGGAGGGCAGCCACTCGTGTTCTAGGGCCACGATACCTCAGAGCCTCTCCTTGCCCTTAATGATGAGTTGGAGGAAAAGCTGTGGAGTTCTTTCCGTGAGTATAATGAGGCGGCGATGACGTCACTTCGGATGGCCACGGAAATCCTTTCTAAAGACGTTCCCAGGGTCTTCCAGGTAAGGATATAGACGCACACCTCGTGTGGTCAGGGCATTCTTTGTGATATTTTATTTTTCTTTTCAGGAACTCTCGGACATGAGTACTGCCAAGTCACCGTTTCTCCGCCGAGAGAGCAGTGTTTGGGAATCGCTGCGGCAGCAGGGGGTCCTGCTTGCCGAGGCCAACGAGCGCCTCGCCCAGCAGAGCGCCGAGGCGACAGACCTTCGGCTGCTCTGTGAGGAGCTGAAGTCGGAGGCAGCGACGGTGCGGGCAGAGGCGACATCGGCGCGGATGGAGGCTTCGTCAGCTCGGGGCAGGTGGATTCCCAGGCTAAGGAGATGCAACAGAGACAGCTGGAGCTTGGCCAGGTCACCAGTGAGCGGGACCAACTCCGGGGCCAAGCTGCTGAGGCCGCGAGCCGGGCTGAGACCCTTAAGGGACAGCTGACTGAGGTCACGGAGCGGCTAGCTGAGGCGGCTGCTCGGGCCGGGACCCATTCGAGGGGTCTGGCCGTAGCCGTCGGGTCAGACTGGTCCGCCCAAGCTATGGCGTCACAGCAGCGTGCCCGGGCCAAAGGTATGTCTTGCTCGCTTTTGTGATTTTGCCTTAGCTTAACTCTTCTCCTCGTGTCTGAATATTGTCTAGTTGTCTTCAGGGTTCGAAATGGCTCTTAACGAGTCCGCTAAGAACTGCAAGGCGCTTGCCCAGGCGACCGAGCAGAAGAAGGCTGACCGCATGGCCATGTCCGAGGCCATCTCGGCCTTTTGCCGGACCTTTGGCCTTGACGATGTCCCCTCGGGCAGCTCCCCCCAGAGTCGCCTGCGGGCCTTAGGCGGCCATGTGCGCTGCAGACTCCGCGGGGCGCTGCATCATGGTGTTAGGTGGGCCTTCGCCGTCCTCATTTCCCACTACGACGTGGATTTGGAGCGGGTCGGCGAGGGCTACTGCCTACCTGACGACGAGGATGCCGCCCTGGCCGAGGCTGAAAGGCTTAATGCGGTTGTCGAGGGTCCAGGCACGGCGCTGGCTTCCTTGTTTGAGGTGGAGATCCTTCCACCCGTGTCGCCGTCCGAGACTGGGCCACACTCTGCCGCAGGCGGAAATGACGCCGAGGGTGCTGCTCCTCCTCCTACCGACGCCTGAGCCTGTGTGGAACAGTTATTTTAAGTGTGTGTATGTTTTCTGCGGCCACTGAGGCCTAAACATTTTGGGTGTCTGAGTATAAAGCTGCGTTTCTTTCCTCTCATTTCGAGCGTTAGGACTTGTTCGGTAGCAGAATCACTTATCCGAGCGCGAGTTACCCTTCGCGGAAGGTGATGAGTGAGATATCCGTATTCCGGAGGCGTAGGAGTCTCTCGGTTCGGTCGGCCTTGCCGCTCAAGGTCTCTCTCGTTCGTTTTTAGGATCCTGTTATCGATATAGTCGAAAGGCACGAAAGTCGTTTTGGTAGAAAACTTTTCCGAGGAAAATTTTGACGCAGAGGGGGTTCCCCCCCTTCTAGCCCCTGAGGGAGGGTCGGTTTTTGCTGAGGCAAGGCCGATCCTCCCTTGACGGTTAGACCTTTATTTATACATGTAAAGGGACCAAGATACATGAACGACTTGAAACATTTTAAGGGTAAAAGCGACGTAGTTGTTCGATGTTCCAAGCATTGCTGTAGACCTCGCCTTGATCGTTGGCCAGCTTGTATGTCCTGGGTTTCAACACTTTGGCGATGATGAATGGTCCTTCCCAGGGAGGAGTAAGCTTGTGGCGTCCTCGGGGGTCTTGTCATAGCCGAAGCACCAAGTCTCCAACTTGGAAGCCTCGGGTCTAGACCCTTCGGGCGTGGTAGCGTCGCAGAGACTCCTGATACCGCGCTGAGTGTAGTAAGGCTACGTCCCGAGCTTCTTCCAACTGGTCTAATGAATCCTCTCGGCTGGTTTGGTTGTTTTGTTCGTCGTATGCCTTTTTCCTCGGGGAACCATATTCTAAGTCCATGGGTAGGATGGCCTCGGCCCCATAGACTAGTAAAAATGGCGAGAAACCCGTGGCTCGGCTCGGTGTTGTCCTCAGACTCCAAACCACCGAGGGTAGCTCTTTTATCCACCGCTTGCCAAACTTGTTGAGGTTGTGGTAGATCCTTGGTTTTAGTTCCTGCAAAATCATGCCATTGGCGCGCTCCACCTGCCCATTTATCATTGGGTGAGCTACTGCGGCCCAGTCCACACGAATGTGGTGGTCTTCGCAGAAGTCCAGGAACTTTTTCCCAGCGAACTGCGTACCATTGTCGGTGATGATAGAGTTCGGGATCCCGAAGCGGTGGATGATATTTGTAAAGAACGCCACCGCCTGCTCGGACCTGATGCTGGTTAAGGGTCGGACTTCGATCCAGCTAGAGAATTTGTCGACGGCGACCAAAAGGTGCGTGAAGCCCCCGGGTGCCTTCTGCAAGGGACCGATGAGGTCCAGACCCCACACAGCAAACGGCCAAGTGATAGGTATTGTCTGTAGAGCCTGAGCAGGCAGGTGTGTCTGTCTCGCGTAGAATTGACACCCTCGGTAGGAGCGTACAATCCTAGTGGTGTCGGCCACTGCGGTCGGCCAGTAGAAACCTTGTTAGAAAGCGTTTCCTACAAGGGTCCGAGGTGCTGCATGGTGACCGCAAGCCCCCGAGTGTATTTCCTGTAACAGCTCTTGTCCTTGGGTGACGGATATGCATCGTTGGAGAATGTCTGAGGGGCTGTGGTGGTACAACTCTTTTTCATTACCCAGTAAAACGAACGATTTGGCGCGCCGAGCCAGTCACCGGGCTTCGGCCTTGCCGAGGGGCAGCTCTCCTCGGAGGAGATATTCCAGGTAAGGGGTCTGCCAGTTTAGGAGTGGTGTGACCCCATTCTGCTCCACCTCGACGTTCTGGGCCTCTCCCTCGGCTGTCGAAGGTACCTCGAGCTGGGCCGAGGTCCCTTCGGGTTCGGGCGCGTCGTTGAGTTTTACGGATGGTTGATATATATCCCTAGAGAAGACATTCGGGGGAACTGTTGTTCGTCTCGAGGCTATCTTAGCCAACTCATCTGCAGTCTCGTTGTACCGTCGAGCAACATGGTTGAGTTCTAGCCCATAGAACTTGTCTTCCAAGCGCCGAACTTCGTCACAGTAGGCCTCTATTTTTTGGTCGCGGCAGTGAGAGTTCTTCATGACTTGGTCAATAACGAGCTACGAGTCGCCACGAGCGTCGAGGCGCCGAACCCCTAGCTCGATGGCGATGCGCAACCCATTTACCAAGGCCTCGTATTCGGCCATGTTGTTTGACGCCAGAAAATGGAGGCGTATTACATAACGCACATGTTCTCCGAGGGGTGAGATGAAGAGCAAGCCTGTGCTTGCTCAAGTTTTCATTAGTGACCCATCGAAGTACATGGTCCAAAGCTCGGCCTGGATCGGAGCTGTCGGCAATTGGGTGTCGGCCATTCAGCCAGGAAGTCGGCCAAGACTTGGGATTTTATGGCCTTCCGGGGGGCAAATGAAAGTGTTTATCCCATGAGTTCCACTGCCCATTTTGCTATCCTACCCGAAGCCTCTCGACACTGGATGATCTCTCCCAGGGGGAAAGAGGACACCACAGTCACCGGATGAGACTCGAAGTAGTGTCGCCGCTTTCGCCGCGTCAGAATTACTGCGTACAGTAGCTTCTGGATTTGTGGCTAGCAGATTTTGGTCTCGGATAGCACCTCGCTGATGAAGTAGACTGGCCTCTGGATGGGCAGTGTATGCCCTTCTTCTCGTCTCTCGACTACGACCGCAGCGCTGACCACCTGAGTGGTTGCGGCCACGTAGATCAAGAGGGCTTCTCCCGCAGCGGGGGGCACCAAGATGGGTGCATTAGTGAGGAGTGTCTTAAGGTTTCTGAGGGCTTCTTCGGCCTCAGAAGTCCAAGTGAAGCGTTCGGTCTTCCTTAAGAGGCGGTACAAGGGTAACCCTTTCTCGCCGAGGCGCGAGATGAAGCGGCTCAGAGCCGCAAGGCATCCCATAACTCTTTGTACTCCCTTCAAATCTTTGATAGGCCCCATGTTGGTGATGGCCGCGATTTTCTCCGAGTTGGCCTCGATGCCTCGTTCGGAGACGATGAATCCCAGGAGCATGCCTCGGGGGACTCCGAAGACACACTTCTCGGGATTGAGTTTTACGCCCTTTGCTCGCAAGCACCTGAATGTTACTTCAAGGTCGGAGAGAAGGTCGGAGGCTTTCCTTGTTTTGACAATGATGTCATCAACATAAGCCTCGACTGTTCTGCCGATATGCTCTCCGAACACGTGGTTCATGCACCTTTGGTATGTAGCACCTGCATTCCTCAAGTCAAATGGTATAGTAGTATAACAATACATGCCGAAAGGTGTGATGAAAGAAGTCGCGAGCTGGTCGGATTCTTTCATCTTGATTTGGTGATAGCCTAAATAGGCATCGAGGAAAGACAGGACTTCACACCCAGCAGTGGAGTCCACAATTTGATCAATGCGAGGCAGAGGGTAGGGAACTTTTGGACATGCTTTATTCAGCCCAGTGTAATCTACACTCATCCTCCATTTCCCCCCTTTTTCTTTACAAGTACAGGGTTAGCTACTCCGCTAGCTCCCGCGGGATCTCGACGCGAGATGCAGGTGCAGTGGCGTCGTTGTTTCCTGGCATGCCGAGGTGGTTGTCTCCGTCGTGATCCTCCCGATCGATGTGGAAGCACTCGCGAGTCGGGTCGTAACCCTCGTCGTTGGGGTTGTGGCCATCGTCAGAGTCGCCGAAGAGGCAGTGGTCACATGCGGACATGAAGTCTCGCATGGCCCCGGGATCATGGAGTCCTGTGAAGTCCAGAGCGAAGTCGGAGCCGTCCACTTCCTCGGGACCAGCGGGTTCGAAGGTAGAGGCGACCGTCAGTCGGTCCCAAGTTGACCACATATGGTACCCCAGGAGGTCAGGATATGCCCTTGCGGAAGCGTACGCCGAAGCGGGTCGCCTGGTGGATTGAAGCTGAATCTGAAAAGAACAGGATGGAAAACCGATGGTACCTCTTGGTTGGTGGACGGTGGTGAAGTCGTAGTGGAGACGAAACGTGTCGCTGTCTCGGGCGCGAGACTGATGCCAGACAAGTCCCTCGCAAGGGTGCTGGCGTCATCAGTCCGCCTGGGGTTGGCATTTTGTGGGGAAGTGTCGTCCGTCGTTGTCTCAGGTGCGAGGCTAACATCCGACATGTCCCCCGCTGGGGTGCCGGCGCCGTCAACCTGCTTTGGCCTGACAGCCGACGAGGTGCTGCCCCTTGCCTGGCCATGGTTGCCCCGCCTCCGTCTCCTTCGGTGAGGAGGGTGGCGGGGTTGACCCGAGTGTTCCTCTCCTGCCCCGGGGAGATGTCGTCGTCGGGTTCGCCTTCGCCGGGCGAGCCGACGACCGTTGCTGTCGTCATGCTGCGGTGGAAGGAGTATCATGTCGTAGCTGCCGTCGAGGGACATGAACTCAAGACTCCCAAAGCGGAGCACCGTCCCGGGCTGAAGAGGCTGCTGAAGATTGTCCATCTGGAACTTCACGGGAAAGTATTGTTTACACGCAGCGAGCCCCTACCTGGCGCGCCAACTGTCGGTGTTTCGGACCCGGGGGACCCTCAACCGAACCAACTAGTGAATTTTGTGCCGCGTGTCCCTGCCCAGATGGATTGACGCAAGATGAAACACAAGAGGTGGGATGAGGCTTATATTATCTTGCACCGGGGTGCTTGCAGTAGGGGCTACAAGCTTCATGAGAGAGGGAACGGGTCACAGGTCTCTTGAGAAGTCTAGTGTTGCGAAGAGGAGTTCGATGTTTGAGCGAGTCCGTCTCCGTCGTCCTTGCAGCGTGCCGTGGGAAGGCCCTGGGCATCTCCTTTTATAAATAAAAGGAGGTGATCCAGCTATACATATGGGGGTGTAGCTGTGTGCTATCGTGGCCGGCGGAGAAGTGCTTGAGCCCTGTAGAGTCGTGGCTGGCGGTACAGCCCTTGGTCCTGCTGACGTTCCTTTGATTTCGTAGAGAGCTTGAGGATAGTCGACGTCATGAGCGCATGTCGGGGATCATCATTACCTGTTACTGGAGTAATTTGATGTGACACCGGTCTTGTTCCTTCGTAGCTTGAGATGACTAGCTAGGGGTAGGATAATGATGGTTTCCCTGCTCACGTAGTCGGTCCGAGGCCGTCTCGAGCGAGGCGGTGACCTCTCCTGAGGCCGAGGCTAGGGTCGGGCGAGGCGGAGACCTCCTCCCAAGACCGAAGCTAAGGCCGAGGCCTAGGTCGGGCGAGGCGGAGACCTCCTCCCGAGGCCGGAGCGGAGGCCGAGGCCTGGATCGGACGTGGTGACGACCCCTCCTGAGGCCGAGGCTGGGGTCGGTCGAGGCGGAGCTCCCTGTGGCGCCCGAGGCTAAACTCGGGAGAGGCGGTGACTTACTGTTGTTAGTCTTACCTTGGTGGTTGGCACAGTGGTGGGAACAGGGTGAATAGTGTTGTCATCCGTCAGAACGATCAGTAAAAGGGTGAAGTGACTGCGGTCATTTCGACCTTGCCAACCGCGGCGCGTGTGTCAGGATAAAGTGTCAGATGATCCCTGCATTAAATGCGCACGTGATACGGTCGGCGACAAGGTGTTTTGGCCGAGGCCGCTATACGACAAAGCTTACCCGAGCTTTACCTCGGGCGAGTCGGGGGCGCGCCCACCGCCTGGGGGGACCCTCGGGCGAGCCGTGAATTTGTTCTGGGCTACTGCTGCTGCCCGAGGCTGGGCTCGGGCGAGACGGGATCACGTCCCTTGGCAGACAAGGTTATTAACTCTGATCCACGCTTGCCGGTCTTTTTAAAGGTGTTCTTCCAGACATGTTTGAGGATTATCGGGGGTACCCCTGATTATGGTACCCGATAGTGGGATTTGTCTGCAAAGGAAAATGAATATGTCTGCATGTTTTAGGGTTTAGAAAACGACGAATACCTTCCATCGTGATGACTTGATGGATTCTAACACTTGTTTGAATGATTTTTACATGGACACGCAACCACTCGCCTGTCGTGCCTCTTCTCCTCCTAGGGGCGGTTCCATAGGGGGGCAAAGGTGGTCATGGCCCCCTCAATTTTAGTAAAACCTTCTACACCTAATGTTCATTTAATGTTGAGTATAGACAAGAAATAAAGTTTTAGGTGGATTAAATCAGCCATGTTCTATTCTTCTTGTCACATATGTCTAGTCCTCCCGACTTTCGTCCCCCTCGTTCCAGTCCTTGCATTTATTTGTTTAGTCCCATTCTATCTAACGTCGTCTGCCACTGCCTCCTTTCCGACGTGCGATGTCGTTCGATCCTAAACCCTCCTTACACCCTCATCCCATTTGTCATATATGGTCACAACGCCGACACATCTAGCAGGCTCCATCTCGCTCATCGTGACGATGTGACCTATTCTCGGTGCTTGTTGAACCAGCGAGCCCTAACTTCCTGTCAGAGAGGTCGCCTGACACCGCCCCATTCCCGGTGCCCCCGCCGTTCAAGGAGGTAGATATTCGATAGGTAAGTATGGCTTCGTTTCGGTTAGCAAGAACTTAGTGACCTGTTCATTTTTTTGTTTATATAGTTATTTTATTTTGTATCGTGTATTGATATGAATCTTGGATTTTATGCAATATTAGTTTTTTCGATCTAAATGTTTTTTTTTGTCTCCCATAGATTTTTGTGCTGGCTCCGCCACTACTCCTCCCGTAGTCCCGTGCCAACCATCGGGTAAAATCCGGCCAACTTCTGTGCTTGGTTCCACCCGAGAGAAAGGAGCCGGGACAAGCTGGCATTCACAGCTTCATGCGGCTCCCACCCTTGTCAGAGCACAAAATCCGGGGATCTGGCCCGTGAAGCTGGTCGTGCTCGTGGGCACGCTGTCTGGCTGATTGAAAGCTGAGAAGCAGCTTGTGAAGTTTGGTCTCGAATCCGTGCCATTGCCAACGTCCGGTTTGTACTCCAAAATCCACTCTTCGCTTCGCCTGCAGTTGGCACCGCCGTTCAAGCAACGGCCACCGCACCTCTTGAACCATGAACCCCACGGTGAGCTCTGAAATCCACGTCGCCTCACGCACAGTACTCCCTAGAGATTTCAGACGGAGCTGGAAGAAAAAGAACCACCGAGACGTGCAACGGGACACATCCACGACACGAACGCCGCGACGGGACTGGGCAATGCAGGTGGTGTGGGAGTATTTATCAGCCTCGCCGTGTCTTCTTTTTATGTTCCAGCACGTAATGTAGGGCGCGTAGAATCTAGACTATCAAATCGCGAGGGGCGAGCGACGACGACGGTGCAGTGCAGCTTTCTACAGGACTAGTCGTTTTCACGTCGTAGCAGAGCACGCTCGCTTGGAGCAGCCGACAAACACCAAGCGCTACTAGCACTACAGTGCAGGTCGTCTCGCAAGTCCACGGGCCTCGCATCGCATTGCATTGCCAAAAAAACAGTTGCCGCTATATAACAGGATCCAGCGCACGGCCAAGGCAGGCAACAGCAACAAGGAGTCAAGGAGCACGAGTTAGGTTGGCAACCCTCGAGAGCATGGATCCCAACGACGCCTTCTCGGCGGCGCACCCGTTCCGGTGGGACCTGGGCCCGCCGGCGCCCGCCGCGCCCGCGCCTCCTCCGCCCCCACCGCCGCCCGCGCCGCAGCTGCTGCCCCACGCGCCGCTGCTGAGCGCGCCGAGGGAGCTGGAGGACCTGGTGGCCGGCTACGGCGTGCGCCCGTCCACGGTGGCGCGGATCTCGGAGCTCGGGTTCACGGCCAGCACGCTCCTCGGCATGACGGAGCGCGAGCTCGACGACATGATGGCCGCGCTCGCGGGGCTGTTCCGCTGGGACGTGCTCCTCGGCGAGCGCTTCGGCCTCCGCGCCGCGCTGCGGGCCGAGCGCGGGCGTGTCATGTCCCTCGGCGGCCGCTTCCACACCGGGAGCACATTGGACGCCGCGTCACAAGAAGGTATACAGAGCACGGTCAAATTGTTTGCCTCTGTGAACCTGTGAGATGTGGTCGTGCATGCGTGCATGCATGCGGACAGTGCCCATGCTTCAGTCATGTTGAGTTGAGTTCTCTGCTTGCCTGTGATGTTATCTGTTCTTGTTCAATCATATCGCAACTGCCAGTGCTGTCCGACGAGCGCGACGCCGCGGCCAGCGGCGGCTTGGCGGAAGGCGAGGCCGGCAGGAGGATGGTGACGGCCGGCAAGAAGAAGGGCAAGAAAGGGGTTGGCGCGAGGAAGGGCAAGAAGGCGAGGAGGAAGAAGGAGCTGAGGCCGTTGGACGTGCTGGACGACGAGAACGACGGAGACGAGGACGGCGGCGGCGGCGGGTCAGACTCGACGGAGTCTTCCGCTGGCGGCTCCGGCGGCGGGGAGAGGCAGCGGGAGCACCCCTTCGTGGTCACAGAGCCCGGCGAGGTGGCCAGGGCCAAGAAGAACGGGCTTGACTACCTCTTCCATCTGTACGAGCAGTGCCGCGTCTTCCTGCTGCAGGTGCAGTCCCTTGCTAAGCTGGGCGGCCACAAGTCCCCTACCAAGGTACGCACACTTATTATTAATTTAGCAGGGCAACGTTTTTATATTACATATGTATAATTCCATTTGGTGGTGCATACGGATAGCTAGATTGAATGTACGATAAACAAACAAAAACTGTAGTGTTAAAAAACGTAATGTAATGAAACAAACTTTTTAGGTCGTTGACAAGCTAGGTACTGTTTATAATTTGCTCTAAAACATGTGTTATATATTCTCAGACAAAGTTGGAGTCACACAAGGGTCAGAACTCTATTAATAATTTAATATGAAGACGTAATTCTCAACTTTGTTAGTAGTGAAACGGTTTAAGGGTTGACTAAAGTTATATATAAAAATACTAACATTTATGATATTAAATAAGCACATTGTTATAATAATAATAAAGTATATTTCAGTAGTAGTCTAGTTGGTATGTAATTACCAATATACTATTTGCTATAGTAAACTTGATCAAAGTTAGTCTAGTTCAACTTTCAGAAATCCTAGAAACACAGATACTATTCACTGTAATAACATCATAGTCATAGTAAAAAGATCTAGTGGCATGCAAAGGCCCTTCACATCACCTAGAAGGAAGAAGCAAATCCTTTGGAGTGGAATTCTATTATATTTTGTGTACCGTAAGTACGTCTACAGTAGCACATGTGCAAAAGATGGTCTATAGTACGCCGTAGTAGTCTGTAGTCAAGTACTTGTACGTACGTGTACTCAAGTATATTTTGCTACAGCCGCACACGCACGTAGATGACCTGGAAAAAAAGCGCGACGTGTCAGTCATCGGTAGGCTGCCAAAGCCTGTGCAGCTTGTGTTGTCTTGTCCGGCCGGCCCCAGCATCAGATACAGATAGGCATGCATGGACGCCCTCTCCTCTCGGAGTCCGTGGCCTGTGTGCTGTTGCCACCGGTTTCGCGCGTACCAGTACGAGCCATGTGAGCTCGCTTTGGCAGTTTGGCCGGCGTACGAGTAGTCGCGACTCGCGTGCTCGCCCGCAGTGAAATGAATGCACGGCCTGGCCTGTCCGGATTCCAGGGCTGATTGGATATGATGATAGCTTCCCTGACCTGGACGGCTGCATCGATGCGCTGCTCCGGCGTCCGCGCCAGGCGCACCCGACCACACCGGCCAGTTCGATCCGTGAGCTGCTGCGTGCGCACGACACCGGAACCAATCGACCGTGGCTGATGAACCTTTTTTTTTTTTGCTTGCACTGCAGGTGACCAACCAGGTGTTCCGGTACGCCAAGAAGTGCGGGGCGAGCTACATCAACAAGCCCAAGATGCGGCACTACGTGCACTGCTACGCGCTGCACTGCCTGGACGAGGAGGCCTCCAACGCGCTGCGCCGGGCGTACAAGGCCCGTGGCGAGAACGTCGGTGCCTGGAGGCAGGCCTGCTACGCGCCGCTCGTCGAGATCGCCGCGCGCCACGGCTTCGACATCGACGCCGTCTTCGCCGCGCACCCGCGCCTCACCATCTGGTACGTGCCCACCAGGTTGCGCCAGCTCTGCCACCAGGCACGGGGGAGCCACGCCCACGCCGCCGCCGGCCTCCCCCCGCCCCCGATGTTCTAGCTGCGTCGTCGATGTGTGCCTGCACCGGCGCGGCGCCGTACGTCTCACATCGCAGTTCAGGCTGTTCCATGGCGCCATCGAAAAGTGGAAGGCGGGCTTCGTCTGCCTCTCATGTTGTCGCTTTGTTCGTTGCGTTGTGGTTAGTCAGAAGTGGGCTTAGATTTAGAATGGGGACGTCACTTGTTCGGCCGAGCGGCCCGGGAAACAATTTACTGTTGGGATGGGCCACTTGTTAGTTTGTTACCTCGCGGCCTTACCTAAGTTGTATTGTATCACGAGGTACCGCTCCTGTGATGATATATCCTAAGAGTAAAATACAATTTCGGTACTCCAACTTATATGACGTTATATGTTATCTCGGTCCATAAACTTTTAAACTGTGTCAGCCTGATCCTTAATCGCTGTTTCGGTCTTAGTTAGGTCTAGACGTGTCATGATTGACATATGGACTCCACATGTTAGCCTGTGTATCTATTTTATATCTCTTTTCTTGGTTCTCTCTCATCGGACACGCCGAAAAGAGAGACAAAAAAGATACACTTGCTCACATGTGGAGGTTCATATGTCAATCACGACCTGTTTGGGGATCTAACTAAGACCCAATCAATGATTAAAGATCAGGTTAATACACTTTAAAAGTTTGTTAACCAGGATGATATAGGACGACAAGTTTCAAAACGAGAAATGTATTTTACTCTATATCCTAATTATGCGTTGACAGCAGCGCCATTTTTTTGCTCCTTCGTATTCGCTCTAATTGTTGAATGGTTGGGAATGACTAATATCTCTCTTTGACTTTCTTATAAGGTTGTCTCTCTTATACACCCCTCTTAGCTCATTCGTGATTTTCTTTGGTTCATTCTAATAGTCAAGTTGTTGGAAATGAAAACTATCTCTTTGACCCTATTCTCTCTTTTACGATCATCCTTCTCTCCATGTTCTCTCTTTTTTCAACCTTTCCTTGGTCACCTTACATAATTTGAAAGCTATAAAACTTCCATTGGTGCAAGACTACTGATGTTAGGTTAGTCCGCCTATGAGTGTTGCGACTTATCCCATGTACGTGTAGCTAATCTTTTATCGCTCTTAACCTTACATCAATACTCTCTCACAATACAACTCTTTAAACATAGATATGCCACCAACGGTACTCCAACAAGGACTACAAACTAACACCACTGTCACCTCCATTCAGATTACACGACTTTGAGTCCGATGGATCTAGCATAGTCCTTCCACCTCTAGTTACAAGCACTAGAGATGATCAACTAGTCTCACTTCTTGATCATATGATATAGTAGCAACAGCTTGCCACAAAGCAGTAGAGGATTGACAATCAACTTGCACCCAATAGGAGTTATGCACTAAATAGGACGGAGTTGTGCCCTGTACATTTTTAAACTTGCACCAATGTATCCATTGTGTACTAGGTATGGTGCACCAAACAAGGTACTCAGAAAGCTTGCAAAAGTGTTCGAGGACAGTTTACACTTACCAGTGTGTCCAGTGTGCCATCGAACGTGGCACTAGACAGGACACTTATAGAGCATGTAAACTATGGAGAAGAGGCTGAGTACTCACTGGATAGGTACCTAGAGCATTTTTTGTTTATTTTCGGTTTATACTCACAAATGTATCTAGTATAGCACTGGTGCTGACACCGGATGTGAAGTATAGTAATGGCTAGTTAGGAAACCTAGTTGTTGCAGTGGCACCATCACGTCCGATGCAATCGAAAAGTTGGCACTAGACACGTCCGATGCCCCCGAAAAATGCTAAGTGAATTTCTTATGCCTATTTTAAGCCCTTGGGGCAATTTATACCCCAACTTAGCTTTTTTGAGATGTCTTGCCCTTCTAATAGCTGAAGCAATCCCTTGAGAGAAAGAAAGACCCTTTGCATAGTGATGAGATTGGAGAAGTGATAATCTTTTGCTTTGGCAATCTCGTTAGTGCATAGAGAGACTTGTGTGCATCCACCACTAACATTAGGGTTGTCATAGAAGTGAGAGTCTAGTACTTGGTATTCTTGGTGATTGGCATTGAAATGACTCAATGGTGATTGTGAGTGTGGTGATCACTGTAGAATTTATTGGTTACTTGGTTTGTACACAATTGTGAGTTCTTCACCGTACTAGAGCGGTGAAGAACCAACTCATGGATAACACTTGGTCCTTGTATGGACCAAGGGGGAGTGACACCCTTGTATCGGTGCTCTAATGAGGATTATCGAGTGCCAATCTCTGAGACCTTAAAAAACATGTCGAGGAGTCTTCTAACCCTTGCATTACTGTCTGCTTTTACTTTTAAGCAACTTACTTAAAAATTTAGAATTGGCATGTAGTGTATGGGGTTGTAAATTAGGGTGCAAAACTTTTGTATACATATTTGGCACTTAGGTGAGGTTGGGCTTATAATTAGAAGTTAATTTTTGCAAGAGGTTTAAGCAAAATCCAATTCACCCCCACAAGCTATGAATCTACGAATGACATGTTTGAAAGCATCACAATTTCTAAGAAACTGGTTTATAAAAAAACTAGGTGTGCGTGTTCGAAACCCAGTTTCTTAAAAACCAGTTTCTAGCTTTTTATATACAAAGACAAGTCTACCCTTACTTTATTTAAAAGTAACTAATTCAATTATTCCCTTTATTTTATTTTGCAGCCAATTTAAAATATTGATTGAACTCATATTTTTAATTGAAAATTTTGAAATACTAATTAAACAATAAAATCAGGTAGAGTTGCATCGAGGGGGTCACATGCATAGGTTTGAAAGCGATGACAATCAATGTAATTTCCACCAAACCAATTAAGGGCATTAAGTAATTTACTAGGAAAAAACTACTTTTAGCTATGGAAGACTTCAGTCTCTAGAAACTGAAACATAAAGTGGCATGTTTGGACGCACCTTAGTTGCTATTTTTTAAAAACTGGATGCTTTCAAGCATGCCTGAAGTCACAATGTATTATAATTTAGGGGTCGATCTAATCCATTGTGATTCTTTTAAGAATCGCTTGGAACGGCGCCGAACAGGTGAAGTGCGTTTGAAGGGTAGTTTCGCACCAATTTACTTCTGTTTCTCTTGTCTCTTGTATGGGTTAGTCTACTAGTTTGATTTATCTCTTAAAATGTTTCTTGAGAGAATCTCAATCCAGATCGTTTTTATAATTTTATAAGAATCTGGATCACTACTAAATACACTTTTAATTGAAGAGAGTAGAAGAAATATGAAGGCATGAAAGCTTCCTTATCTTAAAAAGTAGCCTATTCGCCACGACTTTGTATAGTATTTTGTCTCTATAAATTGTAGGTGTAGCAGACTAAACATCTTTAATCCAACTGCAGCAAAGAGCCTAACTCTGATTCAAAATATAATTTGTTTTAGACTAAATAATCATTCATTAATTGATCTACGAATTTTGTTTGTATGTAAGTTTACCTTCATTATTATTCGGATGAGTGCGGACAGAAAAAAGAGAAATATAAAGGAATGGAGGGATTATTGTGGTTCCTTGGTCGGACGGTGGAAACACCAGTGCAAACCATTGTCATATCCACTGATCCACAAGGTAGTCCCACTAGAACTTATGGCCTGTTGCCTATCATCAATTCATCATGCCTCTTGCCTCATGCGTGTTTTTCCTTGGAAAAATAATAGTAGGTTCGAACGTCGTGGTGCGTTGACTCGTATCGTGGCAGGTCATTACCTCCTGGAATTTGGCTGCCCATTACCTTCTGGTGCTGCTAATGCCCATTGCCTCCTGGTGCTGCTACCAGCGAAAAGACTGACGACCCGTTTGTATCCTTAGAATTGAATATGCTAATTTGGTTTTATATAAAATATATTTGTATATTATTATTAGTAAGATATTGAAAATATTTATGTGCTATATTTTTAATATAGAGATGTGAGCCAAAGAGCGTTCTATAAATTATAGAGTAGAAACAAATTTTAGTAATACATAAAATTATTTCTCGTCATACACCCTATAAATTTGAGATAAACTTATATTTGAACTTTGAATAGCGGTGAAATGTTAAACTTCAAATTAAATAGGTTATTTTATTAAGTAAATTTTAATTACTCCAAAATTAATGGATAAACGCCCCGTGAAAGAAATCCACGAAAATCACGCAACAATACACGTCCAGCAGAGACCAGAGTCCAGACTAGCAAATGATTCCTTAGCAGTTCCTTGCATGCCTTCTCGCTCGCCGGCATGCCGGCCGCGTGGAAGAAACCGCCGATCAGCCGCTGACGCGGTTGCACAACCACTCGCCCTAGCGCTCATTCTCGTCTCTACCCTGCCTCGCGCCGCGCACTCGCAGGATCTGGCGCTGCCACCAGTCCAGCCACGTGGTGTGAGGAGGAGGACGACGTGCGACAACATCCAGGAGCCCTTCGGCAGAAGATCTATAGGCGCGTCGCGTCTACCCGGCTTCGAGGTGACGTGCGGGCCAAACAGGGAGGCCATGCTGTCCATCGGCGGCGATGCATACAGGATCGATTTCGTGTCGGTGTCGGGCAGCTACGTGGTCGTCTTCGCGGAGCCCATCACGCAGGTGTGCTACGACGGCAAGGGCAAGCCGACGCCGGACACTGGAACCGGCGCCAAGAGCTTGGAAGGGACGCCCTTCACTTTCTCCAAGAGTAACAAGCTGGTCAACTTCGGCTGCAACCGCACGCTCGTGGCTAACTTCTTCATCGTGCCCGGTGATTCCAGCCCGCTATACACCAGCTGCACCACCACGTGCAACACCCTCCAAATCAGCGGCTCTTGCCTTGGGGAAGCCTGCTGCGAGGCCCCCATGGACCCGGTGAACGGCGCCAAGGCGTTCAGCCTGTGGTTCGAAAGGACCACGGCCAACGGCACCGGCGAGGAGGACGGAACCTGCAGCGCCGCGTTCTTCCTGGACAAAGACGAGACGGTCTTCACGTTCAGTGGCGATGAGGTACGGCCGCTAAAAACAGCCTTGCTGCCACCAGGTGAGCGCAGGATGGTTTTGGATTGGGCGATTGGGAGCACCAGCTGCGAGCAAACTCAGAGCTACACCTTCGAGAAACTGTGCAAGTACGGCACCTGCGTCGACGCGCCCACCGGAGCGGGCTATCTCTGCAAATGCCCTAGCGGGTACGACGGGAATCCGTACGTCAGTGACGGATGCCAAGGTGAAATTTCTTCTTCATTATTTAGGTGTTTGTTTGAGCTTAGAATCAGATTGAAACCGTCAGAATCAGCTTCTAGCAGCTAAATGTTTTGTTTCTTAGTGAGAATCGTTTTCGTAAAAAATATCTAAATTAATGTAAACACAGAATCTACCGAATCATCATGATAGAAGAATTCGTCATTTAGATTCTAAATCTTATAGATCTCTTTATCTTCTTTTGCACATGAAACACGATATTCAAGTTCCCGTCATAACTAGATTTTCCAAGAATCCAGATTTTCAGAAAAGCTCGTCACAAAAAGCTAAACCAAACATGCTCTATATCTCTATCCCTATATTTTCTTTATTTCATTTCTCACTTTGCCCCTTCCCGACAATCCTTTAGAGCAAGTTTAATAATAGAACTCATAGTAGGCTCTAAATCATCGTCCTATCTTTTAGAACCAAAAATAGTGAGCTATAAGGTTGGCTATTAGATTATTTCTTGTCTCTTTCCTTTCATCCTTTCGTCTGGTAGCCGTGTAGCAGCCGACTCTTTCACGAGAGCTCACTTCTTCTACTCTTTAATGTTTCTCGTACACATAAGCAAAAAATATCGTGTAAACAGGCTTATAGCCTATTACTGTACTTGCTCTTAATCCTTCTTATAAACACATAATCGCTAAACGTATGAATCGAAAAACATAAAATATGGGAATGCATATGAAAAAATGAAAAAATATAAAATTAGTTAGATATTCGTGTAATTTCTATATATTGCCTATATAGACCTTACTTAAGTAGAATAGCTATTTAAAAACATTTCAAACCTGTATAATGACTATCCAAAAGTTCTGAGCGCCTATAAGGATGGTAGTGGCAGGTCCTGCTCGCGTCCTCGCGATTTTAGATCTCGCAGGCGTTACGGGCGACGATGCCACGATAGGTGCTGCGTCGGCGCCCTCTCGGCCTCACCTTCTCAATCAAATAACTAGTCTCAAAAAATCTTAAACCCGAATTTTCTTTAGGAATTTTGGGTGGCAACTTATAGAACCCAAACTTATTTCGGTAAATCGGGTATCACAATCTGGTAACCGAACTTTCATGTATCATATAACTCATGGCATTTTTAATTATCAATTTAAGTAGCTATAATTATGTGTAAGTGTGTATGAACTTCTAAACTTGTGATTGTAGATTACATGTGTTTTTTATGTGCATGCATATCATTATTTATATTATGTTCTTGGACTAATTCGATAGTGTCGGGGACCATAATTAGGGGTACCCTCAAGACCCCTAAATCTCAGCTGGTAACCCCCATCAGCACAAAGCTGCAAAGGCCTGATGGGTGCGATTAAGTCAAGGATCGGTCCATTCAAGGGACATGATCGTGCCTCGCCCGAGCCTAGCCTCGGGCAAGGGAAGCCGACCTCGGAGAACCTACGTCTCGCCCGAGGACCCCCCTCCAGCAACGGGCACACTATCGGCTCGCCCGAGGCCCAGTCTTCACCGAGAAGCAACCTTGGCCACATCGCCACGCCGACCGACCAAATCGCAGGAACGTTTAATGCAAAGGTGGCCTGACACCTTTATCCTGACGCACGTCCTCCAGTCGACAGAGCCGAAGTGACCGCAGTCACTTCGCCGCTCTACTGACCGGTCTGACAAGAGGACAGCGCCGCCTGCGCCGCTCCGACTGCTGAGCCACCCGACAGAGTGAGGCTGACAGCAGCCAAGGCCGGCCTCGGGCGTCATAGGAAACTCCGCCTCGCCCGACCCCAGAGCTCGGACTCGGGCTCAGCCCCGGAAGACGGCGAACTCCGCTCCGCCCGACCCAGGGCTCGGACTCGGGCTCAGCCCCGGAAGATGGCGAACTCCGCTCCGCCCGACCCAGGGCTCGGACTCGGGCTCAGCCCCGGAAGACGGCGAACTCCGCTTCGCCCGACCCAGGGCTCGGACTCGGGCTCAGCCCCGGAAGACGGCGAACTCCGCTCAGCCCAACCCCAGGGCTCGGACTTGGGCTCAGCCCCAGGAGACGACGGACTCCGCTTCGCCCGACCCCAGGGCTCGGACTCAGCCCTGGCTTCAGCCGACGGTCTCCGCCTCGCCCGACCCAGGGGCTCGGACTCGACCACGGCCACGGAAGACAGACTCAACCTCGACCTCGGAGGAGCCTCCACATCGCCCAACCTAGGGCGCGGACCGACCACGTCGACAGGAGGCGCCATCATTACCCTACCCCGAGCTGACTCAGGCTACGGGGAACAAGACCGGCGTCCCATCTGGCTCGCTCCGCCAGATAGGCAATGATGGCGCCCCGCACACTCTGTGACGACGGCGGCTCTCAGCCCCCTTACGGAAGCAAGAGGACGTCAGCAAGGACTCGACAGCCCCGACAGCTGCCCATCCGCCAGGCTCCAGCGCTCCTCCGACGGCCACGACACCACACGAACCGGGTGCCAAAACCTCTCCGGCTGCCACGACGGCATGTACTTAGGGCGCTAGCTCTCCTCCGCTAGACACGTAGCACTCTGCTACACCCCCCATTGTACACCTGGATCCTCTCCTTACGCCTATAAAAGGGAGGACCAGGGCCCTCTTACAGAGGGTTGGCCCGCGCGGAGAAGGACGGGACGGCGCTCGCGCAAGGCCGCTCGCTCCCACTCCCGCGTGGACGCTTGTATCCCCCTACTGCAAGCGCACCCGACCTGGGCGCGGGGCTAACACGAAGGCCGTGGGATCCACTCTCTCACGCCTGCCTCCCTCCGGCTGTCTCCTCTTCCCCCCTTCGCGTTCCGCATCGCGTCGACCCATCTAGGCTGGGGCACGCAGCGACAATTCACTCGTCGGTCCAGGGGCCCCCCGGGTTTCGAAACACCGACAGTTGGCGCGCCAGGTAGGGGCCTACTGCGTGTTGACGAACAGCTTCCCGTCAAGCTCCAGATGGGCAGTCTCCAGCAACCTTTCCAGCCCGGGACGGTTCTCCGTTTCGGGAATCTTGAGTTCATGTCCCTCGACGGCAGCTACGACATGATACTCCTTCCCCCGCCGCGCGACAGCGACAACGGCGGTCGACAACCCGCTCGTCGGCGGGGAAATCGATGACGCCTTCCCCACATGGTGGAAGGACGACATTCGAGCTTGTCCCGTCCCCTCCCCCGCCGACGGAGGAGGCGGGGCAACCAAGGCCATGCGGGAAGCGGCACCTCGTTGGCTGTCGAGCGAGTCGACGGCGCCGGCGCCCCAACGGAGGGCGCGTCGGGCATCGATCTCGCGTCTGAGACGAAGACGAGCGCCGCCTCCCCGCAACACGCCAATCTCAAGCAAACGCACGACGCTAGCACACTCGCGAAGGACTTGCTGGGCGTCACCCTCGTACCTGAGACAACGGTGCAGTCAGTCCCAGACGCGACCTCGTCACTGACCGTCGACCGAAAGGTACCGACCGATTCCCATCTCGTGTCTTTTGGATTCGGCCTCGACCCACCGAGCGACTCCGCTTCGGTGAGCACTCTCTTAGAGGCGAGTCCAAACCCTCTGGGGTATCGTGTGCGGTCACCCTGGGACCGACTGACGGCTAACTCGACCCACGAGCCCTCGGGGTCCGAGGAAGACGGCGAGCCCGACCTCCATTGGGATTTCTCTGGACTTGGTAACCCCAGTGCCGTGCGGGACTTCATGACCGCATGTGACTACTGCCTTTCCGACTGTTCCGACGGCAACCGCGGCCTCGACAATGAGGACCGTGACCCAAGTCGTGAATGTTTCCACGTCGATCTAGGGGGTCCCAGCGAAGGCAACCATCTTGGTATGCCGGAAAACGGTGATCCCCCTAGGCCTGTGCCTCGCATTGACATCCTTCGGGAGCTAGTTGTGGTCCCCGTCCCGGCGGGGGGTCCTGACCCACAGCTCGAGCAAATCCGTGAGAGGCAGGCCAGGCTCGACGAGGGAGCAGGAACGCTTGTGCCGATATGCCGGGACATCGGGAAGGAATGGGCGATCTAACCCCCGGCCGGAGAAGCGCGTCATCTCCCCCAGGACATCCAGCACTGCATCGCCGACGACGTCAGGGTGAGGCCGCCGCTGGATTCCAGTGGAGTCGGCCAGAACCTGGCTGCAGCGGCGTTACTCCTTCGCGCGATGCCGGAGCCATCAACCACCGAGGGGCGGCGTATCCAGGGAGAGCTCAAGAATCTCCTGGAGGACGCCGCGGTCCGATGGGCCGAAAGCTCTGCCTCCCGAAGGCAGGGGTTCCCCTCGGAACATCGCGCCGCGACTTCTCGATTCATGCGGGAAGCCTCGGTCCACTCCGGGCGCACGCGCGACGCAGCGCCTGCGGCCCCGGGTCGCCTCGGCAACGAGCGCCATCATCACAGCTATCGGGCCCACCACGACGACAGGCCGCGCCGAGGCTACCACCCCAGGCGTGGGGGACGCTACGACAGCGGGGAGGATCGGAGTCCTTCGCCCGAACCACCTGGTCTGCAGGCTTTCAGCCGTGCCATACGATGGGCACCGTTCCTGACCCGGTTCCGAACCCCGACTACTATCACAAAGTACTTGTGGGAGACGAGACCGGAACTGTGGCTCGCGGACTATCGGCTGGCCTGCCAACTAGGTGGAACGGACGATGAGAACCTCATCATCCGTAACCTCCCCCTGTTCCTCTCCGACACCGCTCGAGCCTGGCTGGAGCACCTGCCCCCGGGGCAGATCTCCAACTGGGACGACTTGGTCCAAGCCTTCGCCGGCAATTTCCAGGGCACGTACGTGCGCCCTGGAAACTCCTGGGATCTCCGAAGCTGCCGCCAGCAGCCGGGAGAGTCTCTCCGGGATTACATCCAGCGATTCTCAAAGCAACGCACGGAGCTGCCCAATGTCACCGACTCAGATGTCATCGGCGCGTTCTTCGCCGGCACCACCTGCCGCGACCTGGTGAGCAAGCTGGGTCGCAAGACCCCCACCAGGGCGAGCGAGCTGATGGACATCGCCACCAAGTTCGCCTCTGGTCAGGAGGCGGTTGAGGCCATTTTCCGGAAGGACAAGCAGCCCCAGGGCCGCCCACCAGAAGATGCTCCCGAGGCGTCAACTCAGCGCGGCGCCAAGAAGAAGGGCAAGAAGAAGTCGCAAGCAAAACGCGACGCCGCCGATGCGGACCTTGTCGCCGCCGCCAAGTACAAGAACCCTCGGAAGCCTCCCGGAGGTCCCAACCTCTTCGACAAGATGCTCAAGGAGCCGTGCCCCTATCATCAAGGGCCTGTCAAGCACACCCTTGAGGAGTGTGCCATGCTTCGACGACACTTCCACAAGGCCGGGCCACCCGCGGAGGGTGGCAAGGCCCTCGACGACGCAAAGGAGGAAGATCACAAGGCAGGAGGGTTCCCCGAGGTCCGCGACTGCTTCATGATCTACGACGAGCAAGTGGTGAACGCCTCCGCTCGGCACCGCAAGCAAGAGCGTCGGGAGGTCTGCTCGGTAAAGGTGGCGGCGCCAGTCCACCTAGACTGGTCCGACAGGCCCATCACCTTCGACCGGGCCAACCATCCAGACTACGTGCCGAGCCCGGGGAGATACCCACTCGTTGTCGACCCCATCATCGGCAACATCAGGCTCACCAAGGTCCTCATGGACGGAGGCAGCAGCCTCAACATCATCTACGCCGAGACCCTCGGGCTTCTGCGGATCGATCTGTCCTCAGTCCGGACGGGCGCTGCGCCTTTCCACGGGATCGTCCCCGGGAAGCGCGTTCAACCCCTCGGACAACTCGATCTACCCGTCTGCTTCGTCACGCCCTCCAACTTTCGAAAGGAGACCCTCACGTTCGAAGTGGTTGGGTTTCGAGGAACCTACCACGCAGTGCTGGGGAGGCCATGCTACGCGAAGTTCATGGTCGTCCCCAACTACACCTACCTCAAGCTCAAGATGCCGGGCCCCAACGGGGTCATCACCGTCGGGCCCACGTACCGACACGCAAACGAATGCGATGTGGAGTGCGTGGAGTACGCCGAGGCCCTCGCTGAATCCGAGGCCCTCATCGCTGACCTGGAGAGCCTCTCTAGGGAGGCGCCCGACGTGAAGCGCCACGCCGACAACTTCGAACCAGCGGAGACGGTCAAGTCCGTCCCTCTCGACCCCTGCAACGACGCCTCCAAGCAGATCCGGATCGGTTCCGAGCTCGACCCCAAATAGGAAGCAGTGCTCGTCGACTTTCTCCGCGCAAATGCCGACGTTTTCGCGTGGAGTCCCTCGGACATGCCCGACATACCGAGGGAAGTCGCCGAGCACTCTCTAGATATTCGAGCTGGGGCCCGACCCGTGAAGCAACCTCTGCGCCGATTCGACGAAGAAAAGCGCAGAGCCATAGGCGAGGAGATCCACAAGCTACTGGCGGCAGGGTTCATCAAAGAGGTATTCCATCCCGAATGGCTTGCCAACCCTGTGCTTGTGAGAAAGAAAGGGGGGGAAATGGCGGATGTGTGTAGACTACACTGGTCTAAACAAAGCATGTCCGAAGGTTCCCTACCCTCTGCCTCGCATCGATCAGATCGTGGATTCCACTGCTGGGTGCGAAACCCTGTCTTTCCTCGATGCCTACTCAGGATATCACCAGATCAAGATGAAAGAGTCCGACCAGCTCGCGACTTCATTCATCACACCCTTCGGCATGTACTGCTATGTTACAATGCCGTTTGGTTTGAGGAATGCGGGGGCAACGTACCAGCGATGCATGAACCATGTGTTTGGCGAACACATCGGCCGAACGGTCGAGGCCTACGTCGATGACATCGTAGTCAAGATGAGGAAGGCCTCTGACCTCCTTTCCGACCTTGAAGCGACGTTCCGATGTCTCAAGGCGAAAGGCGTGAAGCTTAATCCCGAAAAGTGTGTCTTCGGGGTCCCCCGAGGCATGCTCTTGGGGTTCATCATCTCCGAGCGGGGCATCGAAGCCAACCCGGAGAAGATTGCAGCCATCACCAGCATGGGGCCAATCAAGGACCTGAAAGGCGTATAGAGGGTCATGGGATGTCTCGCAGCTCTGAGCCGCTTCATCTCGCGCCTCGGCGAAAGAGGCCTGCCTCTGTACCGCCTCTTAAGGAAGGCCGAGTGCTTCGCTTGGACTCCCGAGGCCGAGGAAGCCCTCGGGAACCTGAAGGCGCTCCTCACGAACACGCCCATCTTGGTGCCCCCCGCTGCTGGAGAAGCCCTCTTGATCTACATCGCCGCAACCACCCAGGTGGTTAGCGCCGCGGTCGTGGTTGAGAGACGAGAAGAAGGGCATGCTTTGCCCGTCCAGAGGCCAGTCTACTTCATCAGTGAGGTACTGTTTGAGACCAAGATCCGCTACCCACAAATCCAGAAGCTGCTCTACGCGGTGATCCTGACACGGCGGAAGTTGCGACACTACTTCGAGTCTCATCCGGTGACTGTGGTGTCATCCTTCCCCCTGGGAGAGATCATCCAGTCCCGAGAGGCCTCGGGTAGAATTGCGAAGTGGGCGGTGGAGATCATGGGCGAGACGATCTCGTTCGCCCCTCGGAAGGCCATCAAGTCCCAGGTCTTGGCGGACTTCGTGGCTGAATGGGCCGACACCCAGCTACCGACGGCTCCGATCCAACCGGAGCTCTGGACCATGTTTTTCGATGGGTCGCTGATAAAGACGGGGGCCGGCGCAGGCCTCCTCTTCGTCTTGCCCCTCGGGAAGCACCTACGCTACGTGCTACGCCTCCACTTCCCGGCGTCCAACAATGTGGCAGAGTACGAGGCTCTGGTAAACGGGTTGCGAATCGCCATCAAGCTAGGGGTCCGACGCCTCGACGCTCGCGGTGACTCGCAGCTCGTCATCGACCAAGTCATGAAGAACTCCCACTGCCGCGACCCGAAGATGGAAGCCTACTGCGACGAGGTTCGGCGCCTGGAAGACAAGTTCTACGGGCTCGAGCTCAACCACATCACCCGACGCTACAACGAGACTGCGGACGAGCTGGCTAAAATAGCCTCGGGGCGAACAATAGTTCCCCCGGACGTATTCTCCCGAGACCTGCATCAACCCTCCGTCAAGACCGAGGACACGCCCGAGCCCGAGGCACCTTCGGCTCCGCCCGAGGCACCCTTGGCTCAGCCCGAGGCACCCTCGGCCCAGTCCGAGGTACCCTCGGCACGGTCCGAGGTACCCTCGGCTCAGCCCGAGGTACCCTCGACCCTCGAGGGTGAGGCACTGTGCGTCGAGGGGGAACCGAGCGAGGTCACGCCTAATCAAAGCTGGCAGACCCCGTACCTGCAATATCTCCACCGAGGGGAGCTGCCCCTCGACCAAGCCGAAGCTCGGCGGTTGGCGCGGCGCGCTAAGTCTTTTGTCTTGCTGGGAGATGGGAAGGAGCTTTATCACCGTAGCCCCTCAGGCATCCTCCAGCGATGCATCTCCATCGCCGAAGGCCAGGAGCTCTTGCAAGAGATACACTCGGGGGCTTGCGGCCATCACGCAGCACCTCGAACTCTCGTTGGGAACGCCTTCCGACAAGGATTCTACTGCCGACAGCGGTGGCCGACGCTACTAGAATTGTCCGCACCTGCGAAGGGTGTCAGTTCTACGCGAGGCAGACCCACCTGCCCGCTCAGGCTCTGCAGACCATACCCATCACCTGGCCGTTTGCTGTGTGGGGTCTGGACCTCGTTGGCCCCTTGCAGAAGGCACCCGGGGGCTACACGAACCTGTTGGTCGCCATCGACAAATTCTCCAAGTGGATCGAGGTCCGACCCCTAAACAGCATCAGGTCCGAACAGGCGGTGGCGTTCTTCACCAACATCATCCATCGCTTTAGGGTCCCGAACTCCATCATCACCGCCAACGGCACCCAGTTCACCAGCAGAAAGTTCCTGGACTTCTGCAAGGATCACCACATCCGGGTGGACTGGGCTGCCGTGGCTCACCCCATGACGAATGGGCAAGTGGAGCGGGCTAACGGCATGATCCTGCAAGGACTCAAGCCTCGGATCTACAACGACCTCAACAAGTTCGGCAAGCAGTGGATGAAGGAACTCCCCTCGGTGGTCTGGAGTCTGAGAACAACGCCGAGCCGAGCCACGGGCTTCACACCGTTCTTTCTAGTTTATGGGGCCGAGGCCATCTTGCCCACAGACTTGGAGTACGGTTCCCCGAGGGCGAGGGCCTACACCGACCAAAGCAACCGAGCCAACCGAGAAGACTCACTGGACCAGCTGGAGGAGGCTCGGGATGTGGCCTTACTACACTCGGCGCAGTACCAGCAGTCCCTGCGACGCTACCACGCCCGAGGGGTTCGGTCCTGAGACCTCCAGGTGGGCGACCTGGTGCTTCGGCTGCGACAAGACGCCCGAGGGCGGGACAAACTCACGCCTCCCTGGGAAGGGCCGTTCGTCATCGCCAAGGTCTTGAAGCCCGGAATGTACAAGCTGGCCAACAGCCAAGGCGAGGTCTACAACAACGCTTGGAACATCCAACAGCTACGTCGCTTCTACCCTTAAGATGCTTTCAAGTTGCTCATATACCTCGTTGACACACCAAGTCTGGTCGTCAAGGAAGGGTCAGCCTTGGCTCGGCAAAGCCCGACCCTCCCTCGGGGGCTAGAAGGGGGCAACCCCCTCTGCGTCAAAATTTTCCTCGAAAAAAGAAAAAAAAAAATCTTTTCTGCCAGAATGCCTTTCGTGCTCTTCGACTACTTCAAAAGTGGATCCTGAAAACGACGGAGTACACGTAAGCAGCCAAGGCTGACCGAGCCGAGGGACTCCTACGCCTCCGGGATACGGATACCTCACTCATCACCTTCTGCGATAAGTAACTCGCGCTCGGATAAGTGACTCCACGGACCGAACAAGTCTTCATGCTCGAGAAGCTCCTCTGCCGAAATGATTTCTCGGGCCTTCTCGACTGCGTCGGTAACAGAACCCTATGGACGAGTAAGAGCGTGCGTAAGTGGCAAGGCCGACCGAGCCGAGGGATTCCTACGCTTCCGGGATACGGATACCTCACTCATCATCTTCCGTGAAAAGCAACTCTCACCCGCACAAACAATTCTGTTACCGACAAATGAGTCCGGATACTCGAAACAAGAGGAAAAGAAACGCAGCTTTACAACACGACGACGGTGTGTTTAGGCCTCGGCGGCCGCAGAAAACATACACACACTACAAGACAACCTGATCCTGCAGGCTCGGACGTCGACAGCCGAAGGGGGCAGCAGCACCCTCGGCATCAACTACACCTTCGGCGGGGTCTGACCTAGCCTCGGACGGTGACGCGGTCGGAGGGCCCCCACTCTGAAGGACGACATCAACACCACACCCGGGCCATCGCCGCCAGGGGTTTCTTCGAGAATCCGGCCCGAGCAGGCGGCTCGGCCGGCCACCCCGAGGCCTCGGCCAGCTGTCCCCCAAAGACATCAGCTCGGCTTGTGGCCTCGGCAGCTCAACTCCGGTGTCGGTTCCGCCAGTGGACGACCCGGCCAGGCTCTGGCCAACCGCACCCCCTTTTCGAAGCCAACTCTGCCTCCGTCCGTGCTGACACCGCTACCTCCGGCTTTGGCTCATCGAAGGGCGGCCGAGGGGTTCCTTTAACTAAGCAAGAGGGGCCTCGAACAGCAAGGCCAACCAAGCCGAGGGACTCCTACTCCTCCGGGATACGGATACCTCACTCGTCACCTTTGCACGAGGCAACTCACGCTCGGTGAAGCGGTAAAGATAATCGACAAGGCGAGTCTCAGTGCTCGAAATGAAGGAAAAACACGGCTCCGTGCCAAAAATACATACACGTTCAGGCCTCGACAGCCGCATTGAACAAGTCACCGGCATTCAAGGTGCCAATACGAACGGAACTCCGGTTCCGTCCCCATGGCAGCAGCGACGGCCTCAGGGCGGAAGCCGCTGCAACCTTGCCCTCGCCCGTGCCGACGCTCGAGGGGCGAGGACAAGTACAAAGAGCCGGAGGCCCGGAGCACGGATGGCGGCAGTGATCCCGTCGGCGACGGGGACTTCTCGGGCCACATCCACCTCGGCACCTTCGAGTGGAGCATCAGCCCATCGGCAGATCCCCACTCGGATCCTCCCGGACGAGCGGAGCACCGACCTCCGCGCGAAGGCCCCGTACCGTTGCAAAGGAAGGATAGCCCCAGAACACGAACGCTGCTCTAGCGGCGCGCGATGTCTTGGGCGGTCCACCCGTGCGCACGGCGCGACAACCGCCCTCACGACGGGAGGGGGCACCGGGAGCCAAGCCGGCGAGCCCAACGTGCTGGGGCTGGCGACACCCGCCGTCGACCGGCCCCGCGTTGTCGAAGTCCGCCCCGCTAGCAGGGCCAGTGAGCGCCCTCTCCCTTGGATACTGAAGGGGAGGCTGACCCACGAACCCGCGCGGGAGGTAGAGCTCCGGTTCATCCCGGGCTCCGCCCCAGCAAGGATGATGAACATCCTTGAAGCTGAGGGCGGAACCAAGATCGCAGCCCAGCTTGCTTCTCCCCGCCCAGAAGCTGGAGGTCACCGTCTTGGGTGACCACCAACGAGGGGATGCGGCCGGGCTACCTGATGAAAATCCTTGAAGCCGAACGATGGCTGAGAGGTACCAACTCCCACGAAGTTGCGTTCCTCTAACGACAAGGCGGAAGGATTGTGTCGTGGACCATAATTAGGGGTACCCTCAAGACTCCTAATTCTCAGCTGGTAACCCCCATCAGCATAAAGCTGCAAAGGCCTGATGGGTGCGATTAAGTCAGGGATCAGTCCATTCAAGCGACTCGATCACGCCTCGCCCGAGCCTAGCCTCGGGCAAGGGCAGCCGACCCCGGAGGATTTCCGTCTCGCCCGAGGCCCCCCTCCAACGGCGGACACATCTTCGGCTCGCCCGAGGCCCTGCCTTCGCTAAGAAGCAACCCTGACTAAATCGCCGCACCGACCGACCAAATCGCAGGAGCGTTTAACGCAAAGGTGGCCTGACACCTTTATCCTGACGCGCGCCCTCCGGCAGAGCCGAAGTGACCGCCGTCACTTCGCCGCTCCACTGACCGGTCTGACAGAAGGACAGCGCCGCCTGCGCCACTCCGACTGCAGCGCCACTTGACAGAGTGATGCTGACAGGAAGCCAGGCCCTGCCAAAGGCACCATAGGAAGCTCCGCCCGACCCAGGGCTCGGACTCGGGCTCAGCCCCGGAAGACGTCGAACTCCGCTCCGCCCGACCTAGGGCTCGGACTCGGGCTAAGGCCCGGAAGACGGCGAACTCCGCTCCGCCCGACCCAGGGCTCGGACTCGGGCTAAGACCCAGAAGACGGCGAACTCCGCTCCGCCCGACCTAGGGCTCGGACTCGGGCTCAGCCCCGGAAGACGACGAACTCCGCTTCACCCGACCCCAGGGCTCGGACACCGCCCTGGCCTCTGCCGACGACCTCCGCCTCGCCCGACCCAGGGGCTCGGACTCGGCCCCGGCCATGAAGGACAGACTTGACCTCGGCTTCGGAGGAGCCTCCACGTCGCCCAACCTAGGGCGCAGGCCAGCCACGTCAACAGGAAGCGCCATCATCACCCTACCCCAAGCTGACTCGGGCCGCAGAGAACAAGACCGGTGTCCCATCTGGCTGTCTCCACCAGATAGGCAATGATGGCGCCCCGCATGCCCTGTGACGACGGCGGCTCTCAGCTCTCTTACGGAAGCAGGAGGACGTCAGCAAGGACACAACCGCTCCGACAGCTGTCCCTCCGCCAGGCTCCGCCACTCCTCCGACGGCCACGACATCACACTAGTTGGGTTCCAAGATCTCTCCGGCTGCCACATTGGCATGTACTCAGGGCACTAGCTCTCCCTCGCTAGACACGTAGCACTCTGCTACACCCCCGTTGTACACCTGGATCCTCTCCTTGCGTCTATAAAAGGAAGGACCATGGCCCTCTTAGAGAAGGTTGGCCACGCGGGACGAGGACGGGACAGGCGCTCTCTTGGGGCCGCTCGCTTCCCTCACCCGCGTGGACGCTTGTAACCCCCTACTGCAAGCGCACCCGACCTGGGCGCGGGACGAACACGAAGGCCGCGGGACTCCCACCTCTCTCACGCTGGTCTCCGGCCGCCTCGCTCCTTTCCCCCCTTCGCGCTCGCCCACGCGCTCGACCCATCTGGGCTGGGACACGCGGCACTCACTCGTCGGCCTGAGGGACCCCCCGGTCTCGAAACGCCGACAGTTGGCGCGCCAGGTAGGGGGCTGCTGCGTGTTGACGAGCAGCTTCCCGTCAAGCTCTAGATGGGCAGTCTCCAACAACCTCTCCAACCCGGGACGGTGCTCCGTTTCGGGAGTCTTGAGTTCATGTCCCTCGACGACAGCTACGACATGATACTCCTTCCACCGCCGCGCGACAACGACAATGGCGGCCGATAGCCCGCCCGCCGGCAGCGGAATCGACGACGTCTTCCCCGCGTGGCGGAAGAACAACATTCGAGCTCGCCCCGTCCTCTCCCCCGCCAACGGAGGAGGAGACGGGGCAACCAAGGCCAAGCAGGAGGCCGCGCCTCGTCGGCTGTCGAGCGAGTTAACGTCCCTAGCACCCCAACGGGGGGCGCGTTGGGCGTCGACCTCGCGTTTGAGACGAAGGCGAGCGCCGTCTCCCCGCGACACACCAATCCCGAGCAAGTGGACGACGCCAGCGCGCTTGCGAAAAGCTTGCAGGACGTCGCCCTCGTACCGGAGGCGACGATGCGGCCAGTCCTCGACGTGACTTCATCGCCGCTCGACGACCAAAAGGTACCAACCGATTCCCATCCTACGTCATTTGTACTCAGCCTCAACCCGCCTAGCAATCTCGCTTTGGCGGGCGCCCTTGTAGAGGCGAGTACAAACCCTCTGGGGTTTCGCTTGCGGTCGCCTTGGGACCGGCTGACGGACGTCTCGACCCACGGGCCCTCTGGGTCCGAGGAAGATGACGACCCCAACATCTGTTGGGATTTCTCTGGATTTGGCAACCCCAGTGCCATGCGGAACTTCATGACCGCATGTGACTACTGCCTCTCCGACTGTTCCGATGGTAGCCGCAGCCTCGACGACGAGGACTGCGGCCCAAGCCGCGAATGTTTCCACGTCGATCTAGGGGGTCCCTCCGAAGGCAATCATCTCGGCATGCCGGAGGACGGTGCTCCCCCTGGGCCGGTGCCTCGCGCTGACATCCCGCGGGAGCTAGCTGTGGTCCCCGTTCCTGCGGGGGGTTATGACCCACAGCTTGAGCAAGTCCGCGGGGCGCAGGACAGGATCGACGAGGGAGCAGGAGCGCTTGAGCCGATCCACTGGGACGTCGGGCAGGCATGGGTGGGCCAACCCCCGGCCGGAGAAATACGTCACCTGCCCCAAGGTCTCCAGCACCGCGTCGCCGATGTCGTCAGGGTCAGGCCACCACCTGCATCCAGTGGGGGCGGTCAGAACCTGGCCACAGCAGCGATGCTCCTCCGCGCGATTCCGGAGCCATCCACCACCGAGGGTCGGCGAATCCAGGGAGAACTCAAAAATCTCCTGGAAGGCGCCGCGGTCCGACGGGCCGAGAGCACTGCCTCCCGAAGGCAAGGATACACCTTGGAACCTCATGCCGCGACCTCCCGATTCATGCGGAAAGCCTCGGTCTACACCGGGCGCACGCGCAACACCGCGCCTGTGGCCCCGGGCCACCTCGGCAACGAGCGCCATCACCGCGACCGTCGAGCCCACCTCGACGAGAGGGTGCGCCGAGGCTATCACCCCAGGCGTGGGGGATGCTACGACAGCGGGGAGGATCGGAGTCCCTCGCCCGAACCACCCGGTCCGCAGGCCTTCAGCCGGGCCATCCGGCGGGCACCGTTCCCGACCCGGTTCCGACCCCCGACTACTATCATAAAGTACTCGGGGGAAACGAGGCCGGAATTGTGGCTCGTGGACTACCGCCTGGCCTGCCAACTGGGTGGAACAGACGACGACAACCTCATCATCCGCAACCTCCCCCTGTTCCTCTCCGACACCGCTCGCGCCTGGTTGGAGCACCTGCCTCCGGGGCAGATCTCCAACTGGGATGACCTGGTCCAAGCCTTCGCCGGAAATTTCCAGGGCACGTATGTGCGCCCTGGGAATTCCTGGGACCTCCGAAGCTGCCGACAGCAGCCGGGAGAGTCTCTTCGGGACTACATCCGGCGATTCTCGAAGCAGCGCACCGAGCTGCCCAACATCACCGACTCAGATGTCATCGGTGCGTTCCTTGCCGGCACCACCTGCCGCGACCTGGTGAGCAAGTTGGGTCGCAAGACCCCCACCAAGGCGAGCGAGCTGATGGACATCGCCACCAAGTTCGCCTCTAGCCAGGAGGCGGTCGAGGCTATCTTCCGAAAGGACAAGCAGCCCCAGGGCCGCCCGTCGGAAGATACTCCCGAGGCGTCTACTCCATGCGGCGCCAAGAAGAAAGGCAAGAAGAAGTCGCAAGCGAAACGCGACGCCGCCGACGCGGACCTTGTCGCCGCCGCCGAGTACAAGAACCCTCGGAAGCCCCCTGGAGGTGCCAACCTCTTTGACAAGATGCTCAAGGAGCCGTGCCCCTATCATCAGGGGCCCGTCAAGCACACCCTTGAGGAGTGCGTCATGCTTCGGCGCCACTTCCACAGGGCCGGGCCACCCGCGGAGGGTGGCAGGGCCCGCGACGACGACAAGAAGGAAGATCGCCAAGCAGGAGAGTTCCCCGAGGTTCGCGACTGCTTCATGATCTACGGCGGGCACGCGGCGAATGCCTCGGCTCGGCATCGCAAGCAAGAGCGCCAGGAGGTCTGCTCGGTGAAGGTGGCGGCGCCAGCCTACCTAGACTGGTCCGACAAGCCCATCACTTTCGACCAAGCTGATCACCCCGACCACGTGCCGAGCCCGGGGAAATACCCGCTCGTCGTCGACCCTGTCATCGGTGACGTCAAGCTCACCAAGGTCCTTATGGACGGGGGCAGCAGCCTCAACATCATCTACGCCGAGACCCTCGGGCTCCTGCGCGTTGATCTGTCCTCCGTCCGAGCAGGCGCTGCGCCCTTCCACGAGATCATTCCCGGGAAGCGCGTCAAGCCCCTCTGACGACTCGACCTCCCTGTCTGTTTCGGAACACCCTCCAACTTCCGAAGGGAGATTCTGACGTTCGAGGTGGTCGGGTTCCGAGGAACCTACCACGCGGTGCTGGGGAGGCCATGCTACGCGAAGTTCATGGCCGTCCCCAACTACACCTACCTGAAGCTCAAGATGCCGGGCCCCAACGGGGTCATCACCGTCGGCCCCACGTACAAGCACGCGTTCGAATGCGACGTGGAGTGCGTGGAGTACGCCGAGGCCCTCGCCGAGTCCGAGGCCCTCATCGCCGACCTGGAGAGCCTCTCCAAAGAGGTGCCAGACGTGAAGCGTCATGCCGGCAACTTCGAGCCAGTGGAGACGGCTAAGACCGTCCCTCTCGACCCCAGTGGCGACGCCTCCAAGCAGATCCGGATCGGTTCCGGGCTCGAGCCCAAATAGGAAGTAGTGCTCGTCGACTTTCTCCGCGCGAACGCCGACGTCTTCGCGTGGAGTCCCTCGGACATGCCCGGCATACCGAGGGATGTCGCCGAGCACTCGCTGGATATTCGGGCCGGAGCCCGACCGGTCAAGCAGCCTCTGCGCCGATTCGACGAGGAGAAGCGCAGAGCGATAGGCGAGGAGATCCACAAGCTAATGGCAGCCGGGTTCATCAAAGAGGTATTCCATCCCGAATGGCTCGCCAACCCTGTGCTTGTGAGAAAGAAAGGGGGGAAATGGCGGATGTGTGTAGACTACACTGGTCTCAACAAAGCATGTCCGAAGGTTCCCTACCCTCTGCCTCGCATCGATCAAATCGTGGATTCCACTGCTTGGTGCGAAACCCTGTCTTTCCTCGATGCCTACTCAGGGTATCATCAAATCAGGATGAAAGAGTCCGACCAGCTCGCGACTTCTTTCATCACGCCCTTCGGCATGTACTGCTATGTCACCATGCCGTTCGGTTTGAGGAATGCGGGTGCGACGTACCAGCGGTGCATGAACCATGTGTTCGGTGAACACATCGGTCGCACGGTCGAGGCCTACGTTGATGACATCGTAGTCAAGACAAGGAAAGCTTCCGACCTCCTCTCCGACCTTGAAGTGACATTCCGGTGTCTCAAGGCAAAAGGCGTCAAGCTCAATCCCGAGAAGTGTGTCTTCGGGGTGCCCCGGGGCATGCTCTTGGGGTTCATCGTCTCCGAGCAGGGCATCGAAGCCAACCCGGAGAAGATCGCAGCCATCACCAGCATGGGGCCCATCAAGGACTTAAAAGGTGTACAGAGGGTCATGGGATGTCTCGCGGCCCTGAGCCGCTTCATCTCACGCCTCGGCGAAAGAGGCCTGCCTCTGTACCGCCTCTTAAGGAAGGCCGAGAGCTTCACTTGGACCCCTGAGGCCGAAGAAGCTCTCGGGGACCTGAAGGCGCTCCTCACCAAGGCGCCTATCTTGGTGCCCCCAGCTGATGGAGAAGCCCTCTTGGTCTACGTCGTCGCGACCACTCAGGTGGTTAGCGCCGCGATTGTGGTCGAGAGGCAAGAAGAGGGGCATGCATTGCCCGTTCAGAGGCCAGTTTACTTCATCAGCGAGGTACTGTCCGAAACCAAGATCCGCTACCCACAAGTTCAGAAGCTGCTGTATGCAGTGATCCTGACGAGGCGGAAGTTGCGACACTACTTCGAGTCTCACCCGGTAACTGTGGTGTCATCCTTCCCCCTGGGGGAGATCATCCAGTGCCGAGAGGCCTCGGGCAGGATTGCGAAGTGGGCGGTGGAAATCATGGGCGAGACCATCTCGTTCGCGCCTCGGAAGGCCATCAAGTCCCAGGTCTTGGCGGACTTCGTAGCCGAATGGGTCGACACCCAGCTACCGACGGCTCCGATCCAACCGGAGCTCTGGACCATGTTTTTCGATGGGTCGTTGATGAAGACGGGAGCCGGCGCGGGCCTACTCTTCGTCTCACCCCTCAGGAAACACCTACGCTATGTGCTACGCCTCCATTTCCCGGCGTCCAACAATGTGGCTGAGTACGAAGCTCTGATCAACGGATTGCGAATCGCCATCGAGCTAGGGGTCCGACGCCTCGACGCTCGCGGCGACTCGCGGCTCGTCATCGACCAAGTCATGAAGAACTCCCACTGCCGCGACTTGAAGATGGAGGCCTACTGCGATGAGGTTCGGCGCCTGGAAGACAAGTTCTACGGGCTCGAGCTTAACCACATCGCTCGGCGCTACAACGAGACTGCGGACGAGCTGGCAAAAATAGCCTCGGGGCGAACAACGGTTCCCCCGGACGTCTTCTCCCGGGATCTGCATCAGCCCTCCGTCCAGATCGACGACCCTCCGGAGCCCGAGGCGCCCTCGGACCAGCCCGAGGCGCCCTCGGTCCAGCCTGAGGTACCCTCGGCACGGCCCGAGGCACCCTCAGCTCAACCCGAGGTACCCTCGGTCTCCAAGGGCGAGGCATTGCGCATCGAGGAGGAGCGAAGCGGGGCCACGCCTGATCGAAATTGGCAGACCCCGTACCTGCAATATCTCCACCAAGGAGAGCTACCCCTCGACCGAGCCGAGGCTCGGCGGATAGCGCGACGCGCCAAGTCGTTCGTCCTGCTGGGCGATGATAAGGAGCTCTACCACCGCAGTCCCTCGGGCATCCTCCAGCGATGCATCTCCATCGCCGAAGGTCAGGAACTCCTGCAAGAGATACACTCGAGGGCTTGCGGCCATCACGCAGCGCCTCGAGCCCTCGTCGGGAATGCTTTCCGGCAAGGCTTCTACTGGCCAACGGCGGTGGCTGACGCCACTAGAATTGTCCACACCTGCGAAGGGTGTCAATTCTATGCGAAGCAGACCCACCTGCCCGCTCAGGCTCTGCAGACAATACCCATCACCTGGCCCTTTGCTGTGTGGGGTCTGGACCTCGTCGGCCCTTTGCAGAAGGCGCCCGGGGGCTACACGCACCTGCTGGTCGCCATCGACAAATTCTCCAAGTGGGTCGAGGTCTGACCTCTGAACAGCATCAGGTCCGAGCAGGCGGTGACGTTCTTCACCAACATCATCCATCGCTTCGGGGTCCCGAACTCCATCATCACCGACAACGGCACCCAGTTCACCGGCAGAAAATTCTTGGACTTCTGCGAGGATCACCACATCCGGGTGGACTGGGCCGCCGTAGCTCATCCCATGTCAAATGGGCAAGTAGAGCGTGCCAACGGCATGATTCTACAAGGGCTCAAGCCTCGGATTTACAACGACCTCAACAAGTTCGGCAAGCGATGGATGAAGGAACTCCCCTCGGTGGTCTGGAGCTTGAGGACGACGCCAAGCCGGGCCACGGGTTTCACGCCGTTCTTCCTGGTCTACGGGGCCGAGGCCGTTTTGCCCAATGACCTGGAATACGGCTCCCCGAGGACGAGGGCCTACGACGATCAAAGCAACCAAGCTAGCCGAGAAGACTCGCTTGACCAGCTGGAAGAGGCTCGGGACAAGGCCTTACTACACTCGGCGCGGTATCAGCAGTCCCTGCGGCGCTACCACGCCCGAGGGGTCCGACCCCGAGACCTCCAGGTGGGCGACCTGGTGCTTCGGCTGCGGCAAGATGCCTGAGGGAGGCACAAGCTCACGCCCCCCTGGGAGGGGCCATTCGTCATCGCCAAAGTTCTGAAGCCCGGAACGTACAAGCTGGCCAACAGTCAAGGCGAGGTCTACGACAACGCTTGGAACATCCAACAGCTACGTCGCTTCTACCCTTAAGATGTTTTCAAGTCGTTCATATACCTCACACCCATGCAAAGTTTAGTCATCAAGGAAGGGTCGGCCTCGCCTCAGCAAAGCCTGACCCTCCCTCGGGGGCTAAAAGGGGGGGGGAACCCCCTCTGCGTCGAAATTTTCCTCGAAAAAAGGTCTCTTCTGCCAGAATATCTTTCGTGCTTTTTGACTACTTCGAAAAGTGGATCCTGAAAACGACGGAGCACACGTAAGCAGCCAAGGCTGACCGAGCCGAGGGACTCCTACGCCTCCGGGATACGGATACCTCACTCATCACCTTCTGCGATAAGTAACTCGCGTTCGGATAAAGTGATTCCGCGGACCGAACAAGTCTTCATGTTTGGAAGTTCTTCTGCCGAAGCAATCCTTCGAGCCTTCTCGACTGAGTCGGTGGCAGGGCCTCATGGACGGGTGAAAGTACGCGTAAGCGGCAAGGCCGACTGAGCCGAGGGACTCCCACGCCTCCGGGATACGGATACCTCACTCATCACCTTCCGCGAGAAGCAGCTCCCACTCACACAAACATCCCTGTTACCGACAAAAAAGTCCAGATACTCGAAACAAGAGGAAAGGAGACACAGCTTTACAACACAGCGAGGGCGTGTATTCTGGCCTTGGCGGCTGCAGAAGGCATACGCTACAAGACACTCTGACCCTGCAGGCTCGGGTCTTGACGCTGGAAGGGGGCAGCAACACCCTCGGCATCGACGACACCTTCGGCGAGGCCCGACCTAGCCTCGGACGGCGACGCGGTCCAAGGATCTCCGCTCCGAAGGACGACGTCATCACCACACCCGGGCAATCGCTGCCAGGGACTTCTCTGGGAATCCGGCCCGAGCAGGCGGCTCGGGCGGTTGCCCCTGGGGCCTCGGCCGACCATCTCCCAAGGGCGCCAGCCCGACCTGAGGCCTCGGCTGATCAACTCCGACGTCGGTCCCGCCAACGGACAAACCGGCTAGGCTCCGGCCAACCAGGTTTCATTTTCGAGCCGACTCCCGACACGCCAGCATGGAGGCCCAGGCCCACGCGTCACGCAACCGGCGCGCTGGATGCTGCATGCAAGCAACTGCACCGCCACTTGCGCCACCACCGCGCCACCTCGATTGCGGAACCAATACCGCGACTCGAGGCGACCCAGTGCGCGACCCAGCAGCGCCAGCCTGACGCGGCGGTCAACGCGGCCAAAAGTGGGCCGGCAGTAATGACGGTGGCAGGCGCGCGGGAGCAGCGGTCACGTCGTCAGCCAAGCTCACGTCCCATCCGGGGGCAGCAAGAGAACCCCCTCTCACGGCGTGAAGACAACGCGCCCGTGATCCGTTCCTCGAATGGCTCGCGCACGCGCAACGGCCGCCCCGCCAACTACTCGCCCCATCACATTAACTCCGCGGCTGGACAGGCGGCGCTTCTGGCAGGAGCAGCGGGCGACGCTTCGCCTTCGCCGAAACAACCGCGCCAAAAAAGGTACGCCGCGTCGTTCGGTTTCGTATCCTTTTCCCTTTTTCCTCTTTCTCTATCTCTTGTGACAGGGACCGGGAAAGGGGGATACCCCGAAAGGGATCCTTCCCCGTGAAGGAACCAGGCTCCGAGCCTCCTTACTGATCAGAGGTTCGAAGGCTGGCCCCCCGAGGGGTTCAACAGCCGCCTCAGATCGCGTGGGCCCTACACCCACTACTGGTCAGAGGTTCGAAAGCCGGCCCCCCGAAGGGTTCCACGACCGCCTCAGGCTACTCGGGCTCCGCGCCCATTACTGATCAGGGGTTCGAAGGCTGGCCCCCGAAGGGTTCACAGCCGCCTCAGACGCCGAGCGAGGGATGACCAGGGGTACGTTCGATACATAACCAAGGCTCGGGCTGCGCTCCCGAGGTACCCTAGGACATTTCCGAGACCAGCGGGAGCGATCTTGTAACGGAGTCCCATCGGAGGGAGGCATCGAGCCCTCGGACCCCGTCGCCAGGGGACCGGGTCCGGCAGATCACCCGTAGGTACTTTTGGGCGTGCCTCTGGGCCCCTAGCCGACCCCTAACGAACGGGGCACGAACGTCCACTCAGATTACCCGCTTGCAGCTCACCGGAGACACCATGTTTGGCGCCCATCGAGGGTAACATGGCGCTCTCCCCCCTCCTCCTTGCGGAAAGGCGACGCAGGGGCGTATGTAAAAAAGCCGAGTCTGTCCCTGATCGCCCTCTTGCCCTGTGCAGAGGCTCGGGGGCTGCTCTCGCAAACCCGGCTCCGGCCAAACCGTTGACAGCGTCAACATACCAGCCCGAGAACTTGGGCCCCGACCGTACACCCGGGCTACGGCCAGCTCGCATGAGGGAACAACCAGACCAGCCGAAGCATTACGCAAGGCATTAAGACCTCGAAGGAGTGAAACCACTCCTCCGAGGCCTCGGGGGCTACACCCGGCGGGTGCGCTCGCGCGCACCCACCGGAACAAAATGCAACCGAGAAAGGCTGGTCCCCTTGCAAAAAAGTGCGACGAAAGCCTCCAAGCAAGTGCTAACACTCCCTTCGAGGCTCGGGGGCTACTGTCGGGGACCATAATTAGGGGTACCCTCAAGACTCCTAATTCTCAGCTGGTAACCCCCATCAGCATAAAGCTGCAAAGGCCTGATGGGTGCGATTAAGTCAGGGATCAGTCCATTCGAGCGACTCGATCACGCCTCGCCCGAGCCTAGCCTCGGGCAAGGGCAGCCGACCCCGGAGGATTTCCGTCTCGCCCGAGGCCCCCCTCCAACAGCGGACACATCTTCGGCTCGCCCGAGGCCCTGCCTTCGCTAAGAAGCAACCCTGACTAAATCGCCGCACCGACCGACCAAATCGCAGGAGCGTTTAATGCAAAGGTGGCCTGACACCTTTATCCTGACGCGCGCCCTCTGGCAGAGCCGAAGTGACCGCCGTCACTTCGCCGCTCCACTGACCGGTCTGACAGAAGGACAGCGCCGCCTGCGCCACTCCGACTGCAGCGCCACTTGACAGAGTGATGCTGACAGGAAGCCAGGCCCTGCCAAAGGCACCATAGGAAGCTCGGCCCGACCCAGGGCTCGGACTCGGGCTCAGCCCCGGAAGACGGCGAACTCCGCTCCGCCTGACCCAGGGCTCGGACTCGGGCTAAGGCCCGGAAGACGGCGAACTCCGCTCCGCCTGACCCAGGGCTCGAACTCGGGCTAAGACCCGGAAGACGGCGAACTCCGCTCCGCCCGACCCAGGGCTCGGACTCGGGCTCAGCCCCGGAAGACGACGAACTCCGCTTCACCCGACCCCAGGGCTCGGACACCGCCCTGGCCTTTGCCGACGACCTCCGCCTCGCCCGACCCAGGGGCTCGGACTCGGCCCCGGCCATGAAGGACAGACTCGACCTCGGCTTCGGAGGAGCCTCCACGTTGCCCAACCTAGGGCGCAGGCCAGCCACGTCAACAGGAAGCGCCATCATCACCCTACCCCAAGCTGACTCGGGCCGCAGAGAACAAGACCGGTGTCCCATCTGGCTGTCTCCACCAGATAGGCAATGATGGCGCCCCGCATGCCCTGTGACGACGGCGGCTCTCAGCTCTCTTACGGAAGCAGGAGGACGTCAGCAAGGACACAACCGCTCCGACAGCAGTCCCTCCGCCAGGCTCCGCCACTCCTCCGACGGCCACGACATCACACTAGTTGGGTTCCAAGATCTCTCCGGCTGCCACATTGGCATGTACTCAGGGCACTAGCTCTCCCTCGCTAGACACGTAGCACTCTGCTACACCCCCATTGTACACCTGGATCCTCTCCTTGCGTCTATAAAAGGAAGGACCAGGGCCCTCTTAGAGAAGGTTGGCCGCGCGAGACGAGGACGGGACAGGCGCTCTCTTGGGGCCGCTCGCTTCCCTCACCCGCGTGGACGCTTGTAACCCCCTACTGCAAGCGCACCCGACCTGGGCGCGGGACGAACACGAAGGCCGCGGGACTCCCACCTCTCTCACGCCGGTCTCCGACCGCCTCGCTCCTTTCCCCCCTTCGCGCTCGCCCACGCGCTCGACCCATCTGGGCTGGGACACGCGGCACTCACTCGTCGGCCTGAGGGACCCCCCGGTCTCGAAACGCCGACAGATTGCGGGCATCCCCCATCCGGGGGCTCGGAAGGTGGAAAGGCACGATGCATGAGGGGAGCGCAAATACATGGTTGCCCTCCAAGGGGGTCACCCCCCTTTTAAAGGCGACTCTCCCCACTTGCGTCCTCAACCGTTGCGGGTTGAGTCTTCTCCGACACGCTCCAAGATTCTCCCCCCCACGGCGCGGGGGCTGGGTCCCACACGTCATGCAAGCCAGTCCAGGGGAGAAGAAGCCAAACCGCCACACGCGCGCGGTGCATGCAACCACCCGGCGGTTACAAGCACTCCTCCACTTTCGCCTAGACCAGCGGGCGAAAGGGCGGACAGACATGCAGGCGGCACGCAACCGTGCCAAGTGGGCGCGCCCCTTCGACTCCAACGAGCCCAGCATGGAGGTCTAGGCCCACGCGTCATGCAACCGGCGCGCCGGTTGCTACGTGTGAGCAACTGCACCGCCACTCACGCCACTACCGCGCCTCCTCGACTGCGGAGTCAATACCGCGACTCGAGGCAACCCTGCAGTGCCAGCCAAGTGCGACGGCCAAATGCGGTCAAAAATGGGCCGGCAGTAATGGCGGTGACAGGCGGGCAGAAGCAGCGGTCACGTCGTCAGCCAAGCTTACGTCCCATCCAGGGGCAGCAAGGGAGCCCTCTCTCGCGGCGTGAAGACGGCGCGCCCGTGATCCGTTCCTCGAACGGCTCGCACATGCGCAACGACCGCCTCGCGAACTGCTCGCCCCGTCGCATTAACTCCGTGGCAGGACAGGCGGCGCCTCAGGCGGGAGAAGCAAGCGACGCTTCGCCTCTGCCATAATGACCGCGTCGAAAAAGGTACGCCACGTCATTTGACTTCGCGTCCTTTTCCTTTTCCTCTTTCTCTCTCTTACAACAGGGACCGGGAAAGGGGGATACCCCGAAAAGGACCCTTCTCCGTGAAGGAAGCAGGCTCCGAGCCTCCCTACTGATCAGAGGTTCGAAGGTCGGCCCCTCGGAGGGGTTCGACGACCGCCTCAGATCGATTGGGTTCTGCGCCCACTACTGGTCAGAGGTTCGATGGCCGGCCCCTCGAAGGGTTCAACGGCCGCCTCAGGCCACTCGGGCTCCACGCCCACTACTGATCAGGGGTTCGTAGGCTGGCCCTCAAAGGGTTCACAGTCGCCTCAGACACAGAGCGAGGGATGACCCTGGGTACGTTCGATACATAACCAAGGCTCGGGCTACGCTCCCGAGGTACCCTAGGACATTTCCGAGACCAGCGGGAGCGATCTTGTAACGGAATCCCATCAGAGGGAGGCATCGAGCCCTCGGACCCCGTCAAAGGGGACTGGGTCCGGCAGATCACCCGCAGGTACTTTTGGGCTTGCCTCTGGGCCTCTAGCCGACCCCTAACAAATGGGGCACGGACGTCCGCTCGGATTACCCGCCAGCAGCTCACCGGAAACACCATGTTCGGCGCCCTCCGAGGGCAACATGGCGCTTTCCCCCCTCCTCCTTGCGGAAAGGCGACGCAGGGGCGTATGTAAGAAAGACGAGTCTGTCCTTGACCGTCCTCTCGCCCTGTGCAGAGGCTCGGGGGCTGCTCTCGCAAACCCGGCTCCGGCCAAACTGTTGACAGTCGTCAACATACCAGCCCGAGAACTTGGGACCCGACCGTGCACTCGGGCTACGGCCAGCTCGCATGAGGGAACAACTAGACCAACCGAAGTGTTGCGAAGCGCACTAAGACCTCGAAGGAGTAAAACTACTCCTCCGAGGCCTCGGGGGCTACACCCGGCGGGTGCGCTCGCGCGCACCCACCGGAACAGAATGCAACCGAAAAAGGTTGGTCCCCTTGCAAAAAAGTGTGGCAAAAGCCTCCAAGCGAGTATTAGTACTCCCTTGGAGGCTCGGGGGCTACTGTCGGGGACCATAATTAGGGGTACCCTCAAGACCCCTAAATCTCAGCTGGTAACCCCCATCAGCACAAAGCTGCAAAGGCCTGATGGGTGCGATTAAGTCAAGGATCGGTCCATTCAAGGGACATGATCGTGCCTCGCTCGAGCCTAGCCTCAGGCAAGGGAAGCCGACCCCGGAGAACCTACGTCTCGCCCAAGGACCCCCCTCCAGCAACGGGCACACTATCGGCTCGCCCGAGGCCCAGTCTTCACCGAGAAGCAACCTTGGCCACATCGCCACGCCGACCGACCAAATCGCAGGAACGTTTAATGCAAAGGTGGCCTGACACCTTTATCCTGACGCACGCCCTCCAGTCGACAGAGCCGAAGTGACCGCAGTCACGTCGCCGCTCTACTGACCGGTCTGACAAGAGGACAGCGCCGCCTGCGCTGCTCCGACTGCTGAGCCACCCGACAGAGTGAGGCTGACAGCAGCCAAGGCCGGCCTCGGGCGTCATAGGAAACTCCGCCTCGCCCGACCCCAGGGCTCGGACTCGGGCTCAGCTCCGGAAGACGGCGAACTCCGCTCCGCCCGACCCAGGGCTCGGACTCAGGCTCAGCCCCGGAAGACGGCGAACTCCGCTCCGCCCGACCCAGGGCTCAGCCCCGGAAGACGGCGAACTCCGCTCCGCCCGACCCAGGGCTCGGACTCGGGCTCAGTCCCGGAAGACGGCGAACTCCGCTCCGCCCGACCCCAGGGCTCGGACTTGGGCTCAGCCCCAGGAGACGACGGACTCCGCTTCGCCCGACCCCAGGGCTCGGACTCAGCCCTGGCTTCAGCCGATGGTCTCCGCCTCGCCCGACCCAGGGGCTCGGACTCGACCACGGCCACGGAAGACAGACTCGACCTCGACCTCGGAGGAGCCTCCACATCGCCCAACCTAGGGCGCGGACCGACCACGTCGACAGGAGGCGCCATCATTACCCTACCCCGAGCTGACTCAGGCTACGGGGAACAAGACCGGCGTCCCATCTGGCTCGCTCCGCCAGATAGGCAATGATGGCGCCCCGCACACTCTGTGACGACGGCGGCTCTCAGCCCCCTTACGGAAGCAAGAGGACGTCAGCAAGGACTCGACAGCCCCGACAGCTGCCCATCTGCCAGGCTCCAGCGCTCCTCCGACGGCCACAACACCACACGAACCGGGTGCCAAAACCTCTCCGGCTGCCACGACGGCATGTACTTAGGGCGCTAGCTCTCCTCCGCTAGACACGTAGCACTCTGCTACACCCCCCATTGTACACCTGGATCCTCTCCTTACGCCTATAAAAGGGAGGACCAGGGCCCTCTTACAGAGGGTTGGCCCGCGCGGAGAAGGACGGGACGGCGCTCGCGCAAGGCCGCTCGCTCCCACCCCCGCGTGGACGCTTGTATCCCCCTACTGCAAGCGCACCCGACCCGGGCGCGGGGCTAACACGAAGGCCGCGGGATCCACTCTCTCACGCCTGCCTCCCTCCGGCTGTCTCCTCTTCCCCCCTTCGCGTTCCGCCTCGCGTCGACCCATCTGGGCTGGGGCACGCGGCGACAATTCACTCGTCGGTCCAGGGACCCCCCGGGTTTCGAAACACCGACAGATAGATTTTTTAATTTTTATAAAGCCGGCACCGTTGTTTTGGTAGTTCATGAATACCTGATACCTAAACCCGAAATTTCGGGTAATATAAAATCAGATGTAATTTTAAGCAACGATTCTTGGTCCCAAAAATTAAATTACTCAAATTATTCGACAGATTTTTTCGGTTAACCCGAACGTCAACCCTAGAAGTGTCTGCTAGATGGCCCGTGGCCTGAAATAGTTTAGCTCGACCCATTGTCCATCGAGTTTGTGACAGTCTGACCCGACCCATTATGTATCAGGCATATGCTAGGCCGATACGATCATCGCGTCGTGCTTGGGCTTTAGTTGCGGTATAGAGGGCTAGGTCTTGTAGAGGCTGTTTTTTCTATTTTCCATAAAAATAGATGTATTATGCGTGAGTATAGAATATAAAACATAAAAAATGTCTGTTATATTGGGTAGGTGGGTGTGAATGTTGAGGCAACTACCAAAGTTTAAACCTCTAATCATGTACAATTATACCTTATTTTTGTAGAAAGTGGGAAGGAAGAAACTTCTCCATTATAGGAGTAGATATGGATATTTGAGTGTTGTTTGGTTCCCAAATTTATAGCGTGATGGGTAACTGATGACGTTAAATTATATTTGTTTAAATATAATCATAATTAGACATCACACTAAAAGTTGATACTGTCCTATTCACATTTATTATGTTGGTACTCGAGTGTAAATCATTATTGACTGTTGCCATTTATGTTACATTTCTTGAACCAAACAACACCTTAATAGATTGGGATACTTGTTCATGCTTCCCACACCAACCAATTAGTTTGAGCTGTGAATGGTGCTTGTTACTCTCTCATCCTAAAATAATAGTCGTTGTAGCTCTTAATTTTTATATCTATATTTAAATGGATGATAATGAATTTAGATACATATATAAAACATATACATCAAATATTGTATAAACCTACTAATTTGCTAAAACGAATTTTAATTTGGAGAGGGGGGTATTATTCTTTCAGGCTGGTTCATACAAGAGTTTTCATTTGTAACATAGTACAGTTTTATTGTCTGTTATGGAGACAAATACTTTCACCTTGCTTTCTGACACGAAGTGTGTTGCTCTCTTTGTCAAGATATCAACGAATGCCGGAATTACAATAGTAACAATTGCACCTATCAGAACCTCTGCAACAATACTTTGGGAGGCTATACTTGTTCTTGCCCCGAGAATAATATTGGTGACGGTTACAGGACAGGAACAGGCTGCAACACCACTCTTGCGACACCTGGTAATAATGTTCTACGTTTCAAACTTCAATTGTCAATTTAGCAAACTATAATCTCTCAACCCATGCCATTGCACAAGTTAGAATATTCGGAGTATGATCATTAGTAGTGTGTATTTTTTCCATCCATATCTATATGTTTTCTTTTTCTATACCACACCTCCATGTATTTCAATATACATTTAGTTAAAGTTTTAGCTTACAATAGCTCTTGCCATAACTCAAGCTTCATGAGTCATGACGTCATTGATTTTCAAATTTTAGTCTCATTAGTTTGTACAACTTTTATAAAAAAAACCAATAAGTCTTTCTTATGGTACCTTTTATGAAAACTCTACTTCATATTTTATTAAAGTAAGAATTTAGACCTTATAGTTACCACAATAATAGCAAAAAAAGTCATTTAAGCCCAATAAAATATTATTATTTATGTCTAAAAATTACTGTATACTCAAAAGGCATATAAAAAAATAAGGGAGGTCCATTGACACTTTTTTGTCTGCACTTACCTCATCTAATGTTCAAGGTATTAATTTCTATATGAAAGGTAAATCCTGAACTAATGGAGATATATGCCTATATATTCCTTGATTATATTTAGAGGTACTAACGAAAGATCTAACAATGAATGTTCTTTCATGCTGCAGTTTCTCCTTCACAACAACCTCAAGGTACATGTTCTGTATAACTTGTTTGTTGCTACGAGTGTACGAATCAATTAGTTCATCATGACTATCATCCTTTGAGATTTGTTTAGCAGCACTTCAATTCACTCTGGTCCACATGAATGGTCCTTAACAGTTTTAATTTTCATTCTGATTTATCCTAATGCACATGGATTTATCCTTTGAGACGTCGTTGATGATCCTTGGCTATCTATCAGGTATCAACGTGTGTGATCACCCGGAAAGGAACCCTTGTACATACATTAAGTATTGCATTGATTTGGAAGGAGTTGTTTCGTGCGCCTGTCCTGAAGGGATGAGTGGCGATGGCAGGAAAAACGGTAGAGGCTGCTGTTTTAGCTGTGAAAAGCACTTCCCTCTTGACACAGTTTTGGGTAACTTCAACAAACCTCAATACATAGCACATGCATACCACATTACATCAATGCATATTAATGAACAAACTCCTTATGCATATTAATGCATATTAACACATGCAGGTCTTAGTCTTGTGCTTATGGTTACAACGACCACTGCTGCGTCGTGCTACTGCTGGGCAGTAAAGAAAAGAGAGCTAGGAAGAAAGAGAGCGGAATTATTCAGGAAGAATGGTGGCTTACTCCTGCAGCAGAGATTTTCAACAATCACATCTCAAGGCGAGGACCAATATTCATCAAAGATATTCAGTGCGGAAGAGCTCAAGGCTGCTACTGACAACTATAGCGAGAGTCGAATACTTGGCCGAGGTGGACAAGGCACAGTGTACAAGGGCATTCTTCCAGATCAAACTGTAGTCGCCATAAAAAAGTCCAAGGTGTTCGATGAGAGCCAAGTGGAGCAATTTGTCAATGAGATTGCCATCTTGTCACAGATTGATCACCCAAATGTTGTCAAGCTTTTGGGATGCTGTTTAGAGACACAGGTACCATTGCTGGTTTATGAGTTCATATCTAATGGAACACTCTTCCAGCACATCCACAACAGAAATGCAACTCGCCCTCTAACATGGGAAGACTGCTTAAGGATAGCTGCAGAGACTGCAGACGCACTTGCCTATCTGCACTCCGCGTCTTCTATACCTATCATACACAGAGACATCAAATCGAGCAACATTCTGTTGGATGAGAACTTCGTGGCTAAAATAGCAGACTTCGGTGCATCAAGATCAGTCCCATTTGATCAAACCCATATAACTACTCTTATTCAGGGGACTATTGGGTACCTCGATCCCCAATATTTCCAAAGCAGCCAACTCACCGAGAAGAGTGACGTTTACAGTTTCGGAGTCGTTCTTGCAGAACTGTTGACCAGGCAACAACCTATTTCTGCAGCAAGGCCGGAAGATTCATGTAACTTGGCTATGCATCTGGTGGTTCTATTTAATAAAGGGCGCCTACTTCAGGAGATAGAGCCACACATTTTGGCCGAAGCAGGTGAAGACCAATGTTATGCCGTTGCAGAGCTTTCAGTGAGATGCTTAAACGTGAAGGGAGAAGAACGGCCTGCCATGGTGGTGGTGGCTTCTGTTTTACAAGAGCTAAGAAGGTCATTCACCATAGACCAGGCTGCCGGAATAAAAGATGAATCGGTACGGGAAAACAGTGAACAAGAAGAGAAACATCTACATGAGTCCAGATCAATTCCCAGTTTGCAGTCATCAGAAGTAAGCACACAATGTAGCATGGAGGCAAAAATGTCATCTTTTTGTTGATAAAATAAGCAAATTTTATATTAAAATCAGAACATATATACTGTGACAATCTCATAAACTAATATAAGTATAGCTCGTATACCAGTTAAATTAAACAACATAAATATAAATACTAGTATAAACATAGCCCATAGACTAGTCATATTAAACAACGTGAACAATAAATGCTAGTGTAATCATAGCGCTTATAATAATTAAATTAATCAGCATGAACAAAAACATTTAATCACATGGTGTACACCTTTCGACCACATAGGAAGACGATGTTGCTGCTGGTAGTGACATTGTTGTTGATGGTTGAGAGCATCTAGAGGGAGTGAATAGAGGGAGTGAATAGGTGATCCTGTAAAATTTCAACACTAATAGCCACAAAACTTGGTTAGTGCAATAGAACCAAGTGGCTATAGAAGAGTTCTTGCTAAATACAATAACCACAGAGAAAGACAATACAAGAGACACAGTGGTTTATCCCGTGGTTCGGCCAAGTATAACACTTGCCTACCTCCACGTTGTGGCTTCTCAATGGACGAGGGTTGCACTCAACCCCTTTCAAGTGATCCTATGATCAACTTGAATACCACGACTTTTCTTTGCTTATCTCTTTTTCCCGTTTGCGAGGAATCTCCACAAGTTGGAGCCTCTCGCCCTTATAACAAAGATCACACTGAAAGCACAAGAATAAGGGTGGGAAGCAACACACACAAATCCGCAGCAATACACGCACACAAGCCAAGACTTGAGCTCAAAAATGAAGCACAGCGAGTTCACAACTAGAACGGAGCTCAAATCACTAACACAGTCGATCAAGTGCGTGGAGACGGAGTGTGGAAGACTTAGAATGCTTAGAGTATGCTTAGGTGACTCCTCCATGCGTCTAGGAGTCCCTTTTATAGCCCCAAGGCAGCTAGGAGCCGTTGGAGGCAATCTTGGAAGGCTAATCTTGTCTTCTGTCGGGTGGCGCACCGGACAGTCCGGTGCGCCACCGGACAGTCACTGTAGCTGTCTGGTGCGCGATCTCCTTCCTTTTCTGGCGCATCCGACCGTTGCAGATTCGTGGCAGTTGGCGCACCGGACCGTCCGGTGCCCCCTGCCGACTGTTGGCGCGCCCACGTGTCGCGCGAAGATTGCGCGGCCGACCGTTGGCGCAGTCGTCCGTTGGCTCACCGGACAGTCCGGTGCACCACCGGACAGTCCGGTGAATTTTAGTCGTACGCCGTTGAACTTTTCCCGAGAGCGACGACTTCGCCGCGGACGACTCACCGGACAGTCCGGTGCACCACCGGACAGTCCGGTGAATTGTAGCCGTACGCCGCCGTCGAGTCCCGAGCACCGGACACTGTCCGGTGCACCCAGACCGAGCAGCAGTTGGCTGTACAAAGCCAACTCTTTTCCAGCTTCTTTTTTCCTGTTTCTAGCACTTAGACACAATACATTAGTACCCAAATCAATGTACTAAGTCTAGAAACGTACCTTATTACATGATTTGCACTTCTTCAATCTTTGGCACAAATTAATACTTAGAAAACATGTGTTGGGCACTTAATCACCAAAACACTTTAGAAATGGCCCAAGGGCACATTTCCCTTTCAATGGTGGTACAAAGTCATTGATGAGTAGTGAAAGAACTTACAACAACTAACGATATATAAATACATTGGGACATAGCACCGCCTCACTTGGATGAAAGACGATCCATCGTAGAAGTTGGACATAGTCACGAGAAAAGCGCTTTCTAAAAACCTTATCCGTTCTTTTGTGATGCATGATCGCAAGAACGAGGGCTTCAAAGACATGCTCTCCCAATCGCTAGTTTACACGGATATTCGGGATATAGAGACTCTGGCGGTAGGGCAACAACGAGAAGAGAAAAAACTATTTGACTACCTTAGTTTTTTTTCAAACTAGAAACCCATCAATAGTATTTTTGTATTTTCTAGGAATTGCAGCTTTGAGTCCACAGTCGTCCGGGGTGGCGTCGAAGCGAAAGTTGGGCCGCGATCGAGCCTGTCGGGCCTGAGGCGCAAGGCACGCGAGGTGGAGTGCGGGGGGCAATCTCGGGGAGGGAGGAATCTCTGAGGGACGGCGGTGGAGTGGCAGCACGCATTCATGGGGGTCGTGGTGGTGGAGTGGAGGCGCACGATCATGGGAGGGGTAGCGGCGAGAGGAGTAATTGCTCCTTTACTGCCTCGCCTCTCAGGGATCCGATCTGTGTTGTTGTTGGTGTGTTCTGGTGATAGATTCGACGGGAATAGAGATGGTTTGCGTGCAGAGTCTGGCTGCTTTTGGGCCGGTCATCGTGCGGGGATAGGGGTGGATGTTTCGGCGACAATCTCGTGGGTGGGGCGAGGGCGGCTGACGCACGGAGAGCGGGGCGGGGAAGAGACGCATGGAAGATCGGACGATACTGATTTGATTGGTATAGAGGGACGATCGAGATCTACGCGAGGCAGAACCAGGGAGGGCAGGCTACCCCTTCCAGTCTTAATATAGTGTGATATATATATATATATATATATATATATATATTCTTCCATTATTGTTTATATACTAGTGTTTGAGTAGAGCTTCAAGTTACACTCATTGACTAAGTTAAACAATGAACTATCCCTTAAATTGCAAGTTTTATGAGAACAAGTTTCACTAAATTCAAACCAGTACCTGATTGCCAATAGTCTTCCCCATGGGTGGAGCATATATGTCATATCACTGGTCTTCTCATAAGTTTACTAGAGATCACCCAAGTCTTATAGACTGATATTTTATAGACAAACTCATATATATGTTTTTTCAATAATGCTCTGTAGTACATCACCTTTACTTGCTAAACAACATGAACATAAATACTAGTCAACTTAAACAACATGAACATAAATACTAGTGTAAGCAGAGCTCGTACACTAGTCAGGTTAAACCACATGAATAGAGGCATTGAACCATGTGATGTGTATCTTTTGATCGTAGAGGAAGATGATGTTGCTAGTGGTGGCGGCATTGTTTTTTATGGTGGTATGTAGTCATTGATGAGTGATGGAGGAAGTGTTCAGAGTAGCTAACGATGAATACACCAGGAAGTAGTGCCGACTGACTTGGATGAAAGATGACCCGCCATGGGTCGTGTGAAGCTTCCAAAAACCATATTCATCTTCTTCTAAACTATTTGACTACCTTATGACAAGGGTCGCAAGGACAAGGGTTTTAGAGACTTTCTCTCCTAATTGCTGATACATGCAAGTGTTCGGGATGGAGAGACTACGACGGCAACAAAAGACAAAAAACTATTTGACTACCTTATGGTTTTCTAAACTATAAACTCCCAAAATTAGTTTTTGGTTTACCTTTCTTATGAGGATTGTTACATATATATGGAGAAAAACCCTATACATCCACATCAACTAGCAATAAGAAATTAACTGATGTTGCATCTTCCACCTCTACTCATGGGCTTAAACATTAAACCCTATTAGAGAAGATAGGTATTGGGCTTTGAGATTTATTAGAATTATATATATATATATATATATATATATATATATATATATATATATATATATATATATATATATATATATATAAGGAACTAGACCATATAAATTCTAATACTTCTTCTCATATGCCTTTGAGTTCTTGGAGTTTTTTAGGCTTAATAGAAACATGTTAGGACCTTCTGGGATCATTGCCACCAAGTGGTATGGTCTGATTCACCTAGAGCACAAATTTCTAATCCCTTAATCAATTTTGAGAAAACCCAAATTCGAATTTGTGTTTTCAGATCTAACTTTGAAGTTTAAATCTTTTTAGTTCAAAATTTTGTAGACACCTTTAAAACTCCCTTTTGAAGGTGTATGCAAAATTTTAGCCCAATTAGAATTTGTTTAGATTGATTTTGCATTTTAACACTTCAATTCGATATGCTGAAAACAACTTGAGTAAGCGGTATGGTTTTGGGTCGTTTTGGATTTTTTGGTGTCTGTTTTGTGATATGTTTGTTTTGTCAAATTCGTATATGTCCTAAGCACATTTCAAAATATAAAATCACTGGTTGGTTGGTATATTTTTTGTTTGAGCAATTCCTATTTCTATTGAAGTTAAGCACTCATTTTCTCAATTTCGGAAGATTCTCTTATTAGGCCATCTCTAGCTGATTTGAGCGCTTCAATGTATTATTCGGTGATTACGAACAAAATCTTGCCACCGGTTAGCGCTTACACATCTCTTTTGTGCCTTTTAGAGTTTTAAAAGGTTTAGGTGTAGCATTGGGAAGCAATGCAAGAATGCTTCATCACATAAATTTTTATGGGCTCCTATTCACCCCTCTCAGATCGCATATTCGATCCTTGAATCGCCTGAGGAAAGGTAATATAGTAAAAAACAAATCTAAACCCACAGCACTGTATGATAGAACGTATGAGAATGCAAAACTAGATTGGTACATATGTGTCTTGATTTCTTTGTTGACAGTCGGTACAGTAGAGATACCAGATACCAACATAGCGAAACTACCATCGCCTTTTGAACTGCAAGAGGAACAAAAAGAGAACATAGCTGAATGACGATAGGCCAAATAACTCAGTCATATTCCATTAACCGGCACTAGTAGAAAAGAGCTCATAGCCTGCGGCACCCATAAATTATCACTGGCGGTTTCAGTTATCACGCGCCAGTAAAAAAACAAGGTGGACCCGACTTAGGAACCGCCAGTGGAAACCTATTTTCACTGGTGGTTATCTTAACACAACCGCCAGTGGAAATAGGGTATTTACACTGGCGGTTGGTGTAACAGAACCGCCAGTAGAAACCTATTTCCACTGGCGGTTGGTGTAACAGAACCGCCAGTGTAAATACCCTATTTCCACTGGCGGTTGTGTTAAGATAACCGCCAGTGGAAATAGGTTTCCACTGGCGGTTTTTAAGCCAACCGCCAGTGAACTGTCTGTTAAGATACCCTATTCCCATGGATCCTTGCTAATCGTGCTGCACAGGTCTTCTATGCTGAACAGATCATTTCTAACAATGAGAAGAAAAGCACCGACAAACCGAAGCATGTAGTTTTTCCTAGAAAACAACAAGCTATAGGAGTTGATGGTGTATCTGATTTAGAGAATTTTAACCAGTTCAACGACATGTCTCTTTTCATAGACCATCCAACCAAGATAAGGAACGTTGAGCGAAGCATCCCACGCAATTCGTTGCCCTGGGTACGCCACGATGGACAAGGCAGAACAATAGCTTCCTAGATTATATACTTGTCATGTAATTGATTATTGTTAGGACTTGTCATGTAATTGATTATTGTTAGCGACAAACCGAAGCATGTAATTGTCTTCATTCAATTTTTGTGGCTACCATTTACAATTTTACATGACTTTCTATTGACTTTATAGAGAGAGAGGAGAGGGGGAGAGAGAGGAGAGAGAGGAGAGGGAGAGGAGAGAGAGGATGGAGAGAGAGGAGAGAGAGAGGATGGAGAGAGAGGAGAGAGAGAGGATGGAGAGAGAGGAGAGAGAGGGGGGATGGAGAGAGAGGATGGAGAGGGAGAGGGGAGAGAGAGGATGGAGAGGGAGAGGGGAGAGAGAGTGGAGAGGAGAGAGAGGATGGAGAGGGAGAGGGGAGAGAGAGTGGAGAGGAAAGAGAGGAGAGGTAGAGGGAGAGAGAGGATGGAGAGAGAGGAGAGAGAGAGGGGATGGAGAGAGGTAAAAGTATACTAAACAATATATAAAAGTATACTTAATATAATATATAAAAAGTGAAGTAAAACAATATATAAAAAACTATGTTAATAATAATAAAATACTATTTCTACTGGCGGTTCTCATAGAGAATCGCCAGTAGAAATGGCTTCCACAGACTGTAGAAGCAATTTCTACTGGCGGTTCTCTATGAGAACCGCCAGTAGAAATATTTTCTACTGGCGGTTCTCGTTGTCAACTGCCAGTAGAAATGGCTTCTACAGTCTGTGGAAGCCATTTCTACTGGCGGTTCTCGTTGTCAACCGCCAGTAGAAATGGCGCCTATATAAAGGGTGGCGCGCGGGAGCCGAAAAATTTACAAGTCCCTGGCGCCAGTTCACATTCAAGACGCCGTCAGGTTGCTGGATTTCGACCCCGAGGATTTCGCCGGCGATCGTCCCCGCGCCCGTCCCCACGCCGCCATTCCCGCCCCGCGCCCCCGCACCGCCGTCAGGTTTCTCCCTCTGTCCCTCTTCTTCCGTACCGCCGCCGGCAGCCGCCGCCGCCACGTTCCTAGGGCACGCGCCGCGCGCCGCCGAGAGGGAGGAAGAGAGAGGAAGGAGAGGGAGAGGGAAGAGAGAGGAGGGCACGCGCTGCCGCCGCCGAGAGGGAGGAAGAGAGAGGAAGGAGAGGGAGAGGGAAGAGAGAGGAGGGAGAGGGAGAGAGATAGAGGGAGGGAGAGGAGGGTGAGAGAGAGAGAGGAGGGAGAGGAGAGAGATAGAGAGAGGGAGAGAGATAGAGGGAGAGGGAGAGAGATAGAGGGAGGGAGAGGAGGGTCAGAGAGAGAGAGGAGGTTGAGGAGAGAGATAGAGAGAGGGAGAGAGATAGAGGGAGAGGAGAGAGATAGAGGGAGGGAGAGGGAGAGAGATGAGGGAGAGGAGAGAGATAGAGAGAGGGAGAGGGAGAGAGATAGAGAGAGGAGGGAGAGGGAGAGAGAGGAGAGGAGATGAGAGTATTCATACAATACTTATTTTTATTCATATGTGTGTTCATATGTGTTCAATATATATATATGTGTGTTTATATGTGTTCAATATATATATGTGTTCAAATGTATGTGTTTAATATATATATATATATATATATATATGTGTGTGTGTGTGTGTTCATCTAGTTGAATATATACATAAAAATTAAGAGCTAAACTCGATAAAAATCATCGGGTTGAATATATACATTGTAATTTTATCCGTCACAACTCGATAATATACGTATCCGATCCGATCCGAATTCGATCTGAACTCGATAATTTTTCCGTACGACTCTCCCTCTCTCCCTCTCTATACGTCCTATGCGACTCTCCCTCTCTCCCTCTCCTCGTCCTATACGACTCTCCCTCTCTCCCTCTCTATACGTAACTCGATAATATCCATACGATTCTCCCTCTCTCCCTCTCTATACGTCCTATGCGACTCTCCCTCTGTCCCTCTCTCCCCGTCCTATACGACTCTCCCTCTCTCCCTCTCTCCCTCTCTATACGTAACTCGATAATATACGTAACTCGATAATATCCGTAACACGATACTATACGACTATACGATACTATATGGTTAGGGTTTAGGGTTAGGGTTAGGGTTAGGGTTAGGGTTATGGTTAAGGGTTAGGGTTAGGGTTAGGGTTAAGGGTTATAGTTAGGGTTAGGGTTAGGGTTATGGTTAAGGGTTATAGTTAAGGGTTAGGGTTAAGGGTTATAGTTAAGGGTTATAGTTAGGGTTAGGGTTAAGGGTTCGGGTTTTGGGTTAGGGTTAGGGTTAAGGGTTTAGGGTATTTGTTAATATGAATTTAATTATTGCTTACGTTAATATGTGTTAATATGTATTTAATTATTGCTTATGTATTTGTATATATATAGCTCAATGAGTTCTCCGATCAAGGACCAAGGATTAGTGCCCGAGCACATGGACAAGAGTGTTGCTCAAGAACAATCCAGCATTGAAGGATATGAAACGCCTAGCGACCCTTTTCCTACCACTAGCATAGATAGGGCCGCTCTCCGTGAGTTGCAACGTGACCCTACTTATGATCCACGAGAAGCTGAGGTAAAAGTACGCATCTTTAGCTTCGTATGTGTACCCTACTGATTTCACATGCATGATCTCTTGTGCATTTTATTACATGAATAGGAGGTCGTGTATGAATTTCGTGCGATACTCGAAGAAGCCGTGGCACGATACGAAGACGTACCGGAGCCGACCCAAGACGCACCGGAACAGACCAAGACAACAACCGAGACGTCAAGGAAAAGGAAGCAGGGCGATCGAAAAAGAGGTGACAGGGGGCTGAACAAGTTTCCCGACAAAACATACAAAATCTCAGACGTGAGCCCGAAAGGTCAGCCCCTAGCTCCAGAAGAGGCACTACCTAAGTTCCGGAATGCACTTGGGTTTTTAGTTAGAGATAATCTTGACATAACAATACGACAGTGGAGAGATGTGTCAAATGATGTCAAGAATCAAATATGGAATAAGCTATTAATGAGGTTCGTTTTGCCTCGGGGTTCAGAAGAACTCGTGAAGGAATACACGATGAAGCAGCTTGCAATCAATTTCCGAAACTGGAGGTCTGAGATGAACACAAAGTTTGCAAAGAAAGGTCTAGACCCGACCAAAAAATATAAAATCTCAGCAGGTCAGTGGGCAGTATTTCTAGAGCAGAGGAGCAGCCCTGATTTCATATCTCTAAGTGAGGCAAATTCGGAACTATCAAAGAAGAACAAGTACCGCCACCACCTAGGCACAGGTGGTTACAAGCGTCAGGTTCCTAAATGGAGACAAGAAGACGCCGAGAAGAAGGCCGCAGGGTTGCCGACGCTGTCCGAGCAACTTGGTGAAAGGGCGGCAAATTGGCTCCGTGCTAGAAAACCAAGGGAAACCGAGACCGGTGTATCTTTTGATGATCCCATTGTCGAAGAAGCGGCAAAAAACATATATACAATGGCAGCTAAGCAGAGCCAAGGAACTTTTAAGCCACAAAGGGAAAGAGACATCCTAACGGCTGGTCTCGGTAACCCTGAGCATCCTGGCCGTGTACGAGGAATCTCGTCTAAGGAAGGATGGAAGGAAGGATTCGGACCACAGTGGGAAGGTCTGTACAAGAAACGTGATCGATACAAGGAAGAGATGGCGGATTATTTTAAGGAGGAGGCCAAGAAAGAGTTCAAAGCCATGATGTCTCAAATGCTATCGAATCCTCCTCCAGAATTGATGCAACAGTTGGCGAGTGCGATGTCTGTTCAACAGATGACCACTCCACAGATACAAATAATTCCAGCAGCTCAACCGCCGGCTTCCACAGATTGTACGACATTACCAAGCTCTGTTGCTTCAACGGGAAATAAGGACCGTTATCCAGTTGATGACATCACAAGGCCTGTGGCATGCACACTGGTTATAAGATATGGTATTAACAATAAACGTACAAAGAAAGTAGCCACAGGCCTTGCGATCCCAGGACGCAAGTTCCATGGAAATGATATTCCAGATGATTATTGCAAAGTAGAAGTGACGACGGTCGTCCAAGGATCCGAGGACGACATGCTAGACATCCCTGGGCCCGAAGGTATCGAGAAACTTGGACAAGCTATCAAGAATTTTATCCTTTGGCCTCGAAGGGATGTCGAATTGCTTGATTGGTCGAATTCGTCGCAGGCATCGCAGGCCCAACCGTCTCCGCCTTCTCAAATTGTTGTTCCTATTGTACATCCATCATCACCTCCTCAAACTTCACATGCTGCTCCTCATCCTTTTTCTGACCCACCGTCTCCGCCACAAGCATCACCATTCAGGGCTCCACCACCTTCTCCTCCCCATCCTCTTGGTGACCCACTGTCTACGCCACCATCAAGGGATCCACCTTCTCCACAACCATCAAAGGATCCAAGGCCATCAAAGAAATCTAAACTTCCTATACCAAAATTGGTGTCCCCGTATCAGAAAAAGAAGAGTAAAGCTACAACTGCTGGCACAGCTCGGTTTTTGAAAGGGATTGGACGGAGCCTCACGTCACAAACTGTTGATTTGGCCAAGCACGAGGAGTCTGCAAAAAAGGCTGAGGCAATGACCGCAAAGATAAAGAAGCCAACTAAGGCAGATTACAAAAACGTGCCTAAAAAATATGTGCCGGGCAGACCTCTGCTACCTCTTGAGAAACTAAGAAAGGTCCCGGCTGGTGTTAAAAGGTTGCATGACTGGTACATGCGGGCATCATCGGTTGGCATCGACACCATCAGTGTGCATATACCAGACCATGCTTTTATTGGTTCGGACCAAAAGGTCGTTGTTACATTCGAGGACATGTGGTTAATGATGAACCTTCAGAGACTCGACGTGCAACTTGTAACGATGTTTGCATTGTAAGTGTCGCTCATACTTCCACACATGTGTGTTATTATTAGTGAGCTGTATAAAATTTCAATATCTGACATGCACGTGTGACTTGCAGAATGCAACATGATCAGCAGGAGATCCTTTACGGTACCAAGCTCAATGCTAGTGCCAGTAAAAGGGTTGGGTATCTCAACCCAATACTTATATCCGAGGAAAGCCACACTTTTAGAATCGGGAAAGACAACGATGAAATACAGGGAAAGACGGACGAAGAAGTTGAGAAGCGTATAAAGGATATGAAGAAGGATTTTGAAGCTCGATACGCCACCTACATAGGACATGCAATGCTTCAATTTCAAGACAGGGAAGCCATAATGGCCCCGTACAACTTTAAGTAAGTGTGATTTTGCATAAATAAAATTAATAATTTCAATACACATGCATCATAAATTTGATTCGTACAGGGACCACTGGATATGCTTCCTCATTTATCCTAAGGTTGGAAAGGTGCTGGTGCTCGACTCCTTGAACTTCGACCCTTCGACATATGCAACATTCCTCAGCATCTTAGAGCTGTAAGCCTTTTCTATGCATGCATACTTTTATCGATTAAAATTTGAGAATAACATGGTGATTCTATTTGAGATCACAGGGCTTATAGATTCTATAAGATGAGAGGTGGAAAGTACGACCTGTCGAAACAATGCGTGCCACTAGACATCCATCATCACTGGCCGGTAAGTATGTGATTTTATGAATACATATCATACACAAATGTTGCAACTAAATAACCAATCTCCCGTTATGTAGTGCCACAAGCAACCACAAGGATCGGTCCTATGTGGATTCTATGCGTGCGAGTTCATGAGAGTGAACGGACGATACATCACGAACCCTGACAAGGTATTATTAGTAATAGTCAAGTATGTATTTATGTCATTAAAGATGCAAATGTGTTATTATTGAGTATAAATAGATGATGTTTATAAAATTCCTTTACAGCAATTTCAACGAGGAAACCCGGAGAACTTGACCGAAGCTGCATTGTATGGCATAGTCGAGGACCTCTGCACATTCATATTGAAAGAGGTCATTCCCGCAGAAGGAAAATATCACGATGCTTCCGGAACATTAGCTTTGCCAGAGTTTAGAATACTAACAGAAATTAGTAGATTATCTCTTAGCCGAGATAGTTATTAGAGCTTAGGTGAAAACTTATGATGTATAGAATGCATGAAGCATATATGGTTGTAAACAGAATACTTTGATGTATATAAATGTATGATAGAATTTAATTTCATGTTGCTTTCAATATCAATATAGATCTATATATATATATATGTTTGTGTGTGTGTAAATAAATATATATATAATTCAGTATTGTTTGAAATTTTGAAAAAAGGCGGGAAAACTTCCACTGGCGGTTTTATAAAGAAACCCGCCAGTGAAAAGTGCATTTCCACTGGCGGTTTGCTTTATAAAACCGCCAGTGGAAATGCATTTTCACTGGCGGTTTTCTTTATTCAGCCGCCAGTGGAAATGCACTTTTCACTGGCGGTTCCTTAAGAAAACCGCCAGTGAAAATGCACTTTTCACTGGCGGTTCCAAAATAACCGCCAGTGGAAATGCTGATTTCCACTGACCCCTAGCACTGGCGGTACTGAAAAACGCCAGTGTAAATAGGTTTAGAACCGCCACTATAGAGCTTCTGTGTACTAGTGCGGGTAGTTGGAAGCTAATCATAAGACGAAGAGATTACTAAGACGGAATTGGCAATTGAGAAGGTAGAAGTCAGCTAAAATCCTTTTTATTTGTGATAGTTGCGAGTTAGGGATAGGATGTGAGAATTTTGGATGGACATGTAAGTGGAATGATCTCCATGCTTTCATCGTCAGAAATGCCATCAACGCCAAGGAACAAACTTGATGGTGCGTCGATGCTCATTTCTTCATTGCAACATGACTCCTGAAGCAAAGACTCGTTCTTCAAGATGAAGTGTTGTTTCATCAGCCTTCTCAGTGCTTCAAGTTCAATCGCAACATCTATCATCCTTGGGCGCTCTTCCCCTTTCAACCTTAAGCATCGTAACGCCAACTTCGAAACCGTTTCAACATGCCTGACTCCAGCTTCTTCAGCTACTACAGGATCAACGATTTCCAACAGCTTATTTCCATGGAATAGCATACTAAATTGCAGCGCTAGGCTTCTAATGTCTTCCGTGATATCATCCATGATAGGCTTCTTCCTTGTCAGTAGCTCGATGAGTACGACGCCAAAGCTGTACACATCACTCTTCTCAGTCAGTTGGCTTGTCTGGAAGTACTCAGGGTCCATGTACCCTAGTGTCCCTTGCACCAATGTTGTCACATGGGTCTGGTTGTGCGGTATTGGCCTTGAGGCACCGAAATCGGACACCTTGGCAGTGAAGTTGTCATCTAGGAGTATGTTGGACGACTTGACATCTCTGTGAATAATTGGCATCTTTGCAGCTAAGTGCAAGTATGCAAGTGCCGACGCAGTCTCAACCGCGATGCTTAGACGGCTCTCTCATGACATGGGGACCGACGTGTTGTGAAGATGGTGGAAAAGGGCCCCGTTGGTGATGAACTCATAGACCAATAAGGGAACCTCAGTCTCGAGACAGCAGCCTAATAGCTGGACCACGTTTTTGTGGTTCGCCTGTGAAAGAATGATCATCTCGTTGATGAATTGTTCCGTCTGGGTTTGATCAACTCGCTGCGCCTTCTTGATCGCCACAACCACTTGATTGGACAGAATGCCTCTGTACACAGTCCCAAACCCTCCTCTGCCGACAATATTGTCATCACTGAAGTTGCTGGTAGCCTTGTCAAGCTCACTGGAGGTGAATATGTGCAGCGGCGCCTCCTCAGAAAACATCTGCTGCTTCAGCATCAGGCCACCATTTTGCATGAAGTACCTTTGCCTTGTCTTTGCAAGTTTCCTCTTCTTAACAAGCCAGTGAGTCCAGAAGCCAAGGATGAGGAGAAGCACTAGCAGAGCTAATCCTGCAACTGCGATAGAGAGAGGGCGCAATAAAATTCAGATTGAATAGCCACACTTATCATCACTTGTTAAGTTATGGCTTTATTAATTAGACATTTACCTATTGCAATCACTAGTGTGCTTACTCCATTGCAACCACTTCCTTCCTTGAGGCCGTCGCCGCTCATCCCTGCTGGGCACGTGCACTGGAAACCACCTATTGTGTTTGAGCACCTATTGGTGCACGGATTTCTGGTGATGCATTCATTAATATCTTGCCAATAGCCACATGAAGGAGAAAAAAACCAGATATCAGACTTGGACTGTTCAAGAAACAAAAGCTAGTGGATTCGAGGCGAAATTATAATGATAGATAGAAGAGTTTGTTACCTGTGCATCCATTTGGCCCTTGCAGGTATGGGTTCCCCTCGAATCCACTGGAGCAATTGCAGCGGTAACCGATTCCGTTTGATGAGTTGTAGCAGTAGGCATTCTCTGCGCAGGCGTATGATCCGGACAGTTTCGCCTCTTCACAGCTGGTGCCGTTCATAGACCACTCGAGCACAACATATGTCGGTATTGAGGTCCTGTGTTGTTTGTGAAATCAAGAGCTGAAAACACATATGAATCCTGCTCCACGACGAAGGCCTGACCACATGGCCAGTAATCGATGCCGCTGTTGGTTATATTAATATTACTGAACTCTAAGTCCAGCTTCTTTAGCCCTTTGGGAACCGGCGCTTGGCAGCAAGCCACACCAGAGCATGAGCCGTCGATGATGTTATCTCTGCTAGAGCAAAAGGAAGCACAGCCACCGCTATACCCCGTGCTGCCATTCAAAAGCATGGCCACCACGTTACAACCCAGAGCTGTAAACTTGTTCCTTGTGTCTGAGAATGTGAAGACGGTCCCCTCAAGGTTAACGCTAGAGTTCGCCTCCTCTCCTATGCACTGCTGAGAACTGGCACTAGCCAATATGCTCACAAGACCATCAAGCAACGAGATGTCAAGAATCCCAAGCATGCTGTTTCCGATGGACAGCAACGGACCGCTGTGTCCACACACGACTTTAAATCCACGGGACAGGGAGGGGCTCTTACCAGCAACGCCAAAAGGATATGGGATGGAAACATTGGAGCAACGGTAGGTGCCTGGTTCCATAGGATGAACAAAGGATGGAGAGAAGCATATGAGGAAGAAGAGGATGTGCCAGAGACGAAGGAGAACCATCCCTCCTCCTCCTGTTTGTCTTTGGCTAAAAAATGAAGCCAATGGCTGGCTACTAGTAAGACTGACTGACTGACTGACTGACTGAAGCGATTGAGAATATGTAGGGCAGAACGTATGCTGCAAGTCTATGTTCTTTTTTACTTGGTGGACTTAAAAATACTTGCAGCACATTTTTTCCTCTGAAGAATCATGCAATCTCATTTTTGCCATTTGTTTCTGCTTTTTGCAACCAGGACCAGTTCAAATGAGAGACCAAAGTGAGATGATTTTTCTTCCTAGTGGCCAAAACGATATGGTTACGTTCCTATTTGGTGGCGACAAGGTGCCAATTCAATTTGCTTTCTGTCCCTGTCTGCTTTATTGTTTTGAGTGGACATAGACCCTAAGACCAGGAACGTGAACCAATAATGTTGCGTTCCCTGTATTGGACGGTGACCTTGATTGTGCCCTGACTAACTAGACAACGACCGGTATGTGAGCAGTCATTCTGTGCAAGCGTGTAAACAAACCATCTAATCGATTAGATCGTGATCCAACCGTAAGTCATATTTAACACTTAACCCTTTCACCATTAGCTCAATAATCTTTATAAAAAAACCCCTAACAAATCATGGTTGTATCTATAGTTGGATAGTAATCTAATGGATTAGATGATTTGCTTCCACGCTGTTGACGCCTTTTCGGAGCGCCAATCACTTCAAAAGAACCAGCGGCGGTGCTCTCTAGTCAGGCGCGGACGGTCCGCGGCACAGGGCCAGACGGTCCGCGACCTGGTGCAGGAGCTCGAGTTCCCTGCCTGACGGCCGGACGGTCCGCGCCCTAGGGCCGGATGGTCCACGCGTGCGTAGGGGCGGCGGAAGATCGCCGGCGGCGCTTGGATCTCGCTCCCGGGAGGGACCCCGTCGGGGAGGAGAGATCCTAAGAGTTGTCTAGGCTCGGGTAGGCCGACCTAGACTCATCTAATCGACATAGAGTCGAGGAGAGGCGGAGAATTTGGGGATCGAGAGGCTAAACCTAAACTAGACTAGAACTACTCCTAGGATAAAATGCGAAATAGAAGTTGTATTGATTCGATTGATGATTACAAATTGGTCGTAGACCTCTCTTTTTATAGAGGAGGGGGGCTGGACCCTTTACACGACTGGATTCCGAGCTAATTCCGCAAATCTAGCCAACAAACATAGCACAAAACTCGGAACCCTAAACTGCTCTGCGTATGCGCGGACCGTCCGGCCCACAGGCGCGGACTGTCCGGACCGCGGACCGTCCGGCCTCAAGACCGGACCGTCCGCCAGGCTCAAAACGGTGCTCAACATATGCCCCCCTGCCTTTTGGTGGAGCTGAGCAAATCAAAAGCAACTAACTCGATGTGATTACATCGGTTCTCTTAGTCATCTTGCCACATACTAGGATGGTACTGTTTAAGGAAACGCCCATTCAAAGCCTTAGGCAAATCCTTGCCTTGTAATGTTTGTAGCAAATAGGCGTTGCCAGATATCACCTGTTTTACTTTATAAGGACCCTCCCAGCTTGGCGACCATTTCCCGAACTTTCGGTCTTTATTCCTTAGAGGCAGAATAGTCTTCCACACCAGGTCCCCTACTTGAAATGATTTTGCTTTGACCTTCTTGTTGTAGGCCCTGGCTACCATGATCTTGTCCTTTTCTATTGCTCCCAAAGCTATCATCCTCTTGTCGGTCACCTCATCAATATTATCCATCATTGAATTATAATAATCAGTAGCAGTTAGATCATTTTGTCTGGCGAACCTGACAGCATTCAAACTTATTTCCACAGGCAACACTGCTTCCTGCCCATAGACAAGCTCAAAAGGAGACACTTTAGTAGCCCTATGTTTAGATATCCTATGAGCCCATAAAGCTTCAGACAAAATCTTATGCCAATGTTTAGGATTATCAGATATCTTCTTTTTTATCAAATTAATCAATGTCCTATTACTAGACTCGGCCTGTCCATTGGCCTGAGCATAATATGGAGATGAATTAAGCAGCTTAATTCTGTATAATTCAGCAATTTCACGTACCTCCTTTGACATAAAAGAAGTACCTTGATCTGTAGTCAAGGTCTGGGGAATGCCGAATCTATGAATAATATGCTCAGTTATGAACTCAATTACCTCCTTGTGCGTCATATTCTTTAGAGCAACGGCTTCAGTCCATTTGGTGAAATAGTCAGTGGCAACTAACACAAACCGATGCCCCTTTGATGATGAAGGATGAATTTCTCCAATAAAGTCTAATCCTCATCCTTTGAACGGCCAAGGCTTGATGATAGGATGTAATTCGGCTGCAGGGACCAACTGTAGGTCGCCAAATTTTTGACATACTTGGCAACCCTTGTAGTACTTGAAACAATCAGCTATCATACTAGGCCAATAAAAACCAGACCTTCGTAACAACCACTTCATCTTTGGAGCTGATTGATGAGTACCACAAATTCCTTCATGTACTTTGGCCATGGCTAATATAGCATCATCTGGGCCCAAGCACTTAAGCAGGACGTCATTGACTGTTCGGCGGTAAAGTTCATCACTCATCAAAACATACTTGAAAGCTGTTCGCCGAATGTTCTTATCTGTCCTGATATTGGGGTTTCGTAAATAATTAAGTATATGTGTCCTCCAATCACTTGCATCGGCTTCATTGTCAGCCGAATCGATTAAGAGAACATTTCTGGTAACCCCGGACGGTCCGGCGTCATCACGCGGGCGGTCCGCGACCTGGGAATTTGGCTCTACACTGGTTATCAGATTTTCAGTTTTGTGAAATTTCCCTCTCTTTATCCGATAACCTGATGCATCTTGTGCCAAATCGTTAGCTCTATGATTCTCAACTCTAGAGATATGCCGAATACTGAATTCGTCAAAAGAATGGATTATGCTCCAATATTTCTCAAGGTAACTATTTAGAGTACCATCAAAACATTGATATTCTTCTAACACTTGTTGGACAACCAGCTGAGAATCACCAAATACCTTCACATGTTTTACTCCCATACCATTTAAAAGTTCTAAGCCGAATAGGAGGGCCTCATATTCAGCTTGATTATTAGTGCAATAAGTTTCCAATCGGCTAGAGAAGTCAAAGGAGACATTACTTGGTGAGACAAGCACAATGCCAATTCCTTGCCCTTTATTGCAAACCGATCCATCAAAATATAAAGTCCAAGGAGTAATAGTGAGGTATGACATGTCTAGTTCATGAATATCATTAACCCGATGTTCTACAATGAAATCCGCTATGACTTGGCCTTTCATAGATTTCAATGGTTCATAGGCCAAGTCATATTCTATGAGTGCATAAGCCCACTTACCCATTCTACCACTCATAATTGGGTTATGCAACATATATTTGATCACATCGGCTTGACCATGCAATGACTAGACAGTAAATAACATCTACATTTGGTGCATGCATAAAACAAGCATAAGCATAACTTTTCAATAAAAGTGTACCTTGTTTCAGCATCCACCAACCTCCGGCTTAGATATGTCACCACATGCTCCTTCCCCTCAGTTTCTTGTGTTAGAACAGCCCCAATGACCTTATCCTCAGCTGCAATGTATAATCAGAATGGTACTCCTGCTCGTGTTGCTTTTAATACGGGAGCCGAAGATAAGTATTTTTTGATGAGATCAAATGCTTCTTGTTGTTCTGCCTCCCAAGCGAATTCGGCATCATTCTTAAGCCGAAGAATAGGGGTGAACGCATCAATCTTCCCGGCTAGGTTAGAAATAAACCTTCGTAAATAATTCACCTTGCCGAGAAACCTCTGTACCTCAACCTTACAAGTCGGAGGTCCCACATTCCGAATAGACTTGATTCGGTCAGGGTCTATCTCTATACCATGTTCATGTATGACAAATCCTAAAAACTTACCAGCCGACACTCCAAAAGCACATTTACGTGGGTTCATTTTCAAACCATACTGACGCATCTTATCAAAGGCTTTGCACAAATCAGCTATATGAGAACTAAACTTAGCCGATTTGACTACAATATCATCAATGTAAACTTCCATAGTGTTTCCTAACAATTCATGGAAGATCAAATTCATAACCCTCTGATAAGTAGCACCAGCATTTTTCAGACCAAATGTCATGACAACCCACTCAAATAAACCAATGAAGCCTGGACATATAAATGCCATTTTAGACGCATCTTCTTCGGCCATGAAAATCTGATTATATCCGGCATTACCATCAAGGAAGCTAATAATTCTATTTCCTGATGCATTATTGATTAATGTGTCGGCTATGGGCATGGGATATTCGTCTTTAGGAGTTGCTCTATTTAAATTGCGAAAATCAATGCATACTCTAAGTTTACTTGACTCCTTCTTCTCTACCGGCACAATATTAGAGACCCACTCTGCGTATCTGCAAGGTCTGATAAAATCAGCTTCTAGCAGCCGGTGGATTTCGTCCTTGATGCGTGGGAGAAGATCTGGACGAAATGTTCTAGCTCTTTGCTTGAAAGGTCTGAAACCAGATTTAATAGGCAGCCGATGCTCTACGATCTCTCGGCTTAATCCAGGCATCTCAGTGTAATTCCAAGCAAAGCAATCTGAATATTCCTTCAATAGACCGATCATCTCATCTCTAGGATCGGCCTCCAGGGTCTTGTTTATAAAAGTCGGCCTTGGAGTTTTACCATCTCCTATGTCAATCTCCTCCAAAGGATCGGCCGATGTAAACCCCTGTCCTAGTTTATCAAGATCTCTGAATTCCTCTATCATGTTTCCCACAGAGGAATTAGAAGATCTTTGTGTGTCGGCGGACTCTCCGGTCTCGGGGATCGGATCATCCGTAATACTGTCCTTTTGCTGTGATATATGTTCGGTCTCAAAGTACGAACCCTTTTGTGAAAGACCAGACCATCCGGCCTTGGAAGCCAAACTGTCCGTGACCAGAGACTCATGAACTTTGTGTGTATTCATCATTTAAACTTTATTTAGGATTTAGCCGATTCTCCATCGGCTCTAGCATTACAGGAATGAAACCTTTCTTATCTATACTTATGAATTGATAATCAGAAAAATCTACTCCTGTGAGACATGTAGCAGTTTCATAAGTCCAGAGTACAGGGGCATCGGCCACAGCGATGCAGGCCGATACATCAGCATGTACTTGTTCTATGTCATCGCCTACCCATTGTATTAGCATTTGATGTAATGTAGAAGGTATACATTGATTGGCGTGAATCCAATCTCTGCCTAGGATTAAACTGTAATTTCCTTCTACATCAGTGACGAAGAATGCAGCAGCAAGGGTCTTAGTCCCGATGGTTAATTCAACGGACGTGACTCCCCTGGCTTTGATCGAACTATCAGTTCCAACACCGCTGAGGGTCATGTTGGTCTTGACAAGTTCGTCATCTTGTTTACCTAATTTTCTATGCAATGAATAAGGCATTAAATTTACAGTCGCCCCTCCATCTATCAACATCTTAGCAATCGGTATCCCATCAATGTGGCCGCGCACGAAGAGCGGCTTTAAATGATTTACCGATTCTTTTGGTTTAGTAAAGGCGGCTTCTTTAGGACCAAAATCAAACTGGGCAACAACAGGTTCATCGTCGCCGATAATAGTACAATCGGCGGAAAATGTAATAATATTTACATCCATACCTGGGCGTTCTGGAGAAGCCTCGTAGTCGACCAGGTCTTCTCCCAGCAGGTCGTCCTCCTCCATTGATGTTGTCGTGTCGTTGGAGGCTTCCTGGTGAACGGCGGACGGTCCGCGCGCGGGGGTCGGACGGTCCACGCCTGGTGCAGGTTGTCCAGACGCTTCCTGGTGAAGACCGGACGGTCCGCGCGCAGAGGCCGGACGGTCCGCGCCTGATGCAGATTGTCCAGACGCTTCCTGGTGAAGGACAGACGGTCCGCGCGAAGAGGCCGGACGGTCCGCGCCTGGTGTAGATTGTCCAGCCTTGCTGGCCGTGCTATCTGCCATACCTGCAAGGTGCTGCGCAGGTGTTGTTTGATTTTCTGTTTTTGTGGTCGTTTGTTTTTCCTCAACGGCCTTTGGTCTCCATTTCTTTTGCGGTGGCGGGTATAGTGGATGTGTGTCATTGAATATCTTTTCCGCCTCTTTCTCCTGGCTCTCCTTTACTCTTAGGCGCTGTAATTTTCTCTTTTGGGACCGTGTCAATCCCGCTGGGCACCATCGAGGCATGGAGTATTTTGGATCGGCTGTTTTGGTGGTAACCGTATCCTTTTTGGTCGTGTTGGCCGATTCACCAAAAATCATCGGCCCTTTATTGTCTCCCTGTATGACAACATCTGCAGTGCCTATTTTGATGATGTCCTTTTTTGTTGTTCTTTGAGTTGCTACAGGCATATGCCCCCCTGCCGGATTGGTCGGCCTTGGAGGCCGAGTAGTCCGGCAATCTTGTTGGGCCTGCGCCTGGTGACCGGATTCAGCGTCGCTCAATCGGTTTTGTACTGGCGGCGCCAACCTGTCAAAAACAGATGTTTGGGGTGCCCCCCAGGCGGGGTACTATGGCATCTCAAATGGATATGGCGGCATGCCCCACATTTGATTTGGGACATATTGTGGAGGTAAGTATGTGTATGGATATGGCATGGGCGGATAAGGGGGTGGAGGTGTCCATGTCGGCATGTTAGGTTTCAATTGTACAATAGGACCTTTCATTTCTTCCGATTGGTGAGGTGGTCCAATCGGCCTGACCTGACGTTGCTCATGAATGGGTGAGCGAGGTCGCTTTGGTGGCCGGTCACTAGGGTCGGCCTTCTTTTTCACGTATTTAGGCAACAATTGATCGAAAGTCGGGCCAGGCTTGATCAGCCGACCAGCTGCTTTAAATGTATTTGTTTTCCACGTACCTATCTCTGGTCGTCGTGGTTTGAAGGTACGTGGCCGCTGCGAGTCCTGAGCATGGCCGGACCGTCCGCTGGAGTCCTCCGGACCGTCCGGAGAAGTGTCGGACCGTCCGCGCCTGGATGGCGGACTGTCCGCGATGCGCAGCACGGGTTCCCGCAACTGTCTCCCTGTCTGCGCTTGCCCCCAGTGTTAGAGGCTGTGATGGTCACCTTCAGGGTCTCCCCTCCATCGGGAGTCTTCTCGACCACCACTTTCCTGCAAGAAACTTTACAATCCCCATCGACCTTTTTAGCATTGCCGATGATTGTTTCCTTACCTTTGCCTTTATCGGCTGTATTTGGCCGAACCAGGACTTTCTTGCCCTCGAAGTCAATCATGTTCATCGGAAAGGGCTCTGTATCCACCTGCATTTCCTGAAATTTCAATCGTCCTTCGTTAATGGCCGATTGAATCTGTCGCCGAAATACATTACAATCATTAGTGGCATGAGAAAACGAGTTATGCCACTTACAGTACGCACGACGTTTTAGCTCGTCGGCGGATGGAACAGTGTGATTTATTTTAATATTGCCATTTTTTAGTAACTCGTCAAATATTTTATCACACTTACCGACATTAAACGTAAACTTAACCTCCTCTTGTCGTTTCTTTTGAACCGGCTGTAAGGAGGAACAAGCCGAAGATTTGGCCTGTTTTGGCCAAACCATTTCAGCAGCGTACACTTCTGATGATTCGTCATCTGAGCTATTTTGGTCGCATTCTACTATATGTACGTTGTGACGCATTGTTTTAGCAGATTCTTTACTCCGGCTTTCGCAAGCCAAAGCTCTCTGGTGTAACTGTGCTAGTGTAAAAAATTAGATGCCTTCTAATCTTTCTTTTAAATAATATCGTACACCATTAAAGGCTAATCATACTAGCTGTTTTTCTGCTAAATGAATTTGAAAGCATCGGTTTCTTGTATCTTGGAATCTCCGGATGTAATCATTAACACGATATTACCATGCGTCACATTTGTTATTGTAGTGACAAAAGTAAATATCTTTTTATTACCACAATTAACAATCCCACTGATCATAGGGTTTAGGGTTTGCTGTTTGGCATGGGTAGCTAGAGAAAGCATGTCTCCCGATGGGATATATCTTACAAATTACTTCTAGTTAAAAGCGGCTGGAGTTTGGGACGCTCCCCGCGCTTCACGCGTACGGAGAGTTCGGCCTGCCGACGCGTGCTCAACTGCCCATTCACGGACCCGAGATATTTCTTCAATTCTTTGGAGCCATTCGCGTCTACGTCCGCTCCCCCGTATCCGATCGATCCACTGCACCTCGCGAGCGATAGGGCAACTCCCCTGCACGAATCCACTGCTCCTCGTCCCTGCGCCGCCGCCGCTCGACGGAGCCGGCCTCATTGCCGCTCGAAATCAAGTCTTCGCCCCCCCCCTCAACGCACACACATGCTCGCCAGATCCCCTCCGTCTCCACCGCCGTGGTCGAGCAAGTGGGGTCGCTGGTGGCCCTCAAGGTGGCCGAGAAGGAGAGCTCCGACGAGTCCTCTCTGTAGGCCAGGTCGTCGGTGCCGAGCGCGCGGGCGTCGTGCAGCTCGCGGCGGCGGCGCGTCTTCTCACCCGACGAGCCGTCCTCCTGGGCGGAGCAGAAGGCATCGCCGGCCCCAGCCCCACCCCCGCGGATGACGAAGTGGCCGAGCGACGGGGTGCCGCTTCCCGCGACGCGGTTCTCGTCGCACAGGAACTCCCTGCTCAGCACCTACTCCACCTCGAACTGGAAGTCATGCACGAGCACGTCGGTGGGGCCCTTGGCCGCGGTGGCGCCGGAGCGCGCCAGCACGGCGGTGGTGAAGATGGACGGCATCCGGCCGGGCGAGTTGGGGTTCCAGCCGGACGGCCCGTCGATGAGCACCACGTCCCAGGCCACGTCGTAGCAGATGAAGGCATAATATCCCCACTTAGAGAAATTTATCTCCATATTGCAATTTAAATGGTAGCAGTACATTAATCCAGTATCAGTCAAAATATTCGGGAAGGATTGCTTGAAGTATTCTATGGAGTTTATGAAAAGGATCCCGACAAAGTTAGTTCTCAGGCATAATATCCTGCAGATGATAATTTATACCCTGTGTATTCCTGCAGGTGCTTCAAGCAATGGTTCAAATGGATATCCTTGTTCCTACTGGAGATATGGCTGCTGTCAGAAGAACCGCTCAATTTTTCCTTAATAGGTAATTACTTTTCCTTGAATTTTTATTTTCCTCGAGCCTGCTTGAGAGTTGTGTGTTATTTCATTAACGAAAAAAGAGTAACCAAATACAACACTGCCCATGAGAAGATGTTACCTTGTAGTTATAGCAAATGGAGTCTGTTGAACTGGATGAGCATGGTGTTTTTTGAACAAGATGAGCATGATGTTTGGCTTTGTTCTTTTTTCATCTATTATTTATAGCTTTCAAGAGCGCCTAACAGCACAAAGGAAGGAGAGAGAAATGGCAACCGCAGAACTGGGTTTCAAAAAGCAATTAACTAAGGAGGAGAAGTTTGAAAAGAGGAAGCAAAGACTTGCTGCAATCGTTAGTGCTG
>JAOPSE010000963.1:0-227990 GCA_029449295.1 Zea luxurians | reverse complement strand
ATAATACCGAAGGCTAACACGTACGAGTTTTTAACCAAGAAATGGTTTCCACCAGAAATCCAAGAATGTAATCTATGGCAAGGAAACATATGTGGGGTGAGGTTTATGAGCCTCTAGTCGATGATAAATGGCCACACAACCCCCATTTTTTATGAAAATAGCCATGAGCGACCTTGAAAATAGCCATGAGCGACCATTTTCAATAATACTAGAGGCTAACACCTACGGATTTTAGACCAAGAAATGGACTCCACCAGAAATCCAAGAATGTGATCTATGGCAAGGAAACATATGTGGGGTGAGGTGTATGAGCGTCTGGTCGATGATCAATGGCCACACAACCCCCATTTTTGTCGAAAATAGCCATGAACGACCATTTTCAATAATACCGAAGGCTAACACCTACGGAATTTTGACCAAGAAATGGTCTCCAGCAGAAATCCAAGAATGTGATCTATGGCAAGGAAACATATGTGGGGTGAGGTGTATGAGCCTCTGGTCGACGATCAATGGCCACACAACCCCCATTTTTTATGAAAATAGCCATGAGCGACCTTGAAAATAGCCATGAGCGACCATTTTCAATAATACTAGAGGCTAACACCTACGGATTTTAGACCAAGAAATGGTCTCCACCAGAAATCCAAGAATGTGATCTATGGCAAGGAAACATATGTGGGGTGAGGTGTATGAGCGTCTGGTCGATGATCAATGGCCACACAACCCCCATTTTTGTCGAAAATAGCCATGAACGACCATTTTCAATAATACCGAAGGCTAACACCTACGGATTTTTGACCAAGAAATGGTCTCCACCAGAAATCCAAGAATGTGATCTATGGCAAGGAAACATATGTGGGGTGAGGTGTATGAGCCTCTGGTCGATGATCAATGGCCACACAACCCCCATTTTTGTCGAAAATAGCCATGAACGACCATTTTCAATAATATCGAAGGCTAACACCTACGGATTTTTGACCAAGAAATGGTCTCCACCAGAAATCCAAGAATGTGATCTACGACAAGGAAACATATGTGGGGTGAGGTGTATGAGCCTCTGGTCGACGATCAATGGCCACACAACCCCCATTTTGCCGAAAATAGCCATGAATGACCATTTTCAATAATATCGAAGGCTAACACCTACGGATTTTTGACCAAGAAATGGTCTCCACCAGAAATCCAAGAATGTGATCTACGACAAGGAAACATATGTGGGGTGAGGTGTATGAGCCTCTGGTCGACGATCAATGGCCACACAACCCCCATTTTGCCGAAAATAGCCATGAATGACCATTTTCAATAATACCGAAGGCTAACACGTACGAGTTTTTAACCAAGAAATGGTTTCCACCAGAAATCCAAGAATGTAATCTATGGCAAGGAAACATATGTGGGGTGAGGTTTATGAGCCTCTAGTCGATGATAAATGGCCACACAACCCCCATTTTTTATGAAAATAGCCATGAGCGACCTTGAAAATAGCCATGAGCGACCATTTTCAATAATACTAGAGGCTAACACCTACGGATTTTAGACCAAGAAATGGTCTCCACCAGAAATCCAAGAATGTGATCTATGGCAAGGAAACATATGTGGGGTGAGGTGTATGAGCGTCTGGTCGATGATCAATGGCCACACAACCCCCATTTTTGTCGAAAATAGCCATGAACGACCATTTTCAATAATACCGAAGGCTAACACCTACGGATTTTTGACCAAGAAATGGTCTCCACCAGAAATCCAAGAATGTGATCTATGGCAAGGAAACATATGTGGGGTGAGGTGTATGAGCCTCTGGTCGATGATCAATGGCCACACAACCTCCATTTTTGTCGAAAATAGCCATGAACGACCATTTTCAATAATATCGAAGGCTAACACCTACGGATTTTTGACCAAGAAATGGTCTCCACCAGAAATCCAAGAATGTGATCTACGACAAGGAAACATATGTGGGGTGAGGTGTATGAGCCTCTGGTCGACGATCAATGGCCACACAACCCCCATTTTGCCGAAAATAGCCATGAATGACCATTTTCAATAATATCGAAGGCTAACACCTACGGATTTTTGACCAAGAAATGGTCTCCACCAGAAATCCAAGAATGTGATCTACGACAAGGAAACATATGTGGGGTGAGGTGTATGAGCCTCTGGTCGACGATCAATGGCCACACAACCCCCATTTTGCCGAAAATAGCCATGAATGACCATTTTCAATAATACCGAAGGCTAACACGTACGAGTTTTTAACCAAGAAATGGTTTCCACTAGAAATCCAAGAATGTAATCTATGGCAATGAAACATATGTGGGGTGAGGTTTATGAGCCTCTAATCGATGATAAATGGCCACACAACCCCCATTTTTTATGAAAATAGCCATGAGCGACCTTGAAAATAGCCATGAGCGACCATTTTCAATAATACTAGAGGCTAACACCTACGGATTTTAGACCAAGAAATGGTCTCCACCAGAAATCCAAGAATGTGATCTATGGCAAGGAAACATATGTGGGGTGAGGTGTATGAGCGTCTGGTCGATGATCAATGGCCACACAACCCCCATTTTTGTCGAAAATAGCCATGAACGACCATTTTCAATAATACCGAAGGCTAACACCTACGGATTTTTTACCAAGAAATGGTCTCCACCAGAAATCCAAGAATGTGATCTATGTCAAGGAAACATATGTGGGGTGAGGTGTATGAGCCTCTAGTTGATGATCAATGGCCACACAACCCCCATTTTTGTCGAAAATAGCCATGAATGACCATTTTCAAAAATACCAAAGGCTAACACGTACGGATTTTTAACCAAGAAATGGTCTCCACCAGAAATCCAAGAATGTGATCTATGGCAAGGAAACATATGTGGGGTGAGGTGTACGAGCCTCTGGTCGATGATCAATGGCCACACAACCCCCATTTTGCCGAAAATAGCCATGAATGACCATTTTCAATAATACCGAAGGCTAACACGTACGAGTTTTTAACCAAGAAATGGTCTCCACTAGAAATCCAAGAATGTGATCTATGGCAAGGAAACATATGTGGGGTGAGGTGTATGAGCGTCTGGTCGATGATCAATGGCCTCACAACCCCCATTTTTGTCGAAAATAGCCATGAACGACCATTTTCAATAATACCGAAGGCTAACACCTACGGATTTTTGACCAAGAAATGGTCTCCACCAAAAATCCAAGAATTTGATCTATGGCAAGGAAACATATGTGGGGTGAGGTGTATGAGCCTCTGGTCGACGATCAATGGCCACACAACCCTAATTTTTGTCGAAAATAGCCATGAACGACCATTTTCAATGACACTGGAGGCTAACACCTACGGATTTTTGACCAAGAAATGGTCTCCACCATAAATCCAAGAATGTGATCTATGGCAAGGAAACATATGTGTAGTGAGGTGTATGAGCCTCTGGTCGATGATCAATGGCCACACAACCCCCATTTTTGTCGAAAATAGCCATGAATGACCATTTACAATAATACCGAAGGCTAACACCTACGGATTTTTGACCAAGAAATGGTCTCCACCAGAAATCCAAGAATGTGATCTATGGCAAGGAAACATATGTGGGGTGAGGTGTATGAGCCTCTGGTCGACGATCAATGGCCGCACAACCCCCATTTTGCCGAAAATAGCGATGAATGACCATTTTCAATAATACCGAAGGCTAACACATACGAGTTTTTAACCAAGAAATGGTCTCCACCAGAAATCCAAGAATGTAATCTATGGCAAGGAAACATATGTGGGGTGAGGTTTATGAGCCTCTAGTCGATGATAAATGGCCACACAACCCCCATTTTTTATTAAAATAGCCATGAGCGACCTTGAGAATAGCCATGAGCGACCATTTTCAATAATACTAGAGGCTAACACCTACGGATTTTAGACCAAGAAATGGTCTCCACCAGAAATCCAAGAATGTGATCTATGGCAAGGAAACATATGTGGGGTGAGGTGTATGAGCATCTGGTCGATGATCAATGGCCACACAACCCCCATTTTTGTCGAAAATAGCCATGAATGACCATTTTCAATAATACCGAAGGCTAACACCTACGGATTTTTGACCAAGAAATGGTCTCCACCAGAAATCCAAGAATGTGATCTATGGCAAGGAAACATATGTGGGGTGAGGTGTATGAGCCTCTAGTCGATGATCAATGGCCACACAACCCCCATTTTTGTCGAAAATAGCCATGAATGACCATTTTCAAAAATACCAAAGGCTAACACGTACGGATTTTTGACCAAGAAATGGTCTCCACCAGAAATCCAAGAATGTGATCTATGGCAAGGAAACATATGTGGGTGAGGTGTACGAGCCTCTGGTCGATGATCAATGGCCACACAACCCCCATTTTGCCGAAAATAGCCATGAATGACCATTTTCAATAATACCGAAGGCTAACACGTACGAGTTTTTAACCAAGAAATGGTTTCCACCAGAAATCCAAGAATGTAATCTATGGCAAGGAAACATATGTGGGGTGAGGTTTATGAGCCTCGGGTCGATGATGAATGGCCACACAACCCCCATTTTGCCGAAAATAGCCATGAACGACCATTTTCAATAATACCGAAGGCTAACACGTACGAGTTTTTAACCAAGAAATGGTCTCCACCAGAAATCCAAGAATGTGATCTATGGCAAGGAAACATATGTGGGGTGAGGTGTACGAGCCTCTAGTCGATGATCAATGGCCACACAACCACCATTTTGCCGAAAATAGCCATGAACGACCATTTTCAATAATACCGAAGGCTAACACGTACGAGTTTTTAACCAAGAAATGGTCTCCACCAGAAATCCAAGAATGTGATCTATGGCAAGGAAACATATGTGGGGTGAGGTGTATGAGCATTTGGTCGATGATCAATGGCCACACAACCCCCATTTTTGTCGAAAATAGCCATGAATGACCATTTACAATAATACCGAAGGCTAACACCTACGGATTTTTGACCAATAAATGGTCTCCACCAGAAATCCAAGAATGTGATCTATGGCAAGGAAACATATGTGGGGTGAGGTGTATGAGCCTCTGGTCGATGATCAATGGCCACACCATTGATCATCGACCAGACGCTCATACACCTCACCCCACATATGTTTCCTTGCCATAGATCACATTCTTGGATTTCTGGTGGAGACCATTTCTTGGTCTAAAATCCGTAGGTCTTAGCCTCTAGTATTATTGAAAATGGTCGCTCATGGCTATTTTCATAAAAAATGGGGGTTGTGTGGCCATTGATCATCGACCAGAGGCTCGTACACCTCACCCCACATATGTTTCCTTGCCATAGATCACATTCTTGGATTTCTGGTGGAAACCATTTCTTGGTTAAAAACTCGTACGTGTTAGCCTTCGGTATTATTGAAAATGGTCATTCATGGCTATTTTCGGCAAAATGGGGGTTGTGTGGCCATTGATCATCGATCAGAGGCTCATACACCTCACCCCACATATGTTTCCTTGCCATAGATCACATTCTTGGATTTCTGGTGGAGACCATTTCTTGGTCAAAAATCAGTAGGTCTTAGCCTCTAGTATTATTGAAAATGGTCGCTCATGGCTATTTTCATAAAAAAATGGGGGTTGTGTGGCCATTTATCATCGACTAGAGGCACATAAATCTCACCCCACATATGTTTCCTTGCCATAGATCACATTCTTGGATTTTTGGTGGAGACCATTTCTTGGTCAAAAACTCGTACGTGTTAGCCTTCGGTATTATTGAAAATGGTCGTTCATGGCTATTTTCGACAAAAATGAGGGTTGTGTGGCCATTGATCATCGACCAGAGGCTCATACACCTCACCCCACATATGTTTCCTTGCCATAGATCACATTCTTGGATTTCTGGTGGAGACCATTTCTTGGCCTAAAATCCGTAGGTGTTAGCCTTCGGTATTATTGAAAATGGTCGCTCATGGCTATTTTCGACAAAAATGGGGGTTGTGTGGCCATTGATCATCGACCAGAGGCTCATACACCTCACCCCACATATGTTTCCTTGCCATAGATTACATTCTTGGATTTCTGGTGGAAACCATTTCTTGGTTAAAACCTCGTACGTGTTAGCCTTCGGTATTATTGAAAATGGTCGTTCATGGCTATTTTCGACAAAAATGGGGGTTGTGTGGCCATTGATCATCGACCAGACGCTCATACACCTCACCCCACATATGTTTCCTTGCCATAGATCACATTCTTGGATTTCTGGTGGAGACCATTTCTTGGTATAAAATCCGTAGGTGTTAGCCTCTAGTATTATTGAAAATGGTCGCTCATGGCTATTTTCAAGGTCGCTCATGGCTATTTTCATAAAAAAATGGGGGTTGTGTGGCCATTTATCATCGACTAGAGGCTCATAAACCTCACCCCACATATGTTTCCTTGCCATAGATTACATTCTTGGATTTCTGGTGGAAACCATTTCTTGGTTAAAAACTCGTACGTGTTAGCCTTCGGTATTATTGAAAATGGTCATTCATGGCTATTTTCGGCAAAATGGGGGTTGTGTGGCCATTGATCGTCGACTAGAGGCTCATACACCTCACCCCACATATGTTTCCTTGTCGTAGATCACATTCTTGGATTTCTGGTGGAGACCATTTCTTGGTCAAAAATCCGTAGGTGTTAGCCTTTGATATTATTGAAAATGGTCATTCATGGCTATTTTCGGCAAAATGGGGGTTGTGTGGCCATTGATCGTCGACCAGAGGCTCATACACCTCACCCCACATATGTTTCCTTGTCGTAGATCACATTCTTGGATTTCTGGTGGAGACCATTTCTTGGTCAAAAATCCGTAGGTGTTAGCCTTCAGTGTCATTGAAAATGGTCGTTCATGGCTATTTTCGACAAAAATTAGGGTTGAGTGGCCATTGATCGTCGACCAGAGGCTCATACACCTCACCCCACATATGTTTCCTTGCCATAGATCACATTCTTGGATTTCTGGTGGAGACCATTTCTTGGTCAAAAATCCGTAGGTGTTAGCCTTCGGTATTATTGAAAATGGTCGTTCATGGCTATTTTCGACAAAAATGGGGGTTGTGTGGCCATTGATCATCGACCAGACGCTCATACACCTCACCCCACATATGTTTCCTTGCCATAGATCACATTCTTGGATTTCTGGTGGAGACCATTTCTTGGTCTAAAATCCGTAGGTGTTAGCCTCTTGTATTATTGAAAATGGTCGCTCATGGCTATTTTCAAGGTCGCTCATGGCTATTTTCATAAAAAATGGGGGTTGTGTGGCCATTTATCATCGACTAGAGGCTCATAAACCTCACCCCACATATGTTTCCTTGCCATAGATCACATTCTTGGATTTCTGGTGGAGACCATTTCTTGGTTAAAAACTCGTACGTGTTAGCCTTCGGTATTATTGAAAATGGTCGTTCATGGCTATTTTCGGCAAAATGGGGGTTGTGTGGCCATTGATCATCGACCAGAGGCTCGTACACCTCACCCCACATATGTTTCCTTGCCATAGATCACATTCTTGGATTTCTGGTGGAGACCATTTCTTGGTCAAAAATCCGTAGGTGTTAGCCTTCGGTATTATTGAAAATGGTCATTCATGGCTATTTTCGACAAAAATGGGGGTTGTGTGGCCATTGATCATCAACCAAAGGCTCGTACACCTCACTACACATATGTTTCCTTGCCATAGATCACATTCTTGGATTTTTGGTGGAGACCATTTCTTGGTCAAAAACTCGTACGTGTTAGCCTTCGGTATTATTGAAAATGGTCGTTCATGGCTATTTTCGGCAAAATGGGGGTTCTGTGGCCATTTATCATCGACCAGAGGCTCGTACACCTCACCCCACATATGTTTCCTTGCCATAGATCACATTCTTGGATTTCTGGTGGAGACCATTTCTTGGTCAAAAATCCGTAGGTGTTAGCCTTCGGTATTATTGAAAATGGTCATTCATGGCTATTTTCGACAAAAATGGGGGTTGTGTGGCCATTGATCATCGACCAGAGGCTCGTACACCTCACTACACATATGTTTCCTTGCCATAGATCACATTCTTGGATTTTTGGTGGAGACCATTTCTTGGTCAAAAACTCATACGTGTTAGCCTTCGGTATTATTGAAAATGGTCGTTCATGGCTATTTTCGACAAAAATGGGGGTTGTGTGGCCATTGATCATCGACCAGAGGCTCATACACCTCACCCCACATATGTTTCCTTGCCATAGATCACATTCTTGGATTTCTGGTGGAGACCATTTCTTGGTCAAAAATCCGTAGGTGTTAGCCTTCGGTATTATTGTAAATGGTCATTCATGGCTATTTTCGACAAAAATGGGGGTTGTGTGGCCATTGATCATCGACCAGAGGCTCATACACCTCACCCCACATATGTTTCCTTGCCATAGATCACATTCTTGGATTTCTGGTGGAGACCATTTCTTGGTCAAAAATCCGTACGTGTTAGCCTTTGGTATTTTTGAAAATGGTCATTCATGGCTATTTTCGACAAAAATGGGGGTTGTGTGGCCATTGATCGTCGACCAGAGGCTCATACACCTCACCCCACATATGTTTCCATGTCGTAGATCACATTCTTGGATTTCTGGTGGAGACCATTTCTTGGTCAAAAATCCGTAGGTGTTAGCCTTCGATATTATTGAAAATGGTCGTTCATGGCTATTTTCGACAAAAATGGGGGTTGTGTGGCCATTGATCATCGACCAGACGCTCATACACCTCACCCCACATATGTTTCCTTGCCATAGATCACATTCTTGGATTTATGGTGGAGACCATTTCTTGGTCAAAAATTCGTAGGTGTTAGCCTTCAGTGTCATTGAAAATGGTCGTTCATGGCTATTTTCGACAAAAATTAGGGTTGTGTGGCCATTGATCGTCGACCAGAGGCTCATACACCTCACCCCACATATGTTTCCTTGCCATAGATCACATTCTTGGATTTCTGGTGGAGACCATTTCTTGGTCAAAAATCCGTAGGTGTTAGCCTTCGGTATTATTGAAAATGGTCATTCATGGCTATTTTCGGCAAAATGGGGGTTGTGTGGCCATTTATCATCGACTAGAGGCTCATAAATCTCACCCCACATATGTTTCCTTGCCATAGATCACATTCTTGGATTTCTGGTGGAGACCATTTCTTGGTCAAAAACTCGTACGTGTTAGCCTTCGGTATTATTGAAAATGGTCGTTCATGGCTATTTTCGGCAAAATGGGGGCTGTGTGGCCATTGATCGTCGACCAGAGGCTCATACACCTCACCCCACATATGTTTCCTTGTCGTAGATCACATTCTTGGATTTCTGGTGGAGACCATTTTTGGCCTAAAATCCGTAGGTGTTAGCCTCTAGTATTATTGAAAATGGTCGCTCATGGCTATTTTCAAGGTCGCTCATGGCTATTTTCATAAAAAATGGGGGTTGTGTGGCCATTTATCATCGACTAGAGGCTCATAAACCTCACCCCACATATGTTTCCTTGCCATAGATCACATTCTTGGATTTCTAGTGGAGACCATTTCTTGGTTAAATACTCGTACGTGTTAGCCTTCAGTATTATTGAAAATGGTCGTTCATGGCTATTTTCGGCAAAATGGGGGTTGTGTGGCCATTGATCATCGACCAGAGTCTCGTACACCTCACCCCACATATGTTTCCTTGCCATAGATCACATTCTTGGATTTCTGGTGGAGACCATTTCTTGGTCAAAAATCCGTAGGTGTTAGCCTTCAGTGTCATTGAAAATGGTCGTTCATGGCTATTTTCGACAAAAATGGGGGTTGTGTGGCCATTGATGATCGACCAGAGGCTCGTACACCTCACCCCACATATGTTTCCTTGCCATAGATCACATTCTTGGATTTCTGGTGGAGACCATTTCTTGGTCAAAAATCCGTAGGTGTTAGGCTTCGGTATTATTGTAAATGGTCATTCATGGCTATTTTCGACAAAAATGGGGGTTGTGTGGCCATTGATCTTCGACCAGAGGCTCATACACCTCACTACACATATGTTTCCTTGCCATAGATCACATTCTTGGATTTATGGTGGAGACCATTTCTTGGTCAAAAATCCGTAGGTGTTAGCCTTCAGTGTCATTGAAAATGGTCGTTCATGGCTATTTTCGACAAAAATTAGGGTTGTGTGGCCATTGATCGTCGACCAGAGGCTCATACACCTCACCCCACATATGTTTCCTTGCCATAGATCACATTCTTGGATTTCTGGTGGAGACCATTTCTTGGGCAAAAATCCGTAGGTGTTAGCCTTTGGTATTTTTGAAAATGGTCATTCATGGCTATTTTCGACAAAAATGGGGGTTGTGTGGCCATTGATCTTCGACCAGAGGCTCATAAACCTCACCCCACATATGTTTCCTTGCCATAGATTACATTCTTGGATTTATGGTGGAGACCATTTCTTGGTCAAAAATCCGTAGGTGTTAGCCTTCAGTGTCATTGAAAATGGTCGTTCATGGCTATTTTCGACAAAAATTAGGGTTGTGTGGCCATTGATCGTCGACCAGAGGCTCATACACCTCACCCCACATATGTTTCCTTGCCATATATTACATTCTTGGATTTCTGGTGGAAACCATTTCTTGGTTAAAAACTCGTACGTGTTAGCCTTCGGTATTATTGAAAATGGTCGTTCATGGCTATTTTCGACAAAAATTAGGGTTGTGTGGCCATTGATCGTCGACCAGAGGCTCATACACCTCACCCCACATATGTTTCCTTGCCATAGATCACATTCTTGGATTTCTGGTGGAGACCATTTCTTGGTCAAAAATCCGTAGGTGTTAGCCTTCGATATTATTGAAAATGGTCGTTCATGGCTATTTTCGACAAAAATGGGGGTTGTGTGGCCATTGATCATCGACCAGAGGCTCATACACCTCACCCCACATATGTTTCCTTGCCATAGATCACATTCTTGGATTTCTGGTGGAGACCATTTCTTGGTCAAAAATCCGTAGGTGTTAGCCTTTGGTATTATTGAAAATGGTCGTTCATGGCTATTTTCGACAAAAATGGGGGTTGTGTGGCCATTCATCATCGACCAGAGGCTCATAAACCTCACCCCACATATGTTTACTTGCCATAGATTACATTCTTGGATTTCTGGTGGAAACCATTTCTTGGTTAAAAACTCGTACGTGTTAGCCTTCGGTATTATTGAAAATGGTCATTCATGGCTATTTTCGGCAAAATGGGGGTTGTGTGGCCATTGATCATCGACCAGAGGCTCGTACACCTCACCCCACATATGTTTCCTTGCCATAGATCACATTCTTGGATTTCTGGTGGAGACCATTTCTTGGTCAAAAATCCGTACGTGTTAGCCTTTGGTGTTTTTGAAAATGGTCATTCATGGCTATTTTCGACAAAAATGGGGGTTGTGTGGCCATTGATCATCGACTAGAGGCTCATACACCTCACCCCACATATGTTTCCTTGCCATAGATCACATTCTTGGATTTCTGGTGGAGACCATTTCTTGGTCAAAAATCCGTAGGTGTTAGCCTTCGGTATTATTGAAAATGGTCATTCATGGCTATTTTCGACAAAAATGGGGGTTGTGTGGCCATTGATCATCGACCAGACGCTCATACACCTCACCCCACATATGTTTCCTTGCCATAGATCACATTCTTGGATTTCTGGTGGAGACCATTTCTTGGTCTCAAATCCGTAGGTGTTAGCCTCTAGTATTATTGAAAATGGTCGCTCATGGCTATTCTCAAGGTCGCTCATGGCTATTTTCATAAAAAATGGGGGTTGTGTGGCCATTTATCATCGACTAGAGGCTCATAAACCTCACCCCACATATGTTTCCTTGCCATAGATTACATTCTTGGATTTCTGGTGGAGACCATTTCTTGGTTAAAAACTCGTACGTGTTAGCCTTCGGTATTATTGAAAATGGTCATTCATGGCTATTTTCGGCAAAATGGGGGTTGTGTGGCCATTGATCATCGACCATAGGCTCGTACACCTCACCCCACATATGTTTCCTTGCCATAGATCACATTCTTGGATTTCTGGTGGAGACCATTTCTTGGTCAAAAATCCGTACGTGTTAGCCTTTGGTATTTTTGAAAATGATCATTCATGGCTATTTTCGACAAAAATGGGGGTTGTGTGGCCATTGATCATCGACTAGAGGCTCATACACCTCACCCCACATATGTTTCCTTGCCATAGATCACATTCTTGGATTTATGGTGGAGACCATTTCTTGGTCAAAAATCCGTAGGTGTTAGCCTTCGGTATTATTGAAAATGGTCATTCATGGCTATTTTCGGCAAAATGGGGGTTGTGTGGCCATTGATCGTCGACCAGAGGCTCATACACCTCACCCCACATATGTTTCCTTGCCATAGATCATATTCTTGGATTTCTGGTGGAGACCATTTCTTGATCAAAAATCCGTAGGTGTTAGCCTTCGGTATTATTGTAAATGGTCATTCATGGCTATTTTCGACAAAAATGGGGGTTGTGTGGCCATTGATCATCGACCAGAGGCTCATACACCTCACTACACATATGTTTCCTTGCCATAGATCACATTCTTGGATTTATGGTGGAGACCATTTCTTGGTCAAAAATCCGTAGGTGTTAGCCTTCAATGTCATTGAAAATGGTCGTTCATGGCTATTTTCGACAAAAATTAGGGTTGTGTGGCCATTGATCGTCGACCAGAGGCTCATACACCTCACCCCACATATGTTTCCTTGCCATAGATCACATTCTTGGATTTCTAGTGGAGACCATTTCTTGGTCAAAAATCCGTAGGTGTTAGCCTTCGGTATTATTGAAAATGGTCGTTCATGGCTATTTTCGACAAAAACGGGGGTTGTGTGGCCATTCATCATCGACCAGACGCTCATACACCTCACCCCACATATGTTTCCTTGCCATAGATCACATTCTTGGATTTCTGGTGGAGACCATTTCTTGGTTAAAAACTCGTACGTGTTAGCCTTCGGTATTATTGAAAATGGCCATTCATGGCTATTTTCGGCAAAATGGGGGTTGTGTGGCCATTGATCATCGACCAGAGGCTCGTACACCTCACCCCACATATGTTTCCTTGCCATAGATCACATTCTTGGATTTCTGGTGGAGACCATTTCTTGGTTTAAAATCCGTACGTGTTAGCCTTTGGTATTTTTGAAAATGGTCATTCATGGCTATTTTCGACAAAAATGGGGGTTGTGTGGCCATTGATCATCGACTAGAGGCTCATACACCTCACCCCACATATGTTTCCTTGCCATAGATCACATTCTTGGATTTCTGGTGGAGTCCATTTCTTGGTCAAAAATCCGTAGGTGTTAGCCTTCGGTATTATTGAAAATGGTCGTTCATTGCTATTTTCGACAAAAATGGGGGTTGTGTGGCCATTGATCATCGACCAGACGCTCATACACCTCACCCAACATATGTTTCCTTGCCATAGATCACATTCTTGGATTTCTGGTGGAGACCATTTCTTGGTCTAAAATCCGTAGGTGTTAGCCTCTAGTATTATTGAAAATGGTCGCTCATGGCTATTTTCAAGGTCGCTCATGGCTATTTTCATAAAAAATGGGGGTTGTGTGGCCATTGATCGTCGACCTGAGGCTCATACACCTCACCCCACATATGTTTCCTTGCCATAGATCACATTCTTGGATTTCTGGTGGAGACCATTTCTTGGTCAAAAATCCGTAGGTGTTAGCCTTCGGTATTATTGAAAATGGTCGTTCATGGCTATTTTCGACAAAAATGGGGGTTGTGTGGCCATTGATCATCGACCAGACGCTCATACACCTCACCCCACATATGTTTCCTTGCCATAGATCACATTCTTGGATTTCTGGTGGAGACCATTTCTTGGTCTAAAATCCGTAGGTGTTAGCCTCTAGTATTATTGAAAATGGTCGCTCATGGCTATTTTCAAGGTCGCTCATGGCTATTTTCATAAAAAATGGGGGTTGTGTGGCCATTTATCATCGACTAGAGGCTCATAAACCTCACCCCACATATGTTTCCTTGCCATAGATTACATTCTTGGATTTCTGGTGGAAACCATTTCTTGGTTAAAAACTCGTACGTGTTAGCCTTCGGTATTATTGAAAATGGTCATTCATGGCTATTTTTGGCAAAATGGGGGTTGTGTGGCCATTGATCATCGACCAGAGGCTCGTACACCTCACCCCACATATGTTTCCTTGCCATAGATCACATTCTTGGATTTCTGGTGGAGACCATTTCTTGGTCAAAAATCCGTACGTGTTAGCCTTTGGTATTTTTGAAAATAATCATTCATGGCTATTTTCGACAAAAATGGGGGTTGTGTGGCCATTGATCATCGACTAGAGGCTCATACACCTCACCCCACATATGTTTCCTTGCCATAGATCACATTCTTGGATTTCTGGTGGAGACCATTTCTTGGTCAAAAATCCGTAGGTGTTAGCCTTCGGTATTATTGAAAATGGTCATTCATGGCTATTTTCGGCAAAATGGGGGTTGTGTGGCCATTGATCGTCGACCAGAGGCTCATACACCTCACCCCACATATGTTTCCTTGCCATAGATCATATTCTTGGATATCTGGTGGAGACCATTTCTTGATCAAAAATCCGTAGGTGTTAGCCTTCGGTATTATTGTAAATGGTCATTCATGGCTATTTTCGACAAAAATGGGGGTTGTGTGGCCATTGATCATCGACCAGAGGCTCATACACCTCACTACACATATGTTTCCTTGCCATAGATCACATTCTTGGATTTATGGTGGAGACCATTTCTTGGTCAAAAATCCGTAGGTGTTAGCCTTCAATGTCATTGAAAATGGTCGTTCATGGCTATTTTCGACAAAAATTAGGGTTGTGTGGCCATTGATCGTCGACCAGAGGCTCATACACCTCACCCCACATATGTTTCCTTGCCATAGATCACATTCTTGGATTTCTAGTGGAGACCATTTCTTGGTCAAAAATCCGTAGGTGTTAGCCTTAGGTATTATTGAAAATGGTTGTTCATGGCTATTTTCGACAAAAACGGGGGTTGTGTGGCCATTCATCATCGACCAGACGCTCATACACCTCACCCCACATATGTTTCCTTGCCATAGATCACATTCTTGGATTTCTGGTGGAGACCATTTCTTGGTTAAAAACTCGTACGTGTTAGCCTTCGGTATTATTAAAAATGGTCATTCATGGCTATTTTCGGCAAAATGGGGGTTGTGTGGCCATTGATCATCGACCAGAGGCTCGTACACCTCACCCCACATATGTTTCCTTGCCATAGATCACATTCTTGGATTTCTGGTGGAGACCATTTCTTGGTTAAAAATCCGTACGTGTTAGCCTTTGGTATTTTTGAAAATGGTCATTCATGGCTATTTTCGACAAAAATGGGGGTTGTGTGGCCATTGATCATCGACTAGAGGCTCATACACCTCACCCCACATATGTTTCCTTGCCATAGATCACATTCTTGGATTTCTGGTGGAGACCATTTCTTGGTAAAAAATCCGTAGGTGTTTGCCTTCGGTATTATTGAAAATGGTCGTTCATGGCTATTTTCGACAAAAATGGGGGTTGTGTGGCCATTGATCATCGACCAGACGCTCATACACCTCACCCCACATATGTTTCCTTGCCATATATCACATTCTTGGATTTCTGGTGGAGACCATTTCTTGGTCTAAAATCCGTAGGTGTTAGCCTCTAGTATTATTGAAAATGGTCGCTCATGGCTATTTTCAAGGTCGCTCATGGCTATTTTCATAAAAAATGGGGGTTGTGTGGCCATTTATCATCGACTAGAGGCTCATAAACCTCACCCCACATATGTTTCATTGCCATAGATTACATTCTTGGATTTCTGGTGGAAACCATTTCTTGGTTAAAAACTCGTACGTGTTAGCCTTCGGTATTATTGAAAATGGTCATTCATGGCTATTTTCGGCAAAATGGGGGTTGTGTGGCCATTGATCGTCGACCAGAGGCTCATACACCTCACCCCACATATGTTTCCTTCTCGTAGATCACATTCTTGGATTTCTGGTGGAGACCATTTCTTGGTCAAAAATCCGTAGGTGTTAGCCTTCGATATTATTGAAAATGGTCATTCATGGCTATTTTCGGCAAAATGGGGGTTGTGTGGCCATTGATCGTCGACCAGAGGCTCATACACCTCACCCCACATATGTTTCCTTGTCGTAGATCACATTCTTGGATTTCTGGTGGAGACCATTTCTTGGTCAAAAATCAGTAGGTGTTAGCCTTCGATATTATTGAAAATAGTCGTTCATGGCTATTTTCGACAAAAATGGAGGTTGTGTGGCCATTGATCATCGACTAGAGGCTCATACACCTCACCCCACATATGTTTCCTTGCCATAGATCACATTCTTGGATTTCTGGTGGAGACCATTTCTTGGTCAAAAATCCGTAGGTGTTAGCCTTCGGTATTATTGAAAATGGTCGTTCATGGCTATTTTCGACAAAAATGGGGGTTGTGTGGCCATTGATCATCGACCAGACGCTCATACACCTCACCCCACATATGTTTCCTTGCCATAGATCACATTCTTGGATTTCTGGTGGAGACCATTTCTTGGTCTAAAATCCGTAGGTGTTAGCCTCTAGTATTATTGAAAATGGTCGCTCATGGCTATTTTCAAGGTCGCTCATGGCTATTTTCATAAAAAATGGGGGTTGTGTGGCCATTTATCATCGACTAGAGGCTCATAAACCTCACCCCACATATGTTTCCTTGCCATAGATTACATTCTTGGATTTCTGGTGGAAACCATTTCTTGGTTAAAAACTCGTACGTGTTAGCCTTCGGTATTATTGAAAATGGTCATTCATGGCTATTTTCGGCAAAATGGGGGTTGTTTGGCCATTGATCATCGACCAAAGGCTCATACACCTCACCCCACATATGTTTCCTTGTCGTAGATCACATTCTTGGATTTCTGGTGGAGACCATTTCTTGGTCAAAAATCCGTAGGTGTTAGCCTTCGATATTATTGAAAATGGTCATTCATGGCTATTTTCGGCAAAATGGGGGTTGTGTGGCCATTGATCGTCGACCAGAGGCTCATACACCTCACCCCACATATGTTTCCTTGTCGTAGATCACATTCTTGGATTTCTGGTGGAGACCATTTCTTGGTCAAAAATCCGTAGGTGTTAGCCTTCGATATTATTGAAAATGGTCGTTCATGGCTATTTTCGACAAAAATGGGGGTTGTGTGGCCATTGATCATCGACCAGAGGCTCATACACCTCACCCCACATATGTTTCCTTGCCATAGATCACATTCTTGGATTTCTGGTGGAGACCATTTCTTGGTCAAAAATCTGTAGGTGTTAGCCTTCGGTATTATTGAAAATGGTCGTTCATGGCTATTTTCGACAAAAATGGGGGTTGTGTGGCCATTGATCATCGACCAGACGCTCATACACCTCACCCCACATATGTTTCCTTGCCATAGATCACATTCTTGGATTTCTGGTGGAGACCATTTCTTGGTCTAAAATCCGTAGGTGTTAGCCTCTAGTATTATTGAAAATGGTCGCTCATGGCTATTTTCAAGGTCGCTCATGGCTATTTTCATAAAAAATGGGGGTTGTGTGGCCATTGATCGTCGACCAGAGGCTCATACACCTCACCCCACATATGTTTCCTTGCCATAGATCACATTCTTGGATTTCTGGTGGAGACCATTTCTTGGTCAAAATTCCGTAGGTGTTAGCCTTCGGTATTATTGAAAATGGTCGTTCATGGCTATTTTCGACAAAAATGGGGGTTGTGTGGCCATTGATCATCGACCAGACGCTCATACACCTCACCCCACATATGTTTCCTTGCCATAGATCACATTCTTGGATTTCTGGTGGAGACCATTTCTTGGTCTAAAATCCGTAGGTGTTAGCCTCTAGTATTATTGAAAATGGTCGCTCATGGCTATTTTCAAGGTCGCTCATGGCTATTTTCATAAAAAATGGGGGTTGTGTGGCCATTTATCATCGACTAGAGGCTCATAAACCTCACCCCACATATGTTTCCTTGCCATAGATTACATTCTTGGATTTCTGGTGGAAACCATTTCTTGGTTAAAAACTCGTACGTGTTAGCCTTCGGTATTATTGAAAATGGTCATTCATGGCTATTTTCGGCAAAATGGTGGTTGTGTGGCCATTGATCATCGACCAGAGGCTCATACACCTCACCCCACATATGTTTCCTTGTCGTAGATCACATTCTTGGATTTCTGGTGGAGACCATTTCTTGGTCAAAAATCCATAGGTGTTAGCCTTCGATATTATTGAAAATGGTCGTTCATGGCTATTTTCGACAAAAATGGGGGTTGTGTGGCCATTGATTATCGACCAGAGGCTCATACACCTCACCCCACATATGTTTCCTTGCCATAGATCACATTCTTGGATTTCTGGTGGAGACCATTTCTTGGTCAAAAATCCGTAGGTGTTAGCCTTCGGTATTATTGTAAATGGTCATTCATGGCTATTTTCGACAAAAATGGGGGTTGTGTGGCCATTGATCATCGACCAGAGGCTCATACACCTCACCCCACATATGTTTCCTTGCCATAGATCACATTCTTGGATTTCTGGTGGAGACCATTTCTTGGTCAAAAATCCGTAGGTCTTAGCCTCTAATATTATTGAAAATGGTCGCTCATGGCTATTTTCAAGGTCGCTCATGGCTATTTTCATAAAAAATGGGGGTTGTGTGGCCATTTATCATCGACTAGAGGCTCATAAACCTCACCCCACATATGTTTCCTTGCCATAGATTACATTCTTGGATTTCTAGTGGAAACCATTTCTTGGTTAAAAACTCGTACGTGTTAGCCTTCGGTATTATTGAAAATGGTCATTCATGGCTATTTTCGGCAAAATGGGGGTTGTGTGGCCATTGATCGTCGACCAGAGGCTCATACACCTAACCCCACATATGTTTCCTTGTCGTAGATCACATTCTTGGATTTCTGGTGGAGACCATTTCTTGGTCAAAAATCAGTAGGTGTTAGCCTTCGATATTATTGAAAATGGTCGTTCATGGCTATTTTCGACAAAAATGGGGGTTGTGTGGCCATTGATCATCAACTAGAGGCTCATACACCTCATCCCACATATGTTTCCTTGCCATAGATCACATTCTTGGATTTCTGGTGGAGACCATTTCTTGGTCAAAAATCCGTAGGTGTTAGCCTTCGGTATTATTGTAAATGGTCATTCATGGCTATTTTCGACAAAAATGGGGGTTGTGTGGCCATTGATCATCGACCAGAGGCTCATACACCACACCCCACATATGTTTCCTTGCCATAGATCACATTCTTGTATTTCTGGTGGAGACCATTTCTTGGTCAAAAATCCGTAGGTCTTAGCCTCTAATATTATTGAAAATGGTCGCTCATGGCTATTTTCATAAAAAAATGGGGATTGTGTGGCCATTTATCATCAACTAGAGGCTCATAAATCTCACCCCACATATGTTTCCTTGCCATAGATCACATTCTTGGATTTTTGGTGGAGGCCATTTCTTGGTCAAAAACTCGTACGTGTTAGCCTTCGGTATTATTGAAAATGGTCGTTCATGGCTATTTTCGGCAAAATGGGGGTTCTGTGGCCATTGATCATCGACCAGAGGCTCGTACACCTCACCCCACATATGTTTCCTTGCCATAGATCACATTCTTGGATTTCTGGTGGAGACCATTTCTTGGGCAAAAATCCGAATGTGTTAGCCTTTGGTATTTTTGAAAATGGTCATACATGGCTATTTTCGACAAAAATGGGGGTTGTGTGGCCATTGATCTTCGACCAGAGGCTCATACACCTCACTACACATATGTTTCCTTGCCATAGATCACATTCTTGGATTTATGGTGGAGACCATTTCTTGGTCAAAAATCCGTAGGTGTTAGCCTTCAGTGTCATTGAAAATGGTCGTTCATGGCTATTTTCGACAAAAATTAGGGTTGTGTGGCCATTGATCGTCGACCAGAGGCTCATACACCTCACCCCACATATGTTTCCTTGCCATAGATCACATTCTTGGATTTCTGGTGGAGACCATTTCTTGGTCAAAAATCCGTAGGTGTTAGCCTTAGGTATTATTGAAAATGGTCGTTCATGGCTATTTTCGACAAAAATGGGGGTTGTGTGGCCATTGATCATCGACCAGACGCTCATACACCTCACCCCACATATGTTTCCTTGCCATAGATCACATTCTTGGATTTCTGGTGGAGACCATTTCTTGGTCTAAAATCCGTAGGTGTTAGCCTCTAGTATTATTGAAAATGGTCGCTCATGGCTATTTTCAAGGTCGCTCATGGCTATTTTCATAAAAAATGGGGGTTGTGTGGCCATTTATCATCGACTAGAGTCTCATAAACCTCACCCCACATATGTTTCATTGCCATAGATCACATTCTTGGATTTCTGGTGGAGACCATTTCTTGGTTAAAAACTCGTACGTGTTAGCCTTCGGTATTATTGAAAATGGTCGTTCATGGCTATTTTCGGCAAAATGGGGGTTGTGTGGCCATTGATCATCGACCAGAGGCTCGTACACCTCACCCCACATATGTTTCCTTGCCATAGATCACATTCTTGGATTTCTGGTGGAGACCATTTCTTGGTCCAAAATCCGTACGTGTTAGCCTTTGGTATTTTTGAAAATGGTCATTCATGGCTATTTTTGACAAAAATGGGGGTTGTGTGGCCATTGATCTTCGACCAGAGGCTCATACACCTCACTACACATATGTTTCCTTGCCATAGATCACATTCTTGGATTTATGGTGGAGACCATTTCTTGGTCAAAAATCCGTAGGTGTTAGCCTTCAGTGTCATTGAAAATGGTCGTTCATGGCTATTTTCGACAAAAATTAGGGTTGTGTGGCCATTGATCGTCGACCAGAGGCTCATACACCTCACCCCACATATGTTTCTTTGCCATAAATCACATTCTTGGATTATTGGTGGAGACCATTTCTTGGTCAAAAATCCGTAGGTGTTAGCCTTCGGTATTATTGAAAATGGTCGTTCATGGCTATTTTCGACAAAAATGGGGGTTGTGTGTCCATTGATCATCGACCAGACGCTCATACACCTCACCCCACATATGTTTCCTTGCCATAGATCACATTCTTGGATTTCTGGTGGAGACCATTTCTTGGTCTAAAATCCGTAGGTGTTAGCCTCTAGTATTATTGAAAATGGTCGCTCATGGCTATTTTCAAGGTCGCTCATGGCTATTTTCATAAAAAATGGGGGTTGTGTGGCCATTTATCATCGACTAGAGGCTCATAAACCTCACCCCACATATGTTTCCTTGCCATAGATTACATTCTTGGATTTCTGGTGGAAGCCATTTCTTGGTTAAAAACTCGTACGTGTTAGCCTTCGGTATTATTGAAAATGGTCATTCATGGCTATTTTCGGCAAAATGGGGGTTGTGTGGCCATTGATCGTCGACCAGAGGCTCATACACCTCACCCCACATATGTTTCCTTGTCGTAGATCACATTCTTGGATTTCTGGTGGAGACCATTTCTTGGTCTAAAATCCGTAGGTGTTAGCCTCTAGTATTATTGAAAATGGTCGCTCATGGCTATTTTCAAGGTCGCTCATGGCTATTTTCATAAAAAATGGGGGTTGTGTGGCCATTTATCATCGACTAGAGGCTCATAAACCTCACCCCACATATGTTTCCTTGCCATAGATTACATTCTTGGATTTCTGGTGGAAGCCATTTCTTGGTTAAAAACTCGTACGTGTTAGCCTTCGGTATTATTGAAAATGGTCATTCATGGCTATTTTCGGCAAAATGGGGGTTGTGTGGCCATTGATCGTCGACCAGAGGCTCATACACCTCACCCCACAAATGTTTCCTTGTTGTAGATCACATTCTTGGATTTCTGGTGGAGACCATTTCTTGGTCAAAAATCCGTAGGTGTTAGCCTTCGATATTATTGAAAATGGTCGTTCATGGCTATTTTCGACAAAAATGGGGGTTGTGTGGCCATTGATCATCGACCAGAGGCTCATACACCTCACCCCACATATGTTTCCTTGCCATAGATCACATTCTTGGATTTCTGGTGGAGACCATTTCTTGGTCAAAAATCCGTAGGTGTTAGCCTTCGGTATTATTGTAAATGGTCATTCATGGCTATTTTCGACAAAAATGGGGGTTGTGTGGCCATTGATTATCGACCATAGGCTCATACACCTCACCCCACATATGTTTCCTTGCCATAGATCACATTCTTGGATTTCTGGTGGAGACCATTTCTTGGTCAAAAATCCGTAGGTCTTAGCCTCTAATATTATTGAAAATGGTCGCTCATGGCTATTTTCATAAAAAAATGGGGGTTGTGTGGCCATTTATCATCGACTAGAGGCTCATAAATCTCACCCCACATATGTTTCCTTGCCATAGATCACATTCTTGGATTTTTGGTGGAGACCATTTCTTGGTCAAAAACTCGTACGTGTTAGCCTTCGGTATTATTGAAAATGGTCGTTCATGGCTATTTTCGGCAAAATGGGGGTTGTGTGGCCATTGATCATCGACCAGAGGCTCGTACACCTCACCCCACATATGTTTCCTTGCCATAGATTACATTCTTGGATTTCTGGTGGAAACCATTTCTTGGTTAAAAACTCGTACGTGTTAGCCTTCGGTATTATTGAAAATGGTCATTCATGGCTATTTTCGGCAAAATGGGGGTTGTGTGGCCATTGATCGTCGACCAGAGGCTCATACACCTCACCCCACATATGTTTCCTTGTCGTAGATCACATTCTTGGATTTCTGGTGGAGACCATTTCTTGGTCAAAAATCCGTAGGTGTTAGCCTTCGATATTATTGAAAATGGTCGTTCATGGCCATTTTCGACAAAAATGGGGGTTGTGTGGCCATTGATCATCGACCAGAGGCTCATACACCTCACCCCACATATGTTTCCTTGCCATAGATCACATTCTTGGATTTCTGGTGGAGACCATTTCTTGGTCAAAAATCCGTAGGTGTTAGCCTTCGGTATTATTGTAAATGGTCATTCATGGCTATTTTCGACAACAATGTGGGTTGTGTGGCCATTGATCATCGACCAGAGGCTCATACACCTCACCCCACATATGTTTCCTTGCCATAGATCACATTCTTAGATTTCTGGTGGAGACCATTTCTTGGTCAAAAATCCGTAGGTCTTAGCCTCTAATATTATTGAAAATGGTCGCTCATGGCTATTTTCATAAAAAATGGGGGTTGTGTGGCCATTTATCATCCACTAGAGGCTCATAAATCTCACCCCTCATATGTTTCCTTGCCATAGATCACATTCTTGGATTTTTGGTGGAGACCATTTCTTGGTCAAAAACTCGTATGTGTTAGCCTTCGGTATTATTGAAAATGGTCATTCATGGCTATTTTCGGCAAAATGGGGGTTCTGTGGCCATTGATCATCGACCAGAGGCTCGTACACCTCACCCCACATATGTTTCCTTGCCATAGATCACATTCTTGGATTTCTGGTGGAGACCATTTCTTGGGCAAAAATCCGAATGTGTTAGCCTTTGGTATTTTTGAAAATGGTCATTCATGGCTATTTTCGACAAAAATGGGGGTTGTGTGGCCATTGATCTTCGACCAGAGGCTCATACACCTCACTACACATATGTTTCCTTGCCATAGATCACATTCTTGGATTTATGGTGGAGACCATTTCTTGGTCAAAAATCCGTAGGTGTTAGCCTTCAGTGTCATTGAAAATGGTCGTTCATGGCTATTTTCGACAAAAAATTAGGGTTGTGTGGCCATTGATCGTCGACCAGAGGCTCATACACCTCACCCCACATATGTTTCCTTGCCATTGATCACATTCTTGGATTTCTGGTGGAGACCATTTCTTGGTCAAAAATCCGTAGGTGTTAGCCTTCGGTATTATTGAAAATGGTCGTTCATGGCTATTTTCGACAAAAATGGGGGTTGTGTGGCCATTGATCATCGACCAGACGCTCATACACCTCAGCCCACATATGTTTCCTTGCCATAGATCACATTCTTGGATTTCTGGTGGAGACCATTTCTTGGTCTAAAATCCGTAGGTGTTAGCCTCTAGTATTATTGAAAATGGTCGCTCATGGCTATTTTCAAGGTCGCTCATGGCTATTTTCATAAAAAATGGGGGTTGTGTGGCCATTTATCATCGACTAGAGGCTCATAAACCTCACCCCACATATGTTTCCTTCCCATAGATCACATTCTTGGATTTCTGGTGGAGACCATTTCTTGGTTAAAAACTCGTACGTGTTAGCCTTCGGTGTTATTGAAAATGGTCGTTCATGGCTATTTTCGGCAAAATGGGGGTTGTGTGGCCATTGATCATCGACCAGAGGCTCGTACACCTCACCCCACATATGTTTCCTTGCCATAGATCACATTCTTGGATTTCTGGTGGAGACCATTTCTTGGTCAAAAATCCGTACATGTTAGCCTTTGGTATTTTTGAAAATGGTCATTCATGGCTATTTTCGACAAAAATGGGGGTTGTGTGGCCATTGATCTTCGACCAGAGGCTCATACACCTCACTACACATATGTTTCCTTGCCATAGATCACATTCTTGGATTTATGGTGGAGACCATTTCTTGGTCAAAAATCCGTAGGTGTTAGCCTTCAGTGTCATTGAAAATGGTCGTTCATGGCTATTTTCGACAAAAATTAGGGTTGTGTGGCCATTGATCGTCGACCAGAGGCTCATACACCTCACCCCACATATGTTTCCTTGCCATAGATCACATTCTTGGATTTCTGGTGGAGACCATTTCTTGGTCAAAAATCCGTAGGTGTTAGCCTTCGGTATTATTGTAAATGGTCGTTCATGGCTATTTTCGACAAAAATGGGGGTTGTGTGGCCATTGATCATCGACCAGACGCTCATACACCTCACCCCACATATGTTTCCTTGCCATAGATCACATTCTTGGATTTTTGGTGGAGACCATTTCTTGGTCAAAAACTCGTACGTGTTAGCCTTCGGTATTATTGAAAATGGTCGTTCATGGCTATTTTCGGCAAAATGGGGGTTCTGTGGCCATTGATCATCGACCAGAGGCTCTTACACCTCACCCCACATATGTTTCCTTTCCATAGATCACATTTTTGGATTTCTGGTGGAGACCATTTCTTGGTCAAAAATCCATAGGTGTTAGCCTTCGGTATTATTGTAAATGGTCATTCATGGCTATTTTCGACAAAAATGGGGGTTGTGTGGCCATTGATCATCGACCAGACGCTCATACACCTCACCCCACATATGTTTCCTTGCCATAGATCACATTCTTGGATTTCTGGTGGAGACCATTTCTTGGTCAAAAATCCGTAGGTGTTAGCCTTCGGTATTATTGAAAATGGTCGTTCATGGCTATTTTCGACAAAAATGGGGGTTGTGTGGCCATTGATCATCGACCAGAGGCTCATACACCTCACCCCACATATGTTTCCTTGCCATAGATCACATTCTTGGATTTCTGGTGGAGACCATTTCTTGGTCAAAAATCCGTAGGTGTTAGCCTTCGGTATTATTGAAAATGGTCGTTCATGGCTATTTTCGACAAAAATGGGGGTTGTGTGGCCATTGATCATCGACCAGACGCTCATACACCTCACCCCACATATGTTTCCTTGCCATAGATCACATTCTTGGATTTCTGGTGGAGACCATTTCTTGGTCTAAAATCCATAGGTGTTAGCCTCTAGTATTATTGAAAATGGTCGCTCATGGCTATTTTCAAGGTCGCTCATGGCTATTTTCATAAAAAATGGGGGTTGTGTGGCCATTTATCATCGACTAGAGGCTCATAAACCTCGCCCCACATATGTTTCCTTGCCATAGATCACATTCTTGGATTTCTGGTGGAGACCATTTCTTGGTTAAAAACTCGTACGTGTTAGCCTTCGGTATTATTGAAAATGGTCGTTCATGGCTATTTTCGGCAAATTGGGGGTTGTGTGGCCATTCATTATCGACCAGAGGCTCGTACACCTCACCCCACATATGTTTCCTTGCCATAGATCACATTCTTGGATTTCTGGTGGAGACCATTTCTTGGTCAAAAATCCATACGTATTAGCCTTTGGTATTTTTGAAAATGGTCATTCATGGCTATTTTCGACAAAAATGGGGGTTGTGTGGCCATTGATCTTCGACCAGAGGCTCATACACCTCACCACACATATGGTTCCTTGCCATAGATCACATTCTTGGATTTATGGTGGAGACCATTTCTTGGTCAAAAATCCGTAGGTGTTAGCCTTCAGTGTCATTGAAAATGGTCGTTCATGGCTATTTTCGACAAAAATTAGGGTTGTGTGGCCATTGATCATCGACCAGAGGCTCATACACCTCACCCCACATATGTTTCCTTGCCATAAATCACATTCTTGGATTTCTGGTGGAGACCATTTCTTGGTCAAAAATCCGTAGGTGTTAGCCTTCGGTATTATTGAAAATGGTCGTTCATGGCTATTTTCGACAAAAATGGGGGTTGTGTGGCCATTGATCATCGACCAGACGCTCATACACCTCACCCCACATATGTTTCCTTGCCATAGATCACATTCTTGGATTTCTAGTGGAGACCATTTCTTGGTCTAAAATTCGTAGGTGTTATCCTCTAGTATTATTGAAAATGGTCGCTCATGGCTATTTTCAAGGTCGCTCATGGCTATTTTCATAAAAAATGGGGGTTGTGTGGCCATTTATCATCGACTAGAGGCTCATAAACCTCACCCCACATATGTTTCCTTGCCATAGATTACATTCTTGGATTTCTGGTGGAAACCATTTTTTGGTTAAAAACTCGTACGTGTTAGCCTTCGGTATTATTGAAAATGGTCATTCATGGCTATTTTCGGCAAAATGGGGGTTGTGTGGCCATTGATCATCAACCAGAGGCTCGTACACCTCACCCCACATATGTTTCCTTGCCATAGATCACATTCTTGGATTTTTGGTGGAGACCATTTCTTGGTCAAAAACTCGTACGTGTTAGCCTTCGGTATTATTGAAAATGGTCGTTCATGGCTATTTTCGGCAAAATGGGGGTTCTGTGGCCATTGATCATCGACCAAAGGCTCGTACACCTCACCCCACATATGTTTCCTTTCCATAGATCACATTCTTGGATTTCTGGTGGAGACCATTTCTTGGTCAAAAATCCGTAGGTGTTAGCCTTCGGTATTATTGTAAATGGTCATTCATGGCTATTTTCGACAAAAATGGGGGTTGTGTGGCCATTGATCATCGACCAGACGCTCATACACCTCACCCCACATATGTTTCCTTGCCATAGATCACATTCTTGGATTTCTGGTGGAGACCATTTCTTGGTCAAAAATCCGTAGGTGTTAGCCTTCGATATTATTGAAAATGGTCGTTCATGGCTATTTTCGACAAAAATGGGGGTTGTGTGGCCATTGATCATCGACCAGAGGCTCATACACCTCACCCCACATATGTTTCCTTGCCATAGATCACATTCTTGGATTTCTGGTGGAGACCATTTCTTGGTCAAAAATCCGTAGGTGTTAGCCTTCGGTATTATTGTAAATGGTCGTTCATGGCTATTTTCGACAAAAATGGGGGTTGTGTGGCCATTGATCATCGACCAGACGCTCATACACCTCACCCCACATATGTTTCCTTGTCATAGATCACATTCTTGGATTTCTGGTGGAGACCATTTCTTGGTCTAAAATCCATAGGTGTTAGCCTCTAGTATTATTGAAAATGGTCGCTCATGGCTATTTTCAAGGTCGCTCATGGCTATTTTCATAAAAAATGGGGGTTGTGTGGCCATTTATCATCGACTAGAGGCTCATAAACCTCGCCCCACATATGTTTCCTTGCCATAGATCACATTCTTGGATTTCTGGTGGAGACCATTTCTTGGTTAAAAACTCGTACGTGTTAGCCTTCGGTATTATTGAAAATGGTCGTTCATGGCTATTTTCGGCAAAATGGGGGTTGTGTGACCATTCATTATCGACCAGAGGCTCGTACACCTCACCCCACATATGTTTCCTTGCCATTGATCACATTCTTGGATTTCTGGTGGAGACCATTTCTTGGTCAAAAATCCGTACGTGTTAGCCTTTGGTATTTTTGAAAATGGTCATTCATGGCTATTTTCGACAAAAATGGGGGTTGTGTGGCCATTGATCTTCGACCAGAGGCTCATACATCTCACTACACATATGTTTCCTTGCCATAGATCACATTCTTGGATTTATGGTGGAGACCATTTCAAAAATCCGTAGGTGTTAGCCTTCAGTGTCATTGAAAATGGTCGTTCATGGCTATTTTCGACAAAAATTAGGGTTGTGTGGCCATTGATCGTCGACCAGAGGCTCATACACCTCACCCCACATATGTTTCCTTGCCATAGATCACATTCTTGGATTTCTGGTGGAGACCATTTCTTGGTCAAAAATCCGTAGGTGTTAGCCTTCGGTATTATTGAAAATGGTCGTTCATGGCTATTTTCGACAAAAATGGGGGTTGTGTGGCCATTGATCATCGACCAGACGCTCATACACCTCACCCCACATATGTTTCCTTGCCATAGATCACATTCTTGGATTTCTAGTGGAGACCATTTCTTGTTCTAAAATCCGTAGGTGTTAGCCTCTAGTATTATTGAAAATGGTCGCTCATGGCTATTTTCAAGGTCGCTCATGGCTATTTTCATAAAAAATGGGGGTTGTGTGGCCATGTATCATCGACTAGAGGCTCATAAACATCACCCCACATATGTTTCCTTGCCATAGATTACATTCTTGGATTTTTGGTGGAAACCATTTCTTGGTTAAAAACTCGTACGTGTTAGCCTTCGGTATTATTGAAAATGGTCATTCATGGCTATTTTCGGCAAAATGGGGGTTGTGTGGCCATTGATCATCAACCAGAGGCTCGTACACCTCACCCCACATATGTTTCCTTGCCATAGATCACATTCTTGGATTTCTGGTGGAGACCATTTCTTGGTTAAAAATCCGTACGTGTTAGCCTTTGGTATTTTTGAAAATGGTCATTCATGGCTATTTTCGACAAATATGGGGGTTGTGTGGCCATTGATCATCGACTAGAGGCTCATACACCTCACCCCACATATGTTTCCTTGCCATAGATCACATTCTTGGATTTCTGGTGCAGACATTTCTTGGTCAAAAATCCGTAGGTGTTAGCCTTCGGTATTATTGAAAATGGTCGTTCATGGCTATTTTCGACAAAAATGGGGGTTGTGTGGCCATTGATCATCGACCAGACGCTCATACACCTCACCCCACATATGTTTCCTTGCCATAGATCATATTCTTGGATTTCTGGTGGAGACCATTTCTTGGTCTAAAATTCGTAGGTGTTAGCCTCTAGTATTATTGAAAATGGTCGCTCATGGCTATTTTCAAGGTCGCTCATGGCTATTTTCATAAAAAATGGGGGTTGTGTGGCCATTTATCATCGACTAGAGGCTCATAAACCTCACCCCACATATGTTTCCTTGCCATAGATTACATTCTTGGATTTCTGGTGGAAACCATTTCTTGGTTAAAAACTCGTACGTGTTAGCCTTCGGTATTATTGAAAATGGTCATTCATGGCTATTTTCGGCAAAATGGGGGTTGTGTGGCCATTGATCATCGACCAGAGGCTCATACACCTCACCCCACATATGTTTCCTTGCCATAGATCACATTCTTGGATTTCTGGTGGAGACCATTTCTTGGTCAAAAATCCGTAGGTGTTAGCCTTCGGTATTATTGAAAATGGTCGTTCATGGCTATTTTCGACAAAAATGGGGGTTGTGTGGCCATTGATCATCGACTAGAGGCTCATACACCTCACCCCACATATGTTTCCTTGCCATAGATCACATTCTTGGATTTCTGGTGGAGACCATTTCTTGGTCAAAAATCCGTAGGTGTTAGCCTTCGGTATTATTGAAAATGGTCGTTCATGGCTATTTTCGACAAAAATGGGGGTGTGTGGCCATTGATCATCGACCAGATGCTCATACACCTCACCCCACATATGTTTCCTTGCCATAGATCACATTCTTGGATTTCTGGTGGAGACCATTTCTTGGTCTAAAATCCGTAGGTCTTAGCCTCTAGTATTATTGAAAATGGTCGCTCATGGCTATTTTCATAAAAAATGGGGGTTGTGTGGCCATTTATCATCACCTAGAGGCTCATAAACCTCACCCCACATATGTTTCCTTGCCATAGATCACATTCTTGGATTTCTGGTGGAGACCATTTCTTGGTTAAAAACTCGTACGTGTTAGCCTTCGGTATTATTGAAAATGGTCGTTCATGGCTATTTTCGGCAAAATGGGGGTTGTGTGGCCATTGATCATCGACCAGAGGATCATACACCTCACCCCACATATGTTTCCTTGCCATAGATCACATTCTTGGATTCCTGGTGGAGACCATTTCTTGGTCAAAAATCCATACGTGTTAGCCTTTGGTATTTTTGAAAATGGTCATTAATGGCTATTTTCGACAAAAATGGGGGTTGTGTGGCCATTGATCATCGACTAGAGGCTCATACACCTCACCCCACATATGTTTCCTTGCCATAGATCACATTCTTGGATTTCTGGTGGAGACCATTTCTTGGTCAAAAATCTGTAGGTGTTAGCCTTCGGTATTATTGAAAATGGTCGTTCATGGCTATTTTCGACAAAAATGGGGGTTGTGTGGCCATTGATCATCGACCAGACGCTCATACACCTCACCCCACATTTGTTTCCTTGCCATAGATCACATTCTTGGATTTCTGGTGGAGACCATTTCTTGGTCTAAAATCCGTAGGTGTTAGCCTCTAGTATTATTGAAAATGGTCGCTCATGGCTATTTTCAAGGTCGCTCATGGCTATTTTCATAAAAAATGGGGGTTGTGTGGCCATTTATCATCGACTAGAGGCTCATAAACCTCACCCCACATATGTTTCCTTGCCATAGATTACATTCTTGGATTTCTGGTGGAAACCATTTCTTGGTTAAAAACGCGTACGTGTTAGCCTTCGGTATTATTGAAAATGGCCGTTCATGGCTATTTTCGACAAAAATGGGGTTGTGTGGCCATTGATCATCGACCAGACGCTCATACACCTCACTACACATATGTTTCCTTGCCATAGATCACATTCTTGGATTTATGGTGGAGACCATTTCTTGGTCAAAAATCCGTAGGTGTTAGCCTTCGGTATTATTGAAAATGGTCGTTCATGGCTATTTTCGACAAAATGGGGGTTGTGTGGCAATTGATCATCGACCAGAGGCTCATACACCTCACCCCACATATGTTTCCTTGCCATAGATCACATTCTTGGATTTCTGGTGGAGACCATTTCTTGGGCAAAAATCTGAATGTGTTAGCCTTTGGTATTTTTGAAAATGGTCATTCATGGCTATTTTCGACAAAAATGGGGGTTGTGTGGCCATTGATCTTCGACCAGAGGCTCATACACCTCACTACACATATGTTTCCTTGCCATAGATCACATTCTTGGATTTATGGTGGAGACCATTTCTTGGTCAAAAATCCGTAGGTGTTAGCCTTCAGTGTCATTGAAAATGGTCGTTCATGGCTATTTTCGACAAAAATTAGGGTTGTGTGGCCATTGATCGTCGACTAGAGGCTCATACACCTCACCCCACATATGTTTCCTTGCCATAGATCACATTCTTGGATTTCTGGTGGAGACCATTTCTTGGTCAAAAATCCGTAGGTGTTAGCCTTCGGTATTATTGAAAATGGTCATTCATGGCTATTTTCGGCAAAATGGGGGTTGTGTGGCCATTGATCGTCGACCAGAGGCTCATACACCTCACCCCACATATGTTTCCTTGCCATAGATCACATTCTTGGATTTCTGGTGGAAACCATTTCTTGGTCTAAAATCCGTAGGTGTTAGCCTCAAGTATTATTGAAAATGGTCGCTCATGGCTATTTTCAAGGTCGCTCATGGCTATTTTCATAAAAAATGGGGGTTGTGTGGCCATTGATCATCGACCAGAGGCTCGTAAACCTCACCCCGACCATTTCTTGGTCAAAAATCCGTAGGTGTTAGCCTTTGGTATTATTGAAAATGGTCGTTCATGGCTATTTTCGACAAAAATGGGGGTTGTGTGGCCATTGATCGTCGACCAGACGCTCATACACCTCACCCCACATATGTTTCCTTGTCGTAGATCACATTCTTGGATTTCTGGTGGAGACCATTTCTTGGTTAAAAATCCGTAAGTCTTAGCCTCTAGTATTATTGAAAATGGTCGCTCATGGCTATTTTCATAAAAAATGGGGGCTGTGTGGCCATTGATCATCGACCAGAGGCTCATACACCTCACCCCACATATGTTTCCTTGCCATAGATTACATTCTTGGATTTCTGGTGGAAACCATTTCTTGGTTAAAAACTCGTACGTGTTAGCCTTCGGTATCATTGAAAATGGTCATTCATGGCTATTTTCGACAAAAATGGGGGTTGTGTGGCCATTGATCATCGACCAGAGGCTCGTACACCTCACCCCACATATGTTTCCTTGCCATAGATCACATTCTTGGATTTCTGGTGGAGACCATTTCTTGGTCAAAAATCCGTACGTGTTAGCCTTTGGTATTTTTGAAAATGGTCATTCATGGCTATTTTCGACAAAAATGGGGTTGTGTGGCCATTGATCATCGACTAGAGGCTCATACACCTCACCCCACATATGTTTCCTTGCCATAGATCACATTCTTGGATTTCTGGTGGAGACCATTTCTTGGTCAAAAATCCGTAGGTGTTAGCCTTCGGTATTATTGAAAATGGTCGTTCATGGCTATTTTCGACAAAAATGGGGGTTGTGTGGCCATTGATCATCAACCAGACGCTCATACACCTCACCCCACATATGTTTCCTTGCCATAGATCACATTCTTGGATTTCTGGTGGAGACCTTTTCTTGGTCCAAAATCCGTAGGTGTTAGCCTCTAGTATTATCGAAAATGGTCGCTCATGGCTATTTTCAAGGTCGCTCATGGCTATTTTCATAAAAAATTGGGGTTGTGTGGCCATTTATCATCGACTAGAGGCTCATACACCTCACCCCACATATGTTTCCTTGCCATAGATTACATTCTTGGATTTCTGGTGGAAACCATTTCTTGGTTAAAAACTCGTACGTGTTAGCCTTCGGTATTATTGAAAATGGTCATTCATGGCTATTTTCGGCAAAATGGGGGTTGTGTGGCCATTGATCGTCGACCAGAGGCTCATACACCTCACCCCACATATGTTTCCTTGTCGTAGATCACATTCTTGGATTTCTGGTGGAGACCATTTCTTGGTCAAAAATCCGTAGGTGTTAGCCTTCGATATTATTGAAAATGGTCATTCATGGCTATTTTCGGCAAAATGGGGGTTGTGTGGCCATTGATCGTCGACCAGAGGCTCATACATCTCACCCCACATATGTTTCCTTGTCGTAGATCACATTCTTGGATTTCTGGTGGAGACCATTTCTTGGTCAAAAATCCGTAGGTGTTAGCCTTCGATATTATTGAAAATGGTCGTTCATGGCTATTTTCGACAAAAATGGGGGTTGTGTGGCCAATGATCATCGACCAGAGGCTCATACACCTCACCCCACATATGTTTTTTTGCTATAGATCACATTCTTGGATTTCTGGTGGAGACCATTTCTTGGTCAAAAATCCGTAGGTGTTAGCCTTCGGTATTATTGAAAATGGTCGTTCATGGCTATTTTCGACAAAAATGGGGGTTGTGTGGCCATTGATCATCGACCAGACGCTCATACACCTCACCCCACATATGTTTCCTTGCCATAGATCACATTCTTGGATTTCTGGTGGAGACCATTTCTTGGTCTAAAATCCGTAGGTGTTAGCCTCTAGTATTATTGAAAATGGTCGCTCATGGCTATTTTCAAGGTCGCTCATGGCTATTTTCATAAAAAATGGGGGTTGTGTGGCCATTTATCATCGACTAGAGGCTCATAAACCTCACCCCACATATGTTTCCTTGCCATAGATCACATTCTTGGATTTCTGGTGGAGACCATTTCTTGGTCAAAAATCCGTAGGTGTTAGCCTTCGGTATTATTGTAAATGATCGTTCATGGCTATTTTCGACAAAAATGGGGGTTGTGTGGCCATTGATCATCGACCAGAGGCTCGTCCACCTCACCCCCCATATGTTTCCTTGCAATAGATCACATTCTAGGATTTCTGGTGGAGACCATTTCTTGGTCTAAAATCCGTAGGTGTTAGCCTCTAGTATTATTGAAAATGGTCGCTCATGGCTATTTTCAAGGTCGCTCATGGCTATTTTCATAAAAAATGGGGGTTGTGTGGACATTTATCATCGACTAGAGGCTCATAGACCTCACCCCACATATGTTTCCTTGCCATAGATTACATTCTTGGATTTCTGGTGGAAACCATTTCTTGGTTAAAAACTCGTACGTGTTAGCCTTCGGTATTATTGAAAATGGAGATTCATGGCTATTTTCGGCAAAATGGGGGTTGTGTGGCCATTGATCGTCGACCAGAGGCTCATACACCTCACCCCACATATGTTTCCTTGTCGTAGATCACATTCTTGGATTTCTGGTGGAGACCATTTCTTGGTCAAAAATTCGTAGGTGTTAGCCTTCGGTATTATTGAAAATGGTCGTTCATGGCTATTTTCGACAAAATGGGGGTTGTGTGGCAATTGATCATCGACCAGAGGCTCATACACCTCACCCCACATATGTTTCCTTGCCATAGATCACATTCTTGGATTTCTGGTGGAGACCATTTCTTGGTCAAAAATCCGTACGTGTTAGCCTTTGGTATTTTTGAAAATGGTCATTCATGGCTATTTTCGACAAAAATGGGGGTTGTGTGGCCATTGATCATCGAATAGAGGCTCATACACCTCACCCCACATATGTTTCCTTGCCATAGATCACATTCTTGGATTTCTGGTGGAGACCATTTCTTGGTCAAAAATCCGTAGGTGTTAGCCTTCGGTATTATTGTAAATGGTCATTCATGGCTATTTTCGACAAAAATGGGGGTTGTGTGGCCATTGATCATCGACCAGAGGCTCATACACCTCACCCCACATATGTTTCCTTGCCATAGATCACATTCTTGGATTTCTGGTGGAGACCATTTCTTGGTCAAAAATCCGTAGGTCTTAGCCTCTAGTATTATTGAAAATGGTCGCTCATGGCTATTTTCATAAAAAATGGGGGTTTTGTGGCCATTTATCATCGACTAGAGGCTCATAGACCTCACCCCACATATGTTTCCTTGTCATAGATTACATTCTTGGATTTCTGGTGGAAACCATTTCTTGGTTAAAAACTCGTACGTGTTAGCCTTCGGTATTATTGAAAATGGTGATTCATGGCTATTTTCGGCAAAATGGGGGTTGTGTGGCCATTGATCGTCGACCAGAGGCTCATACACCTCACCCCACATATGTTTCCTTGTCGTAGATCACATTCTTGGATTTCTGGTGGAGACCATTTCTTGGTCAAAAATCCGTAGGTGTTAGCCTTCGGTATTATTGAAAATGGTCGTTCATGGCTATTTTCGACAAAATGGGGGTTGTGTGGCAATTGATCATCGACCAGAGGCTCATACACCTCACCCCACATATGTTTCCTTGCCATAGATCACATTCTTGGATTTCTGGTGGAGACCATTTCTTGGTCAAAAATCCGTACGTGTTAGCCTTTGGTATTTTTGAACGACCATTTTCAAAAATACCAAAGGCTAACACGTACGGATTTTTGACCAAGAAATGGTCTCCACCAGAAATCCAAGAATGTGATCTATGGCAAGGAAACATATGTGGGGTGAGGTTTATGAACCTCTAGTCGATGAAAATGGCCACACAACCCCCATTTTTTATGAAAATAGCCATGAGCGACCTTGAAAATAGCCATGAGCGACCATTTTCAATAATACTAGAGGCTAACACCTACGGATTTTAGACCAAGAAATGGTCTCCACCAGAAATCCAAGAATGTGATCTATCGCAAGGAAACATATGTGGGGTGAGGTGTATGAGCGTCTGGTCGATGATCAATGGCCACACAACCCCCATTTTTGTCGAAAATAGCCATGAACGACCATTTTCAATAATACCGAAGGCTAACACCTACAGATTTTTGACCAAGAAATGGTCTCCACCAGAAATCCAAGAATGTGATCTATGGCAAGGAAACATATGTGGGGTGAGGTGTATGAGCCTCTGGTCGATGATCAATGGCCACACAACCCCCATTTTTGTCGAAAATAGCCATGAACGACCATTTTCAATAATATCGAAGGCTAACACCTACGGATTTTTGACCAAGAAATGGTCTCCACCAGAAATCCAAGAATGTGATCTACGACAAGGAAACATATGTGGGGTGAGGTGTATGAGCCTCTGGTCGACGATCAATGGCCACAGAACCCCCATTTTGCCGAAAATAGCCATGAGCGACCATTTTCAATAATATTAGAGGCTAAGACCTACGGATTTTTGACCAAGAAATGGTCTCCACCAGAAATCCAAGAATGTGATCTATGGCGAGGAAACATATGTGGGGTGAGGTGTATGAGCCTCTGGTCGATGATCAATGGCCACACAACCCCCATTTTTGTCGAAAATAGCCATGAACGACCATTTTCAATAATACCGAAGGCTAACACCTACGGATTTTTGACCAAGAAATGGTCTCCACCAGAAATCCAAGAATGTGATCTATGGCAAGGAAACATATGTGGGGTGAGGTGTACGAGCCTCTGGTCGATGATCAATGGCCACAGAACCCCCATTTTGCCGAAAATAGCCATGAACGACCATTTTCAATAATACCAAAGGCTAACACCTACGGATTTTTGACCAAGAAATGGTCTCCACCAGAAATCCAAGAATGTGATCTATGGCAAGGAAACATATGTGGGGTGAGGTGTACGAGCCTCTGGTCGATGATCAATGGCCACAGAACCCCCATTTTGCCGAAAATAGCCATGAACGACCATTTTCAATAATACCGAAGGCTAACACGTACGAGTTTTTGACCAAGAAATGGTCTCCACCAGAAATCCAAGAATGTGATCTATGGCAAGGAAACATATGTGGGGTGAGGTGTATGAGCCTCTGGTCGATGATCAATGGCCACACAACCCCCATTTTTGTCGAAAATAGCCATGAACGACCATTTTCAATAATATCGAAGGCTAACACCTACGGTTTTTTGACCAAGAAATGGTCTCCACCAGAAATCCAGGAATGTGATCTACGACAAGGAAACATATGTGGGGTGAGGTGTATGAGCCTCTGGTCGACGATCAATGGCCACACAACCCCCATTTTGCCAAAAATAGCCATGAATGACCATTTTCAATAATACCGAAGGCTAACACGTACGCGTTTTTAACCAAGAAATGGTTTCCACCAGAAATCCAAGAATGTAATCTATGGCAAGGAAACATATGTGGGGTGAGGTTTATGAGCTTCTAGTCGATGATAAATGGCCACACAACCCCCATTTTTTATGAAAATAGCCATGAGCGACCTTGAAAATAGCCATGAGCGACCATTTTCAATAATACTAGAGGCTAACACCTACGGATTTTAGACCAAGAAATGGTCTCCACTAGAAATCCAAGAATGTGATCTATGGCAAGGAAACAAATGTGGGGTGAGGTGTATGAGCGTCTGGTCGATGATCAATGGCCACACAACCCCCATTTTTGTCGAAAATAGCCATGAACGACCATTTTCAATAATACCGAAGGCTAACACCTACGGATTTTTGACCAAGAAATGGTCTCCACCAGAAATCCAAGAATTTGATCTATGGCAAGGAAACATATGTCGGGTGAGGTGTATGAGCCTGTAGTCGATGATCAATGGCCACACAACCCCCATTTTTGTCGAAAATAGCCATGAATGACCATTTTCAAAAATACCAAAGGCTAACACGTATGGATTTTTGATCAAGAAATGGTCTCCACCAGGAATCCAAGAATGTGATCTATGGCAAGGAAACATATGTGGGGTGAGGTGTATGATCCTCTGGTCGATGATCAATGGCCATGTGACACCCCAGTGTCACCCAGGGTTTTCTTTCAAAAGCCAAACCAAGAACCATCATTTTATGTGAACCAAAGTAATCATGAGCAACAAAACAATTTAAGTGAGAAAGAATTCACCAAGTATATACTTAAAAGTGTCATGATCAAAGCAATTGAGTCCTTTAAAAGATAAGATTGTGCAACCCTAATTAAAAACCCTAAGTGAACCCCATGAGCAAAATTCAAGAAAGTAAGAAAAAGAGAGTGAAAAGTTTAAAATTTTGAGTTGAGCCAATTATATAAGTTAAAGTGTGTTTATTAAGCAACAAGAAAGATTGAGAAGGCTTAGCCAAAATAATTCAATAAAATCCCCAAATCAGCCCTTGATCTATGAACCCTTGGGAAATTCAGATTTCTGAATTTCTGAATTTCAGACCTCCTTCCAAAGATCATCTGTGTTCTCTGCTTTTCAAAACTCAAAGCCAGAAGATCCAAATATCAAAGTCGTGCCAAATTACCTTGAACACATTCTGGGAAAGTTTGAATTCGAACCAAATCTGTTTGACACGATTTTGGCGTAGCTTAACCTCGGGACCAGGCATTCTGACACTGGCACCTTGGTGACGCTACAACTCCCTGTCCCTAGCCTAAAACCGCGCGTCGTCCACACACAAAAGACAAAGCTTGGTCTGATGAACAAATCCCTTGCAGTGATCTTGCCCAAATTCGCGAAGATTTGCTCCCAATCGGCGCTTGAGCAGGGGCAGAAGCAACGGGAACACGTGTTCGACCGTGGCTGACACCCCGGTTCACGCCCGTTCGCGCACCGCGCCTTCCCAGTGCACGCCCGCGCGCACTCGTCGGTCCACGACCGCCCGTACACCGCGCCGTGCCTATAAAGCCTCCCCAGGCGCGCCTCACTTCACCCCGCACTCACCCTCACCGGCCAGCCACTTCCCTTAGCTCCGGCGAGCTTGATTTCCGCCCGCCATTGCCGCCCGAGCTTCGGCCACCGTGGCCAGCTCCCTCCAGCCACCCTCAAGCCAAGCCAGTGCTTCGGCCAGCTCCACCAGTAGCCCGTGAAGCTAGCCAAGCCCTCGGACCCAGCCGGACTTCACCGGAGGCCCGAGATTGACGTCGCCGGACTTCGGTCTTCCGCCGCCGCGCGTGGACCGAGTTATCCGGTGAGTCTCCGCCCAATTCCTCTCGCTCATGTCTTCTCTGGCATCCCGTAGACCTCCCTGACCCGTTTGATTGACCTATCTCGCCGTGACCAGGCCGGTCTCCTCGCCGCCGACGAGCATCCCCGCCTGCGCGCGTGGACCGACCGACTCCGGCCATCTCCGACGGTGTTTCGCCCACCGTTGTGATCCCCAGGACCTCCCCTTCATCCTCGACCACTTCGCCGGAACAGTCTCGCCGCCGGTAAGCCCCTCCGCCCTTTTCTCCGCCGCGGCTACTGTTCAGGGTAGAAGAAGGACCTCGGGTTAGTTTTTTTAGAACCCGAGGGGTTTTCTGTAATGACAGCGACTCGGGTGAATAGTAACCTGAGGACTGATTCGCGAGGAAAAACTTAGAAAACGTCCAGGGACCCCAGTGCAAAGTAGTTTTCATTTAAATCGATTCTGAAATCCTTTTTAATAACCAGAGAACTTGTAAAATTCATAACTTGATGAATTCTTACTCAAAAAATGTCAAACCAATTTTGCTAGCCTCTGTATATTACAATCTATCATTTAAAAATAGTAAACCCTATGCTTTCTGTTCAACCTTTTAGAGTTTAAAATTAAAAACAGAAACCCCCTAAACCTTATTTAATCAAGGAAAATTAGTTTTTCTTCTGTACTAGACTTAAGGAAATTTGTGGGTATTCAGACCTCTTTTAGACACTGTTTAAAAATAGTAGGAACCCCAGCATTAGACATTATGATGTAGTTTCTCATTTGAAGATGTTTTGACCAAAACTTAGAGAAAATCATAAGGGTGTTAGAAACTAATGAACAGTGACTAATATTATTTTTCCTAGTTTATTTATGAAACAAAGAACCTAGGAAAAATACAGAGACTATTAGTTTGGATTAGTTTTAAATTAAAGTGATTTGTTTAGCCTAAATGAGACTGAAAATCAATTATTAAAGAGGCAAAACTATAACCAAAATGCTTAACAAAAATCCAGTGAACTTATAACCACCAGAGCCCCACTACAAAAATATGGAGCACCTCAGTCCAACTTTTTAAGTAAGGGAAATAAATACAAAGTGATAATAAGGCATTTTCCAAACTAAATCATGAACAACCTCAAATAATGAGATAATGGGCAACCAAAAATTAGCTAAGTCCATGATGAGGTAAACTACCAGAGAAAAATGCAAACCCATGAAAAGGAAGCAAACTCATACCATTTGTTAATAATTCAAGGGAAAGGCCATTTAATTCAAATAAGGCACCCCACCCCCTTCCCTTAAGCAAAAAGATGCCAAACTTCAGAATGATTGCTCTTGCACAAAACAATGACTAAGAAAAATAAGAATTCTGTTGTTTGATATTTTTCAAATATAGTGGTAGTAGAAAGCACCCATTTGGCTAGAAAATTTAGAAAACCATAGAAAAATAATTAAAAGGTATTAATGACTAGAAATTTGTATCAAGTCATGTTATAACACCTAAAAGTCAGCAAAAATAAGTTTTGAAGAATTACCCACTGTTAAATGGTAGTTGTAGTTCAAAGCACCTCTTTTACCCTAGAATTTAACAATTTTGTGCAGAGAAAACTATTCACTTTCTGATCCCCAAATTTTAAGACAGAGAAACACACACCAGTAGCAAGCCACTGTAATTTTTACAGAATTTTTAGAATTTTATAAAAGCAACTTGTAGTTCAAACCTACTCCAAAACATTAAAGAGAATAAAGAAAAAGGAAAGAGGAAATAAACCCCACCTCAATAAGTCTAACTTGAGTACTTATCATTTATCCCTAAGACTTAAAGGAATTCAGTGGAACCCCTAAAAGTAAAACCTACCACTTGCCTTAGCTAAAGTTTAACTTAATTTACCAAGTATACCACCCAAGGGTCTTACATAAGTAAAGTAACCTTGTTTCACTCAAGAAGATCATACACCTTTTAAGTTGTGATTTCTAAAAGCACATATCATATCATGCATATATCTTACGCATGGCATTCATTAGATTGTAATCTTGCCGACGGAGAGTACGTGCTCATCCCCGAGCAAGGACCTGTCCAAGAGGAGGACCAGGAGCAGACTTCAGAGGCTGCCATTGAGGATCTCCCCGCAGCCCCAGCAATCGAAGGCAAGCCCCGGTCTTATGCATAACCATGTTATTATATGCTACTTTACTACACTTAATGCTTGTAGGTTTGTAATGTGCACTTAAGTGTAGGAGTTGCTTGAAACCTCTAGTTGCATGAACTTAGGACTCCTTTTTGAGATGGATACTAGTATGCTAGGTCGAGTAGCTGCTTGCTAATCAGGATCTCGGTAGAAGTCGAGTGATTTTTCTAGCACTCGCGCGAGGTCAGGAATTGATTGTATTCATCTTGATAATGGGATATATGTTGGTCTATGGACTTGGATCCAGGGAGGATGCCTTGTCCATAAGACGGGAAAATGAATTAAGGATTAATGTGTGGATACCTGAGTCAAGCTTTTGAACGTACTAAACACATGCCGGGAAAAATGGTAACCGGTAAACCTAGTACCTGAGTGAAGCCGGGCGCGGACTTTATCCCTCATGCGACCTGAGACTGGTTCTCCCATGCTAGCTATGGTGGGTACAAGTGCGGTCACTGCACGGCGGCAGCCGGGGTCAGTGGAGCATTGTATGCCAAGGCGGTGAGGCCTGGACGCGAACGGGGAATCGATGGGGACGGTTGTCATGTGTGGGGTCGGAGTACCCTGACATGCCGTGTGTTTAGGTTTACCTTGCAAGGTTTAAAACTCGATTCGAATCGTCTGCTTCTCGCAGCTAATGAGACTGCTTGATTCCTTGTACTGCATCGAGTAAGAAGTGAAATGTGGTTATATGAGATAACTTGTTGTTTGAACTAAATGATTGTTACCATGTATGCTTAGAAGGAGCAAATCTATCTAGGCTAATGATGATAAAATTTGTAAAGCTAAAAATTGATTTTAGTAACAGCTAGTGCTTTTGGCAAACCAAACCCCTCAGCCAAACAGCTGCATAGTCTAGAGGTAGAGGAGTAGACTCCTCACACCGGGTAAGTCTAGCTGAGTATTAGTATACTCAGCCTTGCTTGTGGCACCATTTTTGCAGGTACCATGCAGGATCTGGTTGATGGTGTGACTTGGCCTACCACCCTGCCACCGGGTTGGACGGTCGAGTGGGATGTTGCTCCAGCAGGAGAGGAGCATGAGGAGTAGTGGGCTAGGCCTTGCCCATTTCCTCATTTCCGACGACATCGATTATCCGCTGCACCTTATTTTATGAACTTTATTTGCTACTCCAGAACTCCGATTATGTAATAACTCAGTACTTAATTTGTGGATTCCTGTTTTATTGTATTTCTTCTGTGACTCACCTTCGAGTGAGATTGTGGAATTTGATCCTGGTTAAGTGGCTCTATCAGACTAGATCTGAAGGACTGACGGGTTATTCCGATTTAAGTGTGTCACGGCCCTTGAGGCATGACTTAGGCACTTAAGCTGGAATAATTCGGGTGGTTCTGCCACAGCTGGTATCGGAGCAAATTCCACCACAGAGAAGAACAATAAACCATGAATACCAATTTTTTTTCAAAATCTAAAACTTGCTTAGAAACTGCTATAGATCGTCAGGACTAGACCGCTAGACCTAGGACGAAAGGCCTTAGGCATAGAGGGAAATAGGTGGCTAATTAATTAGGCCCAGTGGGCCAATACTTATATTTTAGGATGCCCTAAAAAGGCACCCTAATTTCTTTTTGAGAGGCAACGTTTCTTCCAGCATGCATGCATTATAAAACACAAAGAGGAATTAAAACTGAGCTAACCCCTTTCTCTTTAAAATCATTCGGGCTCTCTTTTTCTTTTCCCTCCACCATAATCTTTATCTTTGATCCCCTTCCGCAGATGAATTCACCCACCCCCGCTAGTGGAGGAGACTCTCGTTTCAGTTCTGACTTCCTTTCTCGCGATGGCTTTCCATCCATCTTGTGGGAAGTGCTTAACTCCGCCGGTTACCCTACGCCCCCTTTGTACACGGTGCAGTTGTATGAGGAGCATCGGGTACCTCGTTGTCGGGTCTGGCTGACTTTGGAGGCTCATCCCCTTCAGCCGGGTTGGTGTTCTCTTGACTCTGAGACGATCGGACTCAGGACGGACGACACCGTTGAGGCAGCAGCCATGAAGGCTCTGACGACTTTCTGTGGCTACCACCCCCTGGAGATGGTGATGCACCCCTTGGGACTCTTCCCTGCTGAGAGGAAGGATGATCCCATGTGGTGTAACCGCGTGAGCCATGTGAAGGATGTGTGGGCCATGTATCCTGACTTGGTTGGGAGGGTCACTGTTCAGTGCATGAGTGCGCTGTACCGCCTTCAGGCCCTTCAGAGCGATGCTATGACACTTCTTGCTAACACCGCTCGGACTGCCAAGCTCACTCTCGACAGTCGGGAAGATTTTGTGGTCGACCTATCCACAGAGTTGGTGGAAAAGGATCTGCAGGTGGAAAGGCTGAACCAGCGTATCGCTACCCTGGAACAGCAGGTGGAGATCCGAGACAACACTATTGATGTCTTGGAGAACCAGCTTCACGATGTGCAGAGGGAACTCGAGGAAGCAAATGACCACCTGGACATGCACCACCTGGAAATGGAGGCCAATGAAGCAGGAAGCGAGGGAGGAGAGGCTCCCGAGGAGCTAGGACCAGCCCCTGGTGCCAATGGGACTACCTCCGCGATGCCCCCTTCACCCGCATCCAGTGTCGCTTCCACCGCTCAGGGTTAAGCAGTCGCTTTGACATTTTAGGTGGATAGAAACCTATGCGAGCTTAGTAGTATCATATTTTGGACTAGGCTTGTGGGTACTTTCCCCTGATTAATGTAACCCTGTGAACTTTTGGAATCTGTGGGATCCTTGTCACCATGTTATCTTTATTTCGAACCTGATATTATGATTATGGCATTCTTTTCTTCTATATGAAATGGTATTTTGCCGTTCGAAATTGTGAGTTGGGATAACAATGGCGACAATCTCTGTTTTCAGATGGCAGCTAGGCAGCGTCGCGGGCAGAACGAGCAGGTTCCCCCGCCACCTCCTCCAGCTCCCACAGTGCAGGAGCTGATGGCCCAGCAGAATGAGATTCTGCGACAGCTCTTGCAGCGGCAGCCCCACCCCCAGCAGCATGGTGGAGGCCAGCCTCAGCGACCTCCGGCTATGGCAACATACCAGGAGTTTCTGAGCACGCAGCCGCCCTTGTTCACCAAGGCAGAGGATCCGTTGGACGCCGACGTATGGCTTCGCGTCGTCGAGTCCAAGTTTCCCCTCCTCACGGGAGACTGCCCTGATGCTACCAAGACCCGCTTCGCCGCGCAGCAGCTTCGCGGATCTGCTCGGACTTGGTGGGATCACTTCCGTGCTATGCTCCCCGCTGATCGTGAGGTATCTTGGGAGGAATTCAAGACTGCCTTCAGAGGACACCACATTCCAGCTGGCATTCTTGATCGGAAGTTGAATGAGTTTCTGGCCCTCACTCAAGGAACCCGCACGGTACTGCAGTATGCGCAAGCCTTCAACGACTTATGCCAGTATGCAGGGTATCATGCTGATTCTGATGAGAAGAAGAGGGATCGCTTCCGCAGGGGTCTCAATACCAAGCTGCGGGAACGACTCAACACTGTCCGGGCCGATAGCTTCAATGAGTTGGTCAACCTGGCCATTTCTCAGGAGGATTGCATTGTTGCTCACCGGGCAGAGAAGAAGAGAAAGGCACCAATGGCAGCACCATCCGCTCAAGCTCAGAGGTTCCGGATTGTTTCTCACAACCAGAGCAGGGGTTTCCAGCAGCAGGCAGGCAGATGGGTGATCAGGCCACCTCAGCAGCAGCAGCAGCCGACACCCAACCGCTACCCAGCTCCCGCCCCAAGGAACAATCAGCCTCCGCAGCAGCAGCAGTTCCGCCAGGGCAATGGAAACAAGTGTTTCACTTGTGGCAATGTGGGCCACTATGCCAAGAATTGCCCCAGGAACCAGCAGAGGCAGATGCCAGCACCAAATCAAGACAAGGGAAGAAAGCAGAAGGTGCAAGTCAGGCAAGGGAAGCTCAACTTCACTGCTCTTGAGGAAGTGCCAGAAGGAGCTCCTATCATGACTGGTATCTTTTCAGTTTATAATCAACCTGCTTTAATTCTGTTTGATTCTGGTGCATCTCATAGTTTCATTAGCCAAAAGTTCAGTGCTAAATGCAAACTGCCATTCTCTCATTCAAAAGGGTCATTCATGATAGTCACACCTGGGGGTAAAATTGCAACTAATCAATTAAACCAAAGTGTGCCTATTCAACTGGGAAGCCACATTATCAAAACCACTCTTCTTGTGTTGGGATTGGAGAATGTGGATATTATTCTAGGAGCAAATTGGATGACCTTGCACCAAGTTGTGCTTGATGTAGCCAACCGTACCGTGGAGGTTAATTCCCCTTTCTGCGGGAATTTCACCTTGATTTTGCCTAGTCAGGGTTCTTCTCAGTCATGTGCTTTCTCTATGACGGAGCTACCTCTGAAGAAGATCCCAGTGGTCTGTGAGTATGCAGATGTCTTTCCTGATGAATTGCCAGGAATGCCACCGGACCGGGATATTGAATTCGCCATCGAGTTGCAACCGGGAACGGCCCCAATTTCCAAGAGGCCCTACCGAATGCCACCCGCTGAGTTGGCAGAGTTGAAGAAGCAATTGCAAGAGTTGCTGGATAAGGGTTTCATTCGCCCAAGCACTTCGCCTTGGGGATGCCCAGCACTGTTTGTGAAGAAAAAGGATGAAAGCTTGAGGCTGTGTATAGATTACCGCCCTCTTAATGCGGTAACTATCAAGAACAAGTATCCTTTGCCTCGTATTGATGTTCTCTTTGACCAGTTGGTCGGAGCCAAGGTGTTTTCCAAGATAGACCTTCGCTCTGGCTACCATCAGATCAAAATACGAGCAAGTGATATTCCGAAGACGGCATTCTCAACCAGATATGGGCTATATGAATTCTTGGTGATGTCATTTGGGCTGACAAATGCACCAGCATATTTCATGTATCTGATGAATTCTGTTTTTATGCCGGAATTGGATAAGTTCGTGGTGGTTTTCATCGATGACATTCTGGTGTACTCAAAGAACGAGGAAGAACATGCCGGGCATTTGCATGTAGTGCTTCAACGTCTGCGAGAGCACCACCTTTACGCCAAGTTATCCAAGTGTGATTTTTGGCTAAAGGAAATCAAATTCTTGGGTCACACTATCTCTCAGGCTGGAATAGCTGTTGATCCTGATAAAGTGCAAGAGGTGATAAACTGGAAGCCACCAACAACTGTTCGTCAGATTCGGAGTTTTCTGGGATTAGCTGGTTATTACCGAAGATTTATTCCGGACTTCTCTCGAATTGCGAAGCCTATAACTGAATTGCTAAAGAAAGAAGTCAAATTTGTGTGGAGTCAGAAGTGCGAAGATGCCTTCCATGCATTAAGGCAGCATCTGACCACAGCACCAGTATTGGCGCAACCCGACAGCAGCAAGCCTTTTGATGTATATTGTGATGCCTCGGGCACCGGGCTAGGTTGTGTCTTGATGCAAGACAACCGAGTCATTGCTTATGCTTCAAGAGCACTCAGGCCTCATGAGCAGAATTATCCCACTCATGACCTTGAGTTAGCAGCAGTGGTTCATGCATTGAAGATGTGGAGGCACTATCTAATGGGAGCCCACTGCAACATCTTCACTGATCATAAGAGCCTTAAGTACATTTTTACTCAGGCTGATCTTAACATGAGGCAGAGAAGATGGCTAGAGCTGATCAAGGATTATGACCTGGAGGTGCATTATCACCCAGGAAAGGCTAATGTGGTAGCTGACGCTTTGAGTCGGAAGTTGCAGTGCAACTGTGTTCTGATGGATTCTCGCATTAACACCTTGTGTGATGAGTTGAGCAAGATGCGAATTGAAGTGATTTCCTCTGGTTCCTTGTCTCACATTTCTGTTGAGCCAGCTTTGCAAGACCAGATCATCACGGCCCAGCTCAGTGACAAGGGAGTGCAGATTATCAAGAAGAATCTCCATCAGAAGATTGAGAAGTATAATTGTTTCCGCCAGGATGAGAAGGGTGTGTTATGGTTCAAAAGCAGATTGGTGATTCCTAAAGACCAGGATCTCAAGAGGAGAATTTTGGATGAAGCTCATCTCTCCAGATTCTCTATGCATCCGGGAAGCACCAAGATGTACCATGATTTGAAGCCTTTGTACTGGTGGACCAGAATGAAGAGAGAGATAGCCCAGTATGTATCAGAATGTGACACCTGTCAGAGGGTAAAGGCAAGCCACTTGAAGTCCGCTGGAGCTTTGCAACCACTACCCGTACCTTCGTGGAAGTGGGACGACATCAGCATGGATTTCATTGTGGGTCTGCCTAACACCTCCCGTCGTCATGATTCAATTTGGGTTATTGTGGACCGATTGACAAAAGTGGCACATTTTCTTCCTGTGCACACCACTGATAAGGCTCAGAAGTATGCAGAATTGTATATTGACCGGATCGTGTGTTTGCACGGATTACCACGGACCATTGTTTCTGACCGAGGAGCCCAATTTGTTGCCAGATTTTGGGAACAATTGCAAAAGTCTTTGGGAACTAAGCTAATCAGAAGTTCAGCTTACCACCCACAGACTGATGGTCAGACGGAAAGGGTAAACCAGATTCTGGAAGATATGCTGAGAGCTTGTGCAATCGATTGTGGCAAGAACTGGGATAAGCACCTCTCCTTGGCAGAGTTTGCTTATAACAATAGTTATCAATCCAGCCTAAAGATGGCACCTTTTGAAGCTCTCTATGGAAGAAGGTGCAGGACACCACTCAATTGGTCTCAGTCTGGTGAAAGAGAAGTTTTTGGACCTGATTTAGTGACTGAAGCCGAAAGGAAGGTCAAGCTAATCAGGAAGAATCTAGAAGCTGCTCAGGCCAGGCAGAAGAGTTATCATGATAGAAGAAGGAAACCTCTCCAGTTCGAGGTGGGAAGTTTTGTATACCTCAAGGTATCACCCACCAAGGGAATGCAGAGATTTGGGATCAAAGGCAAGCTAGCCCCTCGTTACATTGGACCTTATGAGATCATAGAAGCATGTGGACCCGTGGCATACAAGCTGAAGTTACCTTCAAAGATGTCTGCCATTCACAATGTTTTCCATGTGTCTCAGCTGAAGAAGTGTGTTCGATTGCCGACTGAAATCTTAGCAGAGCCAGAATTGGAGATAGAGCCAGATCTCTCGTACCAAGAGTACCCCTCCAAGATTCTGGATTGCAAGGAAAGATCAACTCGGGCTAAATCGATCAAGATGTTCAAGGTCCAGTGGAGTAATCACTCAGAGGAGGAAGCTACTTGGGAAACCGAGGAATTCCTGAGATCCAACTTTCCCGATTGCCTACCTAAGGAAGTTGGTACGTAATCACCCCCAACCCCTCCTCCTGCCTTTCGAATCTAATTTCCAAAAATATGATCTTAATTCAGAATGAAGTAACTATAAAGAAAAACTTAAAAGGACTTCCTTCTGAAGTTGCAAAGAGAATGACATTCGAAGAGCAGTTTATCCTAATAATGGCAATCATCACCCTTTTTTCTATCAGTCTCACCCTTCGCTTTACCCCGGGAGGACTCTGGCCCGAATCTCGGGACGAGATTCCTTTAAGGGGGGAAGGCTGTGACACCCCAGTGTCACCCAGGGTTTTCTTTCAAAAGCCAAACCAAGAACCATCATTTTATGTGAACCAAAGTAAGCATGAGCAACAAAACAATTTAAGTGAGAAAGAATTCACCAAGTATATACTTAAAAGTGTCATGATCAAAGCAATTGAGTCCTTTAAAAGATAAGATTGTGCAACCCTAATTAAAAACCCTAAGTGAACCCCATGAGCAAAATTCAAGAAAGTAAGAAAAAGAGAGTGAAAAGTTTAAAATTTTGAGTTGAGCCAATTATATAAGTTAAAGTGTGTTTATTAAGCAACAAGAAAGATTGAGAAGGCTTAGCCAAAATAATTCAATAAAATCCCCAAATCAGCCCTTGATCTATGAACCCTTGGGAAATTCAGATTTCTGAATTTCTGAATTTCAGACCTCCTTCCAAAGATCATCTGTGTTCTCTGCTTTTCAAAACTCAAAGCCAGAAGATCCAAATATCAAAGTCGTGCCAAATTACCTTGAACACATTCTGGGAAAGTTTGAATTCGAACCAAATCTGTTTGACACGATTTTGGCGTAGCTTAACCTCGGGACCAGGCATTCTGACACTGGCACCTTGGTGACGCTACAACTCCCTGTCCCTAGCCTAAAACCGCGCGTCGTCCACACACAAAAGACAAAGCTTGGTCTGATGAACAAATCCCTTGCAGTGATCTTGCCCAAATTCGCGAAGATTTGCTCCCAATCGGCGCTTGAGCAGGGGCAGAAGCAACGGGAACACGTGTTCGACCGTGGCTGACACCCCGGTTCACGCCCGTTCGCGCACCGCGCCTTCCCAGTGCACGCCCGCGCGCACTCGTCGGTCCACGACCGCCCGTACACCGCGCCGTGCCTATAAAGCCTCCCCAGGCGCGCCTCACTTCACCCCGCACTCACCCTCACCGGCCAGCCACTTCCCTTAGCTCCGGCGAGCTTGATTTCCGCCCGCCATTGCCGCCCGAGCTTCGGCCACCGTGGCCAGCTCCCTCCAGCCACCCTCAAGCCAAGCCAGTGCTTCGGCCAGCTCCACCAGTAGCCCGTGAAGCTAGCCAAGCCCTCGGACCCAGCCGGACTTCACCGGAGGCCCGAGATTGACGTCGCCGGACTTCGGTCTTCCGCCGCCGCGCGTGGACCGAGTTATCCGGTGAGTCTCCGCCCAATTCCTCTCGCTCATGTCTTCTCTGGCATCCCGTAGACCTCCCTGACCCGTTTGATTGACCTATCTCGCCGTGACCAGGCCGGTCTCCTCGCCGCCGACGAGCATCCCCGCCTGCGCGCGTGGACCGACCGACTCCGGCCATCTCCGACGGTGTTTCGCCCACCGTTGTGATCCCCAGGACCTCCCCTTCATCCTCGACCACTTCGCCGGAACAGTCTCGCCGCCGGTAAGCCCCTCCGCCCTTTTCTCCGCCGCGGCTACTGTTCAGGGTAGAAGAAGGACCTCGGGTTAGTTTTTTTAGAACCCGAGGGGTTTTCTGTAATGACAGCGACTCGGGTGAATAGTAACCTGAGGACTGATTCGCGAGGAAAAACTTAGAAAACGTCCAGGGACCCCAGTGCAAAGTAGTTTTCATTTAAATCGATTCTGAAATCCTTTTTAATAACCAGAGAACTTGTAAAATTCATAACTTGATGAATTCTTACTCAAAAAATGTCAAACCAATTTTGCTAGCCTCTGTATATTACAATCTATCATTTAAAAATAGTAAACCCTATGCTTTCTGTTCAACCTTTTAGAGTTTAAAATTAAAAACAGAAACCCCCTAAACCTTATTTAATCAAGGAAAATTAGTTTTTCTTCTGTACTAGACTTAAGGAAATTTGTGGGTATTCAGACCTCTTTTAGACACTGTTTAAAAATAGTAGGAACCCCAGCATTAGACATTATGATGTAGTTTCTCATTTGAAGATGTTTTGACCAAAACTTAGAGAAAATCATAAGGGTGTTAGAAACTAATGAACAGTGACTAATATTATTTTTCCTAGTTTATTTATGAAACAAAGAACCTAGGAAAAATACAGAGACTATTAGTTTGGATTAGTTTTAAATTAAAGTGATTTGTTTAGCCTAAATGAGACTGAAAATCAATTATTAAAGAGGCAAAACTATAACCAAAATGCTTAACGAAAATCCAGTGAACTTATAACCACCAGAGCCCCACTACAAAAATATGGAGCACCTCAGTCCAACTTTTTAAGTAAGGGAAATAAATACAAAGTGATAATAAGGCATTTTCCAAACTAAATCATGAACAACCTCAAATAATGAGATAATGGGCAACCAAAAATTAGCTAAGTCCATGATGAGGTAAACTACCAGAGAAAAATGCAAACCCATGAAAAGGAAGCAAACTCATACCATTTGTTAATAATTCAAGGGAAAGGCCATTTAATTCAAATAAGGCACCCCACCCCCTTCCCTTAAGCAAAAAGATGCCAAACTTCAGAATGATTGCTCTTGCACAAAACAATGACTAAGAAAAATAAGAATTCTGTTGTTTGATATTTTTCAAATATAGTGGTAGTAGAAAGCACCCATTTGGCTAGAAAATTTAGAAAACCATAGAAAAATAATTAAAAGGTATTAATGACTAGAAATTTGTATCAAGTCATGTTATAACACCTAAAAGTCAGCAAAAATAAGTTTTGAAGAATTACCCACTGTTAAATGGTAGTTGTAGTTCAAAGCACCTCTTTTACCCTAGAATTTAACAATTTTGTGCAGAGAAAACTATTCACTTTCTGATCCCCAAATTTTAAGACAGAGAAACACACACCAGTAGCAAGCCACTGTAATTTTTACAGAATTTTTAGAATTTTATAAAAGCAACTTGTAGTTCAAACCTACTCCAAAACATTAAAGAGAATAAAGAAAAAGGAAAGAGGAAATAAACCCCACCTCAATAAGTCTAACTTGAGTACTTATCATTTATCCCTAAGACTTAAAGGAATTCAGTGGAACCCCTAAAAGTAAAACCTACCACTTGCCTTAGCTAAAGTTTAACTTAATTTACCAAGTATACCACCCAAGGGTCTTACATAAGTAAAGTAACCTTGTTTCACTCAAGAAGATCATACACCTTTTAAGTTGTGATTTCTAAAAGCACATATCATATCATGCATATATCTTACGCATGGCATTCATTAGATTGTAATCTTGCCGACGGAGAGTACGTGCTCATCCCCGAGCAAGGACCTGTCCAAGAGGAGGACCAGGAGCAGACTTCAGAGGCTGCCATTGAGGATCTCCCCGCAGCCCCAGCAATCGAAGGCAAGCCCCGGTCTTATGCATAACCATGTTATTATATGCTACTTTACTACACTTAATGCTTGTAGGTTTGTAATGTGCACTTAAGTGTAGGAGTTGCTTGAAACCTCTAGTTGCATGAACTTAGGACTCCTTTTTGAGATGGATACTAGTATGCTAGGTCGAGTAGCTGCTTGCTAATCAGGATCTCGGTAGAAGTCGAGTGATTTTTCTAGCACTCGCGCGAGGTCAGGAATTGATTGTATTCATCTTGATAATGGGATATATGTTGGTCTATGGACTTGGATCCAGGGAGGATGCCTTGTCCATAAGACGGGAAAATGAATTAAGGATTAATGTGTGGATACCTGAGTCAAGCTTTTGAACGTACTAAACACATGCCGGGAAAAATGGTAACCGGTAAACCTAGTACCTGAGTGAAGCCGGGCGCGGACTTTATCCCTCATGCGACCTGAGACTGGTTCTCCCATGCTAGCTATGGTGGGTACAAGTGCGGTCACTGCACGGCGGCAGCCGGGGTCAGTGGAGCATTGTATGCCAAGGCGGTGAGGCCTGGACGCGAACGGGGAATCGATGGGGACGGTTGTCATGTGTGGGGTCGGAGTACCCTGACATGCCGTGTGTTTAGGTTTACCTTGCAAGGTTTAAAACTCGATTCGAATCGTCTGCTTCTCGCAGCTAATGAGACTGCTTGATTCCTTGTACTGCATCGAGTAAGAAGTGAAATGTGGTTATATGAGATAACTTGTTGTTTGAACTAAATGATTGTTACCATGTATGCTTAGAAGGAGCAAATCTATCTAGGCTAATGATGATAAAATTTGTAAAGCTAAAAATTGATTTTAGTAACAGCTAGTGCTTTTGGCAAACCAAACCCCTCAGCCAAACAGCTGCATAGTCTAGAGGTAGAGGAGTAGACTCCTCACACCGGGTAAGTCTAGCTGAGTATTAGTATACTCAGCCTTGCTTGTGGCACCATTTTTGCAGGTACCATGCAGGATCTGGTTGATGGTGTGACTTGGCCTACCACCCTGCCACCGGGTTGGACGGTCGAGTGGGATGTTGCTCCAGCAGGAGAGGAGCATGAGGAGTAGTGGGCTAGGCCTTGCCCATTTCCTCATTTCCGACGACATCGATTATCCGCTGCACCTTATTTTATGAACTTTATTTGCTACTCCAGAACTCCGATTATGTAATAACTCAGTACTTAATTTGTGGATTCCTGTTTTATTGTATTTCTTCTGTGACTCACCTTCGAGTGAGATTGTGGAATTTGATCCTGGTTAAGTGGCTCTATCAGACTAGATCTGAAGGACTGACGGGTTATTCCGATTTAAGTGTGTCACGGCCCTTGAGGCATGACTTAGGCACTTAAGCTGGAATAATTCGGGTGGTTCTGCCACAGGCCACACAACCCCCATTTTGCCGAAAATAGCCATGAACGACCATTTTCAATAATACCGAAGGCTAACACGTACGAGTTTTTAACCAAGAAATGGTCTCCACCAGAAATCCAAGAATGTGATCTATGGCAAGGAAACATATGTGGGGCGAGGTTTATGAGCCTCTAGGTGATGATAAATGGCCACACAACCCCCATTTTTTATGAAAATAGCCATGAGCGACCATTTTCAATAATACTAGAGGCTACGACCTACGGATTTTAGACCAAGAAATGGTCTCCACCAAAAATCCAAGAATGTGATCTATGGCAAGGAAACATATGTGGGGTGAGGTGTATGAGCATCTGGTCGATGATCAATGGCCACACACCCCCATTTTTGTCGAAAATAGCCATGAACGACCATTTTCAATAATACCGAAGGCTAACACCTACGGATTTTTGACCAAGAAATGGTCTCCACCAGAAATCCAAGAATGTGATCTATGGCAAGGAAACATATGTGGGGTGAGGTGTATGAGCCTCTAGTCGATGATCAATGGCCACACAACCCCCATTTTTGTCGAAAATAGCCATGAACGACCAATTTCAATAATACCGAAGGCTAACACCTACAGATTTTTGACCAAGAAATGGTCTCCACCAAAAATCCAAGAATGTGATCTATGGCAAGGAAACATATGTGGGGTGAGGTGTATGAGCCTCTGGTCGATGATCAATGTGGCGGAACTGCCCGAATTATTCCAACTTAAGTGCCCGAGTCCCGCCTTAGAGGCTAGACCACACTTAAATGGGAATAACCCGTCAATCCCTCGGATCTAGTCCGACACGGCCACTTAACAGGATCAAGTACCACAAACTCACTCGAAGGTGAGTCACAGAGCAAATACAATAAAGCATAAAACCATACATGGAAGAGTGTTAATTATTACATCATCATCATCGGAGTTTTGCCAAAAGGAAACATCATTGTTCGAAGTGCAGCGGAATAAAACTAACGATAATTAAACAGAGAGATGGGGAAGCCTGTCCCATCACTCCTCATGCTCCTCCTCAGCCGAGGCAGGGTCCCACTCGACAGTCCAACCCGGTGGCAAGATGGACGGCCAAGTCACTCCAGCAACCATGTCCTCCAGAGAACCTGTAAAAAATTATGCCACAAGCAAGGCTGAGTATACTAATACTCAGCTAGACTTACCCGGTGTGAGGAGTCTACTCCTCTACCTCTAGACATGCAGCTGTTTGGCTGTGGGGTTGGGTTGCCAAAAGCACTAGCTGAGTTTCTAAATCAAGATTTTACTTGGTCAAAATTAAGTGTGACTCTCTTAAGGCTAAAAGTGAACTATCTAGTCATACATGGTAACAAGCATTATTAGCAATCAACATCTTATATCAACTCATCATCTTTCCACTTGTTACTCAATGTAGCAGCATGGATCAAGCAGTCTCCTTAGCTGCGAGAAGCAGACGATTCGAATCGAGTTTTTATCCTTGCAAGGTAAACCTAAACACACGACATGTAGGGGCACTCCGTCCCCACACATATCAACCGTCCCCATCGATTCCCTGGCAACAGAAAGGGGCTCACCGCCTTGGCGTACAATGCCCCACTGACCCCGACTGGCCGTCGTGCAGTGGCCGCACATGTACCCACCATAACCGGAATGGGAGACCTCGTCTCAGGTCGCGTGAGGAGGGCAATCTGCGGGCAGGTTCACTCAGGTACTAGGCTTACCGATTTACCATATTTCTCGGTATGTGTTTAGTACGTTCAAACGCTTGACACACGGTACCACACCTTAATCCTTATTCCACTTTTATCCCGTGGACCACCAATCCCCATGGATTGTTGTCCACAACCAACATCAGTACGATATGAAAGTGGGTACAATCAATTTCCTGATCTCGCGCGAGTGCTAGAAAAATCACTCGTCTTCTACCGAGACCCTAATTAAGTAAAGCAACTACTCGACCTGTCATACTAGTATTCATTTCAAAAGGAATCCTGAGATCATGCAACTAGGGTTTCAAACAACTCCTACACCTAAGTGCACAATCAAACCTACAGTCATTAAGTGAAGTAAAATAGCATAAATAACAGGTTATGCATAAAACCGGGGCTTGCCTTCCAAAGCAGTGGCAGGCAGGTCCTCTGGTGCTGGCTCTGGTGCTGGACCTGGGGCTACCTCCTGAGCAGCTCCTTGCTCCGGCACGAGGATGTACTCTCCGTCAGCAAGATTACAGTCTATCGAAATGCAATGAACATGCATGTCATGATTATGCAAGATTTAAGAACATTACTTAAAGAAACTAAGTTAAGAATTAACTCATGGTTTTTCTGGTTCTATGGGGCTTCTAGTGGTATACATAGACATAGACTTATTACCTTTTAAGCTTGGGTTTTCTTTTAGAATATCATAGTGGTTTGGTATTACCTTGATACATTTTAGTAGACAGATTACAAAGGTTTTAGGAAACATCAATTTACATTATTCATTTTTCTTTCCTTAATTTCCAGTTAGGGTTTCTAGGGTAGGTTTGAACTACAACAGGGTTTTAATAATTCCCAAAAATCTTGTAAAAATTACAGTGGGTTGTCACTGGCTATTTTAGCTTGTTTTAATAGTTTGAGGCTTAAAGTATAAAAGTTAGGCCTTAGACAAAAATAACAAAAGTTATGCAAAAAGGGCTACTTTACACTACACCTCCTAGTTAGGGGTAGGTTTTGCCCTAAAGATTATTTTTGTGGGCATCCTCTGGTAATAATAGGTCTTTGTGCTAAAGATCACAGGAAACTAAGGGGTGGTTATTTAGCTATGATTTTCTCAAGTTTAATGTCAAAAAGGCACCTTCTACTACATTATTATTTGAAAAATGTCAAACAGCAGATTTCTTATTTTTCCTAAGTTCTTTCTGATAAAACAACAGTGATCCCAAGGGTGGGGGTGTTTTAACCTTGGGGTTATTTTTGTAGAGTTTTTCTAAGTTTCACTTGTTTTATTAAAACAAAAGAGATCTTACTTAATTTACACTAAAACAGGGTATGATATATTTTTCCAGTGAACTATAATGAATAAGTAACCTAACAAAAATAGAGGTACTCTCTGGTTCATTAATTAAATTACATTTTCTATTTTTCCTACCTTTAAGCATATTATAGGATAAGGGGTAAAACTAACTTAAATGGAGTGGACAGAGAGGTTCAACATTTTTAAACAAGTTAGTAGGTAAGTATAAACTTCCCCAAATTTTTCTAACCCTAGTCAAAAAGCCTAACTATTTTTCTTACTATTATTGAGCTTTTGGCCAAAGTTAACATAAAAATAGAACTTTTAAGTTTTCCACAGCACCAAGGGGTTTTATATTTTTCCTAAATAGGTTACATGATTTAGAGTCTGGCAAAATTGGTTTGACCAAAATTTGATAAACCAAACAAAAGTTATGGGTTTTTAAGTTTCTGTTTGAATTTAAATCAGGTTTTAAATTAAGGTTTTCTGGGAAAACCGTTTGCACCGAGACCCCTGGGTTTAAAACAATTCAAACCTCGCAGATCTACCCTTAAGGCACTATTCACTTGAGTCTCTGGCTTTGCACTTAACCCCCTGGGGTTTCTCTCCCTCACACCCGCGGTCCCTCCCCTATCTAGAACAGTAGCCGTGGGAAAGAAAGGACGGCGCGGCTTACCGGCGGCGAGGGAGGTCCGGCGAGGTGGTCAGTGATGTTCAGGAGGTCGCGACGGTCACGGCGATGTGCGGGTTGGCGTCAGAGGTGGTCGGAGCTGCTCGGTCCACGTGCGCAGGCGGCGGAGGTCGACGGCGATGTCTGCTCCGGCCAAAACATGGCGGCAACGTTCAATCAAAGGGCACGAGAAGCTTCACGGGATGACACAGAGGCCATACGCGCGAGGAATCGGAAAATGGCGAAGGGGTTTACCCGGTCCACGTGCGCCGGCGGGTTCGTGAACTCCGGTGAGCGTGGACTGGCTTCTCCGGCGAAGGAAACTCCGATTCCTTGCTCGGGGAGCCTCACGGAGGTGTGCACAAGCTTCTCCGAGGGCTGGACGGGGTTGGGGATGGCTCAGTTGGCTGGTCTATAGCGGCAGAGGGGTTGGGCGGCCGCGGATTCGTTGCGCACGGGCAAACGGCGGTGAACTATGCTCCGGCGAGGGTCGGGCGGGTGCGGAAGGGTACGGTCGAGGCTTGGGAGGGTTTTATAGGCGTGGATGCGGACCAGGGCGCCGGCTCGACCGTTTGGCGCGACGCGGGCACACGGGACGCGCGCGGGCGTGCCCTGGCGAGCTCAGAGCGCGTCGAACACGTGGCGCGTTGCTTCTGCCCGTGTTCTTCGCTCTGCTGAGCGGCCAGGCGTACGAATCTCGCCCTACCGCCTGTGGGAGATCTCTTCCCTGTACCTAGAGCTACCTAGTTCGTGTGAGTTCCAAGAGTAGATGTGGCCTGGTTGAAGAGATATGGTAGCGCCAAGTCTTGTCTGTCTGCCCTGTGCAAACCGAGACAAAACCAGTGCCAACTCGTGTCAAATGGTTTTGGCTCGGGTTCAAACTTTTCCAGGGCATTCTAGGGTTAGTTTGGCGCCTTTTTGTCAATTGGGTCGACAGGTTTTGAAAAGGGGATCAAGGTGAACATGAGAGATCTTTGCTTAGGGGTGGGTTCTTGACTTAGGCAAAATCTGAATTTTTCTCTTGTGTTCAACCTTTGGTGATCTTTTTAGGACTTTTCTGCAAACTTTTTGGGGGTACTTCCTTACTATCAATTGTAGGTTATTAAGTACATTACAACTTTTATATTTGGCCCAACCCATGATCATGATGTTTACATGATCTTTTGATCATGGCTTCACTTAGGGTTCTCATTGCCTATGGGGGTTTTGCTTCAGGGTTTTGGGGAGATCCCTACTTAAATGTGCAAGATAAGCTAGGGCATGATATCTAAGGTGGGTTACACTTGTTTAAGGCCTAGAATTCCAAGTTTGGTATACTTTGCCCAATCCAATCTTCATGTGATAATAGGTACAAAGGGGCAACCCTGGGGTGGACACCCTGAGTAACACCTGGGGTGTTACAGCCCTCCCCCCTTAAAGGAATCTCGTCCCGAGATTTAGGTAGAGTCCCTTGGAGGGTGCTTGAAGGGGTGCTGGTGCTGCTTTTCCTTTACACTTTAAGTTTCTCTTATTAACTGCTCTTCGAATGTCATTCTCTTTGCAACTTCAGAAGGAAGCCCTTCTTAAGTTACATTCACAACTTAGACTATCTTTGTTATCTAAGTTTTTCTTATAATTGACTTCAAAGGGCAGGTGGGGGTGGGGTCTCGGGGTTACGCACCGACTCCTTTGGGTAGAAAGTCGGGGAAGCGAGAGCGTAGAAAATCCTCAGTCTCCCATGTAGCTTCTTCTGCGGAATGGTGACTCCACTGAACCTTGTACATTCTGACTGACCTTGCCCGAGTTGATCTTTCCTTCTGATCTAGTACCTTGACAGGATACTCTTGGTAGGACAAGTCTGGTTCTATCTCAATGTCTGGTTCCGGTAGCACTTCAGTGGGTAAACGAACACATTTCCGCAGCTGAGATACATGGAACACATTATGAACTGCTGACATGTGAGGTGGCAATTCCACTTGATAGGCTACGGGTCCACAAGCCCCCTTGATCTCGTAGGGTCCAATATAGCGAGGAGCTAACTTGCCCTTGATCCCGAATCTCTGGACACCCTTGGTGGGTGATACCTTAAGATAGACATGATCTCCCACCTCAAACTGTAGAGGTTTCCGCCTCTTGTCATGATAGCTCCTTTGTCTGGCCTGAGCAGCTTCCAAGTTCTTGGTAATAACTTTGACTTTTGCCTCTGCTTCGAGTACCAAGTCTGGCCCAAAAATTTCCCTTTCTCCTGCTTGAGACCAATTTAATGGGGTCCTACACCTTCTCCCATACAATGCCTCAAAAGGTGCCATCTTCAAACTGGACTGATAGCTGTTATTGTAAGAAAACTCTGCCAAAGACAGACACTTGTCCCAATCCTTCCCATAATGTAGTGCACAGGCTCGCAACATGTCTTCCAAGATCTGATTTACCCTTTCTGTCTGGCCATCTGTTTGTGGGTGATATGCTGAGCTTCGGATTACTTGGGTTCCAAGTGATTCTTGCAGTTTCTCCCAAAAGCGTGCCACAAATAGTGCTCCTCTGTCAGACACAATGGTCTTTGGAATACCATGCAATCTTACTATCTGATCAACATAAATTTCAGCGTACTTCTCTGCCCTGTGGGTGGTATGCACTGGCAAGAAATGAGCAGTCTTGGTCAACCTGTCCACGATAACCCAAATAGAATCATGGTGCCTGGAGGTATTGGGTAATCCCACTATAAAGTCCATACAAATGTCCTCCCATTTCCAAGATGGTATGGGAAGGGGTTGCAAAGGGCCTGCTGCCTTCAAGTGACTAGCCTTAATCCTCTGGCAAGTATCACACTCGGATATGTACTTAGCAATTTCCCTTTTCATTCTAGTCCACCAATAAAAAGATCTGAGGTCATGGTACATCTTGTTGCTACCAGGGTGCATGGAGAATTTGGAAAGGTGAGCTTCATCTAGTATCTTCCTTCTGAGCTCAGGGTCCTTAGGGACAACCAATCGATCTCCGAACCATAGGATTCCCTTGCTGTCCTGCCGGAAACACTTGTATTTTTCTGCCTTTTGCTTGATCATATCTTTGATAACCTGAACACCCTTATCCTCAACCTGTGCCCTTACTATCTGTTCTTGCAATGTGGGCTCTACCGAGATATAGCTTAGGTTACCCGAAGAAACAACCTCCAGGTTTAGCTTGCACAACTCATCACATAGGGTGGTCACTCCCACATCCATGCTCATACAATTACATTGGGCCTTTCTGCTCAAGGCATCTGCCACAACATTGGCCTTACCTGGGTGGTAATGCACTTCCAAATCATAGTCCTTGATCAACTCTAACCATCTCCTTTGCCTCATGTTCAGATCTGCCTGAGTGAAGATGTATTTGAGACTCTTGTGATCAGTGTAGATGTTATAGTGAGCTCCCATCAAATAATGTCTCCATATCTTAAGAGCATGAACCACAGCTGCCAATTCTAGGTCATGTGTGGGATAGTTCTGCTCATGGGGCCTGAGTGCCCGGGAAGCATAAGCAGTTACTCTGTTCTCTTGCATCAAGACACATCCCAAACCAGTACCAGAAGCATCACAATAAACTTCAAATGGCTTGGTATTGTCGGGTTGAGCTAGCACTGGGGCTGTTGTCAAATGCTGCCTTAAGGTATGGAAGGCATCCTCACACTTTTGGCTCCACTCAAATTTGACTCCCTTCTTCAACAGTTCAGTCATTGGTTTGGCAATTCTGGAGAAATCCGGAATAAATCGTCGATAGTACCCTGCCAATCCCAGAAAGCTCCGAATCTGCTTCACTGTAGTCGGGGGTTTCCAGTCCATTACCTCTTGCACCTTTTCAGGATCAACTGATACCCCATCCTGAGAAATTGTGTGACCCAAGAACTTGATTTCCTTCAGCCAGAACTCACACTTACTCAGCTTAGCATACAACTGATGATCACGCAGTCTCTGAAGTACAGTATGCAAGTGTTTGGTGTGCTCGGCTTCATTCTTGGAATAAACCAGTATATCATCGATGAAGACGACCACAAACTTGTCTAACTCTGGCATGAATACTGAGTTCATCAAATACATAAAATAAGCTGGGGCATTGGTCAGCCCAAAAGACATCACCAGAAACTCATACAGCCCATATCTGGTAGAAAAAGCCGTCTTGGGAATATCACTGGCACGGATCTTGATCTGATGGTACCCTGAGCGAAGGTCTATCTTGGAGAATACCTTGGCTCCAACCAACTGATCAAACAGAACATCAATGCGGGGCAGTGGGTATTTGTTCTTGATAGTCACCGCATTGAGAGGACGGTAGTCAACACACATCCTCAAACTCTCATCCTTTTTCTTCACAAATAATGCTGGACATCCCCATGGTGAAGTGCTTGGACGAATGAACCCTTTGTCCAACAACTCTTGCAATTGTTTCTTCAACTCTGCCAATTCCGCGGGAGGCATCCGATAGGGTCTCTTGGAGATCGGAGCAGTCCCGGGTTGCAACTCAATTGCGAACTCAATGTCTCGGTCAGGTGGCATTCCTGGCAATTCATCCGGAAAAACATCTGGGTAGTCACAGACCACTGGGATCTTTTCCACTGGGGATTCTATCATAACAAGGGCACAAGAACGGGTGCATCCCTGGTCGGGTAAATATAAAACAGTCTCGCCATAAGCAGGGGAATGGATTTCAATGGCTCTGGCTGCAATGTCCAATACTGCCTGATGCCTGGTCAACCAGTCAGCTCCCAAAATAATATCCACGCTATCCAATCCTAAGATGAGAAGGGTGGTTCTAATTACCAGACTACCAAATTTTATAGGCACTTGCCTGTTGATTTGATAAGTGGCAACTCTGCCTCCTGGTGTTGAAATTGTAATGCCCCCATCGGTATGGTGAAAGGGCAACTGGCATTTGGCACTAAATTTGGCACTGATAAAACTATGCGATGCACCAGAGTCAAATAGAATAATAGCAGGATAATTCAAAACTGTAAAGATACCAGTCATGACGGGTGCTCCCTCGGGAATATCAGCCATGGTGGTGAAGTTTAGCCTGCCCTGCCTCACTTGCACCTTCTGTCTCTTGCCTTGGTTCTGATTGATATTCTGCCCCTGCCTCTGCTGGTTCCTGGGGCAATTCTTGGCATAATGCCCAGTGCTGCCACAAGTAAAGCATCTGTTGTCATTGGCCTGGCGGTACTGCTGCTGCTGATTGTTCCTCTGAGCGGGAAACTGGGCGCGGTTGGGTGCCTGCTGCTGCTGCTGCTGCTGCGGTGGCCTGATTACCCATCTCCCTTGCGGCTGCTGAGGTCCCCTGGTCTGCGTGTCAGATACAATCCTGAAACGCTGTGGCTGAGATGAGGGTCCTGCCACAGGGGTCTTCCTCTTCTTCTCCGCCTGCCTAGCTGTAATACAGTCCTCCTGGGAGATAGCCATGTTTACCAACTCATTGTAGCTGTTGGCCCTGACTGTGTTGAGACGATCCCGGAGCTTAGTGCTGAGCCCCCTTCTGAATCTATCCCTCTTCTTCTCATCCGAATCTGCGTGATATCCAGCATACTGACACAAGTCATTGAAAGCCTGGGTATACTGCAACACTGTCCTGTTGCCCTGAGTGAGTGCCAAGAACTCATTGAGCTTCCTGTCCATGATCCCGGCTGGTATATGGTGCCCTCTAAAGGCTGCCTTGAATTCCCTCCACTCCACCTCTCGGTCCTCTGGCTGCATAGCGAGAAAGTGATCCCACCAAGTCCTTGCGGGTCCGCGAAGTTGCTGGGTGGCAAATCTAACTTTGGTGACCTCTGAACACACTCCATGAAGCAGTGGGAATTTGGATTCTACCACCCTCAACCACACATCTGCATCAAGTGGGTCCTCCGCTCTAGTAAACAGTGGTGGCTGAGTGCTGAGGAACTCCTGGTAGGTAGCAGCGACGGGGTGACGCTGATGGTCTCCACCATAATGCTGAGGTGGTGGCTGACGCTGAGCTAGCTGCCTCAGGATCTCATTCTGCTGAGCCATGAGCTCCTGCAGAGTGGGAGGTGGTGGCGGCGGTGGAGGAGCGTGCTCATTCTGACCACGGCGCTGCCTCCCGGCCATCTGAAAAATCACATACTTACTTAACACCACAGTTCCAAATTTCAAGGTTTTATCACGGGAAAAAGTTAAAACAGCATGATAGACTCTAACTTCAACAAGGGGATTTTAAGAGGCATAAATTCTTCCTTCCAAATTAAACTGATAATAACATCCACCAAACAAACTCCCAAGAGTATTTAACATGGTTACATCAATTTGTTCCAAAATGAGTCAGCTCTACCTAGCCTAGTACCCTAAGGGTGCAAAAGCTAAGCTAGCGGCAAAGAGTCCAACTACCATCAATCTCTAAGATTAGCCTGGCGTCTACTGAGCGAACGAGGCAACACTAGACTCGGGGGAAGGTGGTCTCCCTGAGCCAGCGGTGTCTACACTGGAAGCAGACTCTTCTCCTCCCTCGATGTCAACGTCCTCGTCAGCCTCCTCACCATGGATCTCTTGGTGATGCATGTCTAGGTGCTCATTTGCTTCTGCCAGCTGCTGCTGAGTGTTGAGGAGCTGATCCTCGAGAACCTCAATGGTGTTCTCCCGGGTGCCCACTAGCTCTTCCAACTCGTGAATCTCACCAGACAGTTGCTCCACTTGCAAATCTTTCTCCACGAGCTCCTGGGACAAGTCCACCACGAGCTCTTCCCTGTTATCCAGGGTGATCTTGGTGGCCTCCAGCAGTGCCATCAGATGAGACATGGCCTCACCACGCATCGCCTGCAGACGGTACAGAGCATTCATGCACCGTACTGTCAAGTGCGCAGTCTGACCTGGGTAGATGGCCCAGATGTCCTTGGCATGCTCCACCCGATCCTTCCACATTGGGTCGTCCTCCTTCTCAGCGGGGAACAAGCCAATGGGGTGGATAGCCAGCTCCAAGGGATGGAATCCGCAGAAGGTAGTCAGTCCATGCAGAGCGATCGCCTCGATCGTGTCCTCTGCCCGGTACCCGAAAGACTCTGAGTCCAAGGAGCGCCAGCCTGGCTGCAGGGGATGAGGCTCCAGAGTCATCCTCACCCGACAGCGAGGTACCCGGTGCTTCTCGAACTGCTGCACCGCGTACTGAGGGGGTGTCGTGTATCCGGCCCCCTGGAGTACCTCCCACAAAATGCGGGGAAAACCCTCTCGTGCGAGTCCGTCAGTGTGGGTCAGGGCATTTCCGTCATCGGAGGATCCGTGGGAAGTCATCTGTGTACGGTTAAGCGTAAGTAAAAAAAAAGAATTATAAAAAGAACAAGGAAAAGTAAAACTCAGCCCTTCTCTAGTTAAGAAAAAGGCACTAGGGTCCTAGTTGGTTGTTATCTTGTATTTAAGTCTTTTACTCAGTTATCCATTTGCTTGATTAAGAATGCATGCATGCTCGTCCTGAACGACCTCACAGCAAGATAAAAGGAATAGGGAGGAACTCCCCTCCTGTAAAAGTGGCCTGTAGGGCCTAGTTACTTAGCCACCTAGCTACCCTTCTATTAACCTAAGGCTTCACGTCCTAGGTCTATCCTGCTCGTCCTACTATCTATCCAATCTTTGTTTCTATCAAGTTTTATTTAGAAAATTGATGGTATTTACATTTTATTGATTCCTCTGTGGTGGTACAAGCTCCGATACCAGCTGTGGCGGAACTGCCCGAATTATTCCAACTTAAGTGCCCGAGTCCCGCCTTAGAGGCTAGACCACACTTAAATGGGAATAACCCGTCAATCCCTCGGATCTAGTCCGACACGGCCACTTAACAGGATCAAGTACCACAAACTCACTCGAAGGTGAGTCACAGAGCAAATACAATAAAGCATAAAACCATACATGGAAGAGTGTTAATTATTACATCATCATCATCGGAGTTTTGCCAAAAGGAAACATCATTGTTCGAAGTGCAGCGGAATAAAACTAACGATAATTAAACAGAGAGATGGGGAAGCCTGTCCCATCACTCCTCATGCTCCTCCTCAGCCGAGGCAGGGTCCCACTCGACAGTCCAACCCGGTGGCAAGATGGACGGCCAAGTCACTCCAGCAACCATGTCCTCCAGAGAACCTGTAAAAAATTATGCCACAAGCAAGGCTGAGTATACTAATACTCAGCTAGACTTACCCGGTGTGAGGAGTCTACTCCTCTACCTCTAGACATGCAGCTGTTTGGCTGTGGGGTTGGGTTGCCAAAAGCACTAGCTGAGTTTCTAAATCAAGATTTTACTTGGTCAAAATTAAGTGTGACTCTCTTAAGGCTAAAAGTGAACTATCTAGTCATACATGGTAACAAGCATTATTAGCAATCAACATCTTATATCAACTCATCATCTTTCCACTTATTACTCAATGTAGCAGCATGGATCAAGCAGTCTCCTTAGCTGCGAGAAGCAGACGATTCGAATCGAGTTTTTATCCTTGCAAGGTAAACCTAAACACACGACATGTAGGGGCACTCCGTCCCCACACATATCAACCGTCCCCATCGATTCCCTGGCAACCGAAAGGGGCTCACCGCCTTGGCGTACAATGCCCCACTGACCCCGATTGGCCGTCGTGCAGTGGCCGCACTTGTACCCACCATAACCGGAATGGGAGACCTCGTCTCAGGTCGCGTGAGGAGGGCAATCTGCGGGCAGGTTCACTCAGGTACTAGGCTTACCGATTTACCATATTTCTCGGTATGTGTTTAGTACGTTCAAACGCTTGACACACGGTACCACACCTTAATCCTTATTCCACTTTTATCCCGTGGACCACCAATCCCCATGGATTGTTGTCCACAACCAACATCAGTACGATATGAAAGTGGGTACAATCAATTTCCTGATCTCGCGCGAGTGCTAGAAAAATCACTCGTCTTCTACCGAGACCCTAATTAAGTAAAGCAACTACTCGACCTGTCATACTAGTATTCATTTCAAAAGGAATCCTGAGATCATGCAACTAGGGTTTCAAACAACTCCTACACCTAAGTGCACAATCAAACCTACAGTCATTAAGTGAAGTAAAATAGCATAAATAACAGGTTATGCATAAAACCGGGGCTTGCCTTCCAAAGCAGTGGCAGGCAGGTCCTCTGGTGCTGGCTCTGGTGCTGGACCTGGGGCTACCTCCTGAGCAGCTCCTTGCTCCGGCACGAGGATGTACTCTCCGTCAGCAAGATTACAGTCTATCGAAATGCAATGAACATGCATGTCATGATTATGCAAGATTTAAGAACATTACTTAAAGAAACTAAGTTAAGAATTAACTCATGGTTTTTCTGGTTCTATGGGGCTTCTAGTGGTATACATAGACATAGACTTATTACCTTTTAAGCTTGGGTTTTCTTTTAGAATATCATAGTGGTTTGGTATTACCTTGATACATTTTAGTAGACAGATTACAAAGGTTTTAGGAAACATCAATTTACATTATTCATTTTTCTTTCCTTAATTTCCAGTTAGGGTTTCTAGGGTAGGTTTGAACTACAACAGGGTTTTAATAATTCCCAAAAATCTTGTAAAAATTACAGTGGGTTGTCACTGGCTATTTTAGCTTGTTTTAATAGTTTGAGGCTTAAAGTATAAAAGTTAGGCCTTAGACAAAAATAACAAAAGTTATGCAAAAAGGGCTACTTTACACTACACCTCCTAGTTAGGGGTAGGTTTTGCCCTAAAGATTATTTTTGTGGGCATCCTCTGGTAATAATAGGTCTTTGTGCTAAAGATCACAGGAAACTAAGGGGTGGTTATTTAGCTATGATTTTCTCAAGTTTAATGTCAAAAAGGCACCTTCTACTACATTATTATTTGAAAAATGTCAAACAGCAGATTTCTTATTTTTCCTAAGTTCTTTCTGATAAAACAACAGTGATCCCAAGGGTGGGGGTGTTTTAACCTTGGGGTTATTTTTGTAGAGTTTTTCTAAGTTTCACTTGTTTTATTAAAACAAAAGAGATCTTACTTAATTTACACTAAAACAGGGTATGATATATTTTTCCAGTGAACTATAATGAATAAGTAACCTAACAAAAATAGAGGTACTCTCTGGTTCATTAATTAAATTACATTTTCTATTTTTCCTACCTTTAAGCATATTATAGGATAAGGGGTAAAACTAACTTAAATGCTGTGGACAGAGAGGTTCAACATTTTTAAACAAGTTAGTAGGTAAGTATAAACTTCCCCAAATTTTTCTAACCCTAGTCAAAAAGCCTAACTATTTTTCTTACTATTATTGAGCTTTTGGCCAAAGTTAACATAAAAACAGAACTTTTAAGTTTTCCACAGCACCAAGGGGTTTTATATTTTTCCTAAATAGGTTACATGATTTAGAGTCTGGCAAAATTGGTTTGACCAAAATTTGATAAACCAAACAGAAGTTATGGGTTTTTAAGTTTCTGTTTGAATTTAAATCAGGTTTTAAATTAAGGTTTTCTGGGAAAACCGTTTGCACCGAGACCCCTGGGTTTAAAACAATTCAAACCTCGCAGATCTACCCTTAAGGCACTATTCACTTGAGTCTCTGGCTTTGCACTTAACCCCCTGGGGTTTCTCTCCCTCACACCCGCGGTCCCTCCCCTAACTAGAACAGTAGCCGTGGGAAAGAAAGGACGGCGCGGCTTACCGGCGGCGAGGGAGGTCCGGCGAGGTGGTCAGTGATGTTCAGGAGGTCGCGACGGTCACGGCGATGTGCGGGTTGGCGTCAGAGGTGGTCGGAGCTGCTCGGTCCACGTGCACAGGCGGCGGAGGTCGACGGCGATGTCTGCTCCGGCCAAAACATGGCGGCAACGTTCAATCAAAGGGCACGAGAAGCTTCACGGGATGACACAGAGGCCATACGCGCGAGGAATCGGAAAATGGCGAAGGGGTTTACCCGGTCCACGTGCGCCGGCGGGTTCGTGAACTCCGGTGAGCGTGGACTGGCTTCTCCGGCGAAGGAAACTCCGATTCCTTGCTCGGGGAGCCTCACGGAGGTGTGCACAAGCTTCTCCGAGGGCTGGACGGGGTTGGGGATGGCTCAGTTGGCCGGTCTATAGCGGCAGAGGGGTTGGGCGGCCGCGGATTCGTTGCGCACGGGCAAACGGCGGTGAACTATGCTCCGGCGAGGGTCGGGCGGGTGCGGAAGGGTACGGTCGAGGCTTGGGAGGGTTTTATAGGCGTGGATGCGGACCAGGGCGCCGGCTCGACCGTTTGGCGCGACGCGGGCACACGGGACGCGCGCGGGCGTGCCCTGGCGAGCTCAGAGCGCGTCGAACACGTGGCGCGTTGCTTCTGCCCGTGTTCTTCGCTCTGCTGAGCGGCCAGGCGTACGAATCTCGCCCTACCGCCTGTGGGAGATCTCTTCCCTGTACCTAGAGCTACCTAGTTCGTGTGAGTTCCAAGAGTAGATGTGGCCTGGTTGAAGAGATATGGTAGCGCCAAGTCTTGTCTGTCTGCCCTGTGCAAACCGAGACAAAACCAGTGCCAACTCGTGTCAAATGGTTTTGGCTCGGGTTCAAACTTTTCCAGGGCATTCTAGGGTTAGTTTGGCGCCTTTTTGTCAATTGGGTCGACAGGTTTTGAAAAGGGGATCAAGGTGAACATGAGAGATCTTTGCTTAGGGGTGGGTTCTTGACTTAGGCAAAATCTGAATTTTTCTCTTGTGTTCAACCTTTGGTGATCTTTTTAGGACTTTTCTGCAAACTTTTTGGGGGTACTTCCTTACTATCAATTGTAGGTTATTAAGTACATTACAACTTTTATATTTGGCCCAACCCATGATCATGATGTTTACATGATCTTTTGATCATGGCTTCACTTAGGGTTCTCATTGCCTATGGGGGTTTTGCTTCAGGGTTTTGGGGAGATCCCTACTTAAATGTGCAAGATAAGCTAGGGCATGATATCTAAGGTGGGTTACACTTGTTTAAGACCTAGAATTCCAAGTTTGGTATACTTTGCCCAATCCAATCTTCATGTGATAATAGGTACAAAGGGGCAACCCTGGGGTGGACACCCTGAGTAACACCTGGGGTGTTACAATCAATGGCCACACAACCCCCATTTTGCCGAAAATAGCCATGAATGACCATTTTCAATAATACCGAAGGCTAACACGTACGAGTTTTTAACCAAGAAATGGTTTCCACCAGAAATCCAAGAATGTAATCTATGGCAAGGAAACATATGTGGGGTGAGGTTTATGAGCCTCTAGTCGATGATAAATGGCCACACAACCCCCATTTTTTATGAAAATAGCCATGAGCGACCTTGAAAATAGCCATGAGCGACCATTTTCAATAATACTAGAGGCTAACACCTACGGATTTTAGACCATGAAATGGTCTCCACCAGAAATCCAAGAATGTGATCTATGGCAAGGAAACATATGTGGGGTGAGGTGTATGAGCGTCTGGTCGATGATCAATGGCCACACAACCCCCATTTTTGTCGAAAATAGCCGTGAACGACCATTTTCAATAATACCGAAGGCTAACACCTACGGATTTTTGACCAAGAAATGTCTGCACCAGAAATCCAAGAATGTGATCTATGGCAAGGAAACATATGTGGGGTGAGGTGTATGAGCCTCTAGTCGATGATCAATGGCCACACAACCCCCATTTTTGTCGAAAATAGCCATGAATGACCATTTTCAAAAATACCAAAGGCTAACACGTACGGATTTTTAACCAAGAAATGGTCTCCACCAGAAATCCAAGAATGTGATCTATGGCAAGGAAACATATGTGGGGGGAGGTGTACGAGCCTCTGGTTGATGATCAATGGCCACACAACCCCCATTTTGCCGAAAATAGCCATGAATGACCATTTTCAATAATACCGAAGGCTAACACGTACGAGTTTTTAACCAAGAAATGGTTTCCACCAGAAATCCAAGAATGTAATCTATGGCAAGGAAACATATGTGGGGTGAGGTTTATGAGCCTCTAGTCGATGATAAATGGCCACACAACCCCCATTTTTTATGAAAATAGCCATGAGCGACCTTGAAAATAGCCATGAGCGACCATTTTCAATAATACTAGAGGCTAACACCTACGGATTTTAGACCATGAAATGGTCTCCACCAGAAATCCAAGAATGTGATCTATGGCAAGGAAACATATGTGGGGTGAGGTGTATGAGCGTCTGGTCGATGATCAATGGCCACACAACCCCCATTTTTGTCGAAAATAGCCGTGAACGACCATTTTCAATAATACCGAAGGCTAACACCTACGGATTTTTGACCAAGAAATGTCTGCACCAGAAATCCAAGAATGTGATCTATGGCAAGGAAACATATGTGGGGTGAGGTGTATGAGCCTCTAGTCGATGATCAATGGCCACACAACCCCCATTTTTGTCGAAAATAGCCATGAATGACCATTTTCAAAAATACCAAAGGCTAACACGTACGGATTTTTAACCAAGAAATGGTCTCCACCAGAAATCCAAGAATGTGATCTATGGCAAGGAAACATATGTGGGGGGAGGTGTACGAGCCTCTGGTTGATGATCAATGGCCACACAACCCCCATTTTGCCGAAAATAGCCATGAATGACCATTTTCAATAATACCGAAGGCTAACACGTACGAGTTTTTAACCAAGAAATGGTTTCCACCAGAAATCCAAGAATGTAATCTATGGCAAGGAAACATATGTGGGGTGAGGTTTATGAGCCTCTAGTCGATGATAAATGGCCACACAACCCCCATTTTTTATGAAAATAGCCATGAGCGACCTTGAAAATAGCCATGAGCGACCATTTTCAATAATACTAGAGGCTAACACCTACGGATTTTAGAACAAGAAATGGTCTCCACCAGAAATCCAAGAATGTGATCTATGGCAAGGAAACATATGTGGGGTGAGGTGTATGAGCGTCTGGTCGATGATCAATGGCCACACAACCCCCATTTTTGTCGAAAATAGCCATGAACGACCATTTTCAATAATACCGAAGGCTAACACCTACGGATTTTTGACCAAGAAATGGTCTCCACCAGAAATCCAAGAATGTGATCTATGGCAAGGAAACATATGTGGGGTGAGGTGTATGAGCCTCTGGTCGACGATCAATGGCCACACAACCCTAATTTTTGTCGAAAATAGCCATGAACGACCATTTTCAATGACACTGAAGGCTAACACCTACGGATTTTTGACCAAGAAATGGTCTCCACCATAAATCCAAGAATGTGATCTATGGCAAGGAAACATATGTGTAGTGAGGTGTATGAGCCTCTGGTCGAAGATCAATGGCCACACAACCCCCATTTTTGTCGAAAATAGCCATGAATGACCATTTTCAAAAATACCAAAGGCTAACACGTACGGATTTTTGACCAAGAAATGGTCTCCACCAGAAATCCAAGAATGTGATTTATGGCAAGGAAACATATGTGGGGTGAGGTGTACGAGCCTCTGGTCGATAATGAATGGTCACACAACCCCACTTTTGCCGAAAATAGCCATGAACGACCATTTTCAATAATACCGAAGGCTAACACGTACGAGTTTTTAACCAAGAAATGGTCTCCACCAGAAATCCAAGAATGTGATCTATGGCAAGGAAACATATGTGGGGCGAGGTTTATGAGCCTCTAGTCGATGATAAATGGCCACACAACCCCCATTTTTTATGAAAATAGCCATGAGCGACCTTGAAAATAGCCATGAGCGACCATTTTCAATAATACTAGAGGCTAACACCTATGGATTTTAGACCAAGAAATGGTCTCCACCAGAAATCCAAGAATGTGATCTATGACAAGGAAACATATGTGGGGTGAGGTGTATGAGGGTCTGGTCGATGATCAATGGCCACACAACCCCCATTTTTGTCGAAAATAGCCATGAACGACCATTTTCAATAATACCGAAGGCTAACACCTACGGATTTTTGACCAAGAAATGGTCTCCACCAGAAATCCAAGAATGTGATCTATGGCAAGGAAACATATGTGGGGTGAGGTGTATGAGCCTCTGGTCGATGATCAATGGCCACACAACCCCCATTTTTGTCGAAAATAGCCATGAACGACCATTTTCAATAATACCGAAGGCTAACACCTACGGATTTTTGACCAAGAAATGGTCTTGTTGGGGACCTTCGGCATCCGAAGGTCCTCAAAAACAGGATTTAACAGTATTTCTGCAGTACAATATGTGAACAGGTATCCTCGGACTAAAGTCGGCATTGTAGTAGACCGGAATAATACGAAGGTTGATACAGAGCCGAAGGTGCGAGCAGGAAAGCTTCGGCGTGACAGCAAAGAGCGGAACCGACTTAAAGATGAAAAGGTTATTCAGACCTCGATAGACTACTATAGAATTATTATCAAATGTAAAGGGCATGAATGTAATTTTGTAAGGACTGTGTCCCGTGCCTATAAATAGGTGAACAGTATCCCCGTACTGTTCACGCTGACTTGGCATTCACTTTTTGCGTCACGCTTGTATTGTCATCCCTTCCCGACTAAAGGTACACTTGTAATTCAATAATATTTCTGTTTATGCCTGATAATAAGATATAATCATTCATATTGTCTTTTATATCCTTTATATTTTCTCCTTCGTCATTGATTAATGAGTTCATGAAGGTACGTCCTTCATAACCTTCGTCCGGAAACCATTATATCCTAAGGGAAATAATGCTTCGAAGGACGAAGGACTATAATGATTAACATTTTCTATGTTGCCTTGTTCTTAACTCTTAGCACTCAGAAATCCAAGAATGTGATCTATGGCAAGGAAACATATGTGGGGTGAGGTGTATGAGCGTCTGGTCGATGATCAATGGCCACACAACCCCCATTTTTGTCGAAAATAGCCATGAATGACCATTTACAATAATACCGAAGGCTAACACCTATGGATTTTTGACCAAGAAATGGTCTCCACCAGAAATCCTAAAATGTGATCTATGGAAAGGAAACATATGTGGGGTGAGGTGTACGAGCCTCTGGTCGATGATCAATGGCCACAGAACCCCCATTTTGCCGAAAATAGCCATGAACGACCATTTTCAATAATACCGAAGGCTAACACGTACGAGTTTTTGACCAAGAAATGGTCTCCACCAAAAATCCAAGAATGTGATCTATGGCAAGGAAACATATGTGGGTGAGGTGTATGAGCGTCTAGTCGATGATCAATGGCCACACAACCCCCATTTTTGTCGAAAATAGCCATGAATGACCATTTACAATAATACCGAAGGCTAACACCTACGGATTTTTGACCAAGAAATGGTCTCCACCAGAAATCCAAGAATGTGATCTATGGCAAGGAAACATATGTGGGGTGAGGTGTATGAGCCTCTGGTCGACGATCAATGGCCACACAACCCTATTTTTTGTCGAAAATAGCCATGAACGACCATTTTCAATGACACTGAAGGCTAACACCTACGGATTTTTGACCAAGAAATGGTCTCCACCATAAATCCAAGAATGTGATCTATGGCAAGGAAACATATGTGGGGTGAGGTGTATGAGCCTCTGGTCGATGATCAATGGCCACACAACCCCCATTTTTGTCGAAAATAGCCATGAATGACCATTTACAATAATACTGAAGGCTAACACCTACGGATTTTTGACCAAGAAATGGTCTCCACCAGAAATCCAAGAATGTGATCTATGGCAAGGAAACATATGTGGGGTGAGGTGTATGAGCCTATGGTCGATGATCAATGGCCACACAACCCCCATTTTTGTGGAAAATAGCCATGAACGACCATTTTCAATAATATCGAAGGCTAACACCTACGGATTTTTGACCAAGAAATGGTCTCCACCAGAAATCCAAGAATGTGATCTACGACAAGGAAACATATGTGGGGTGAGGTGTATGAGCCTCTGGTCGACGATCAATAGCCACACAACCCCCATTTTGCCGAAAATAGCCATGAATGACCATTTTCAATAATACCGAAGGCTAACACGTACGAGTTTTTAACCAAGAAATGGTTTCCACCAGAAATCCAAGAATGTAATCTATGGCAAGGAAACATATGTGGGGTGAGGTTTATGAGCCTCTAGTCGATGATAAATGGCCACACAACCCCCATTTTTGTCAAAAATTGCCATGAGCGACCTTGAAAATAGCCATGAGCGACCATTTTCAATAATACTAGAGGATAACACCTACGGATTTTAGACCAAGAAATGGTCTCCACCAGAAATCCAAGAATGTGATCTATGGCAAGGAAACATATGTGGGGTGAGGTGTATGAGCGTCTGGTCGATGATCAATGGCCACACAACCCCCATTTTTGTCGAAAATAGCCATGAACGACCATTTTGAATAATACCGAAGGCTAACACCTACGGATTTTTGACCAAGAAATGGTCTCCACCAGAAATCCAAGAATGTGATCTATGGCAAGGAAACATATGTGGGGTGAGGTGTATGAGCCTCTGGTCGATGATCAATGGCCACACAACCCCCATTTTTGTCGAAAATAGCCATGAACGACTATTTTCAATAATACCGAAGGCTAACACCTACGGATTTTTGACCAAGAAATGGTTTCCACCAGAAATCCAAGAATGTGATCTATGGCAAGGAAACATATGTGGGGTGAGGTGTATGAGCGTCTGGTCGATGATCAATGGCCACACAACCCCCATTTTTGTCGAAAATAGCCATGAATGACCATTTACAATAATACCGAAGGCTAACACCTATGGATTTTTGACCAAGAAATGGTCTCCACCAGAAATCCTAAAATGTGATCTATGGAAAGGAAACATATGTGGGGTGAGGTGTACGAGCCTCTGGTCGATGATCAATGGCCACAGAACCCCCATTTTGCCGAAAATAGCCATGAACGACCATTTTCAATAATACCGAAGGCTAACACGTACGAGTTTTTGACCAAGAAATGGTCTCCACCAAAAATCCAAGAATGTGATCTATGGCAAGGAAACATATGTGGCGTGAGGTGTATGACCGTCTGGTCGATGATCAATGGCCACACAACCCCCATTTTTGTCGAAAATAGCCATGAATGACCATTTACAATAATACCGAAGGCTAACACCTACGGATTTTTGACCAAGAAATGGTCTCCACCGGAAATCCAAGAATGTGATCTATGGCAAGGAAACATATGTGGGGTGAGGTGTATGAGCCTCTGGTCGATGATCAATGGCCACACAACCCTATTTTTTGTCGAAAATAGCCATGAACGACCATTTTCAATGACACTGAAGGCTAACACCTACGGATTTTTGACCAAGAAATGGTCTCCACCATAAATCCAAGAATGTGATCTATGGCAAGGAAACATATGTGGGGTGAGGTGTATGAGCCTCTGGTCGATGATCAATGGCCACACAACCCCCATTTTTGTCGAAAATAGCCATGAATGACCATTTACAATAATACTGAAGGCTAACACCTACGGATTTTTGACCAAGAAATGGTCTCCACCAGAAATCCAAGAATGTGATCTATGGCAAGGAAACATATGTGGGGTGAGGTGTATGAGCCTATGGTCGATGATCAATGGCCACACAACCCCCATTTTTGTGGAAAATAGCCATGAACGACCATTTTCAATAATATCGAAGGCTAACACCTACGGATTTTTGACCAAGAAATGGTCTCCACCAGAAATCCAAGAATGTGATCTACGACAAGGAAACATATGTGGGGTGAGGTGTATGAGCCTCTGGTCGACGATCAATAGCCACACAACCCCCATTTTGCCGAAAATAGCCATGAATGACCATTTTCAATAATACCGAAGGCTAACACGTACGAGTTTTTAACCAAGAAATGGTTTCCACCAGAAATCCAAGAATGTAATCTATGGCAAGGAAACATATGTGGGGTGAGGTATATGAGCCTCTAGTCGATGATAAATGGCCACACAACCCCCATTTTTTATGAAAATAGCCATGAGCGACCTTGAAAATAGCCATGAGCAACCATTTTCAATAATACTAGAGGCTAACACCTACGGATTTTAGACCAAGAAATGGTCTCCACCAGAAATCCAAGAATGTGATCTATGGCAAGGAAACATATGTGGGGTGAGGTGTATGAGCGTCTGGTCGATGATCAATGGCCACACAACCCCCATTTTTGTCGAAAATAGCCATGAACGACCATTTTCAATAATACCGAAGGCTAACACCTACGGATTTTTGACCAAGAAATGGTCTCCACCAGAAATCCAAGAATGTGATCTATGGCAAGGAAACATATGTGGGGTGAGGTGTATGAGCCTCTGGTCGACGATCAATGGCCACACAACCCTAATTTTTGTCGAAAATAGCCATGAACGACCATTTTCAATGACACTGAAGGCTAACACCTACGGATTTTTGACCAAGAAATGGTCTCCACCATAAATCCAAGAATGTGATCTATGGCAAGGAAACATATGTGTAGTGAGGTGTATGAGCCTCTGGTCGAAGATCAATGGCCACACAACCCCCATTTTTGTCAAAAATAGCCATGAATGACCATTTTCAAAAATACCAAAGGCTAACACGTACGGATTTTTGACCAAGAAATGGTCTCCACCAGAAATCCAAGAATGTGATCTATGGCAAGGAAACATATGTGGGGTGAGGTGTACGAGCCTCTGGTCGATGATCAATGGCCACACAACCCCCATTTTGCCGAAAATAGCCATGAACGACCATTATCAATAATACCGAAGGCTAACACGTACGAGTTTTTAACCAAGAAATGGTCTCCACCAGAAATCCAAGAATGTTATTTATGGCAAGGAAACATATGTGGGGTGAGGTTCATGAGCCTCTAGTCGATGATAAATGGCCACACAACCCCCATTTTTTATGAAAATAGCCATGAGCGACCTTGAAAATAGCCATGAGCGACCATTTTCAATAATACTAGAGGCTAACACCTACGGATTTTAGACCAAGAAATGGTCTCCACCAGAAATCCAAGAATGTGATCTATGGCAAGGAAACATATGTGGGGTGAGGTGTATGAGCGTCTGGTCGATGATCAATGGCCACACAACCCCCATTTTTGTCGAAAATAGCCATGAACGACCATTTTCAATAATACCGAAGGCTAACACCTACGGATTTTTGACCAAGAAATGGTCTCCACCAGAAATCCAAGAATGTGATCTATGGCAAGGAAACATATGTGGGGTGAGGTGTATGAGCCTCTGGTCGACGATCAATGGCCACACAACCCTAATTTTTTGTCGAAAATAGCCATGAACGACCATTTTCAATGACACTGAAGGCTAACACCTACGGATTTTTGACCAAGAAATGGTCTCCACCATAAATCCAAGAATGTGATCTATGGCAAGGAAACATATGTGTAGTGAGGTGTATGAGCCTCTGGTCGAAGATCAATGGCCACACAACCCCCATTTTTGTCGAAAATAGCCATGAATGACCATTTTCAAAAATACCAAAGGCTAACACATTCGGATTTTTGCCCAAGAAATGGTCTCCACCAGAAATCCAAGAATGTGATCTATGGCAAGGAAACATATGTGGGGTGAGGTGTACGAGCCTCTGGTCGATGATCAATGGCCACAGAACCCCCATTTTGCCGAAAATAGCCATGAATGACCATTTTCAATAATACCGAAGGCTAACACGTACGAGTTTTTGACCAAGAAATGGTCTCCACCAAAAATCCAAGAATGTGATCTATGGCAAGGAAACATATGAGGGGTGAGATTTATGAGCCTCTAGTCGATGATAAATGGCCACACAACCCCCTTTTTTTATGAAAATAGCCATGAGCGACCATTTTCAATAATATTAGAGGCTAAGACCTACGGATTTTTGACCAAGAAATGGTCTCCACCAGAAATCTAAGAATGTGATCTATGGCAAGGAAACATATGTGGGGTGAGGTGTATGAGCCTCTGGTCGATGATCAATGGCCACACAACCCACATTGTTGTCGAAAATAGCCATGAATGACCATTTACAATAATACCGAAGGCTAACACCTACGGATTTTTGACCAAGAAATGGTCTCCACCAGAAATCCAAGAATGTGATCTATGGCAAGGAAACATATGTGGGGTGAGGTGTATGAGCCTCTGGTCGATGATCAATGGCCACACAACCCCCATTTTTGTCGAAAATGGCCATGAACGACCATTTTCAATAATATCGAAGGCTAACACCTACGGATTTTTGACCAAGAAATGGTCTCCACCAGAAATCAAAAGAATGTGATCTACGACAAGGAAACATATGTGGGGTGAGGTGTATGAGCCTCTGGTCGACGATCAATGGCCACACAACCCCCATTTTGCCGAAAATAGCCATGAATGACCATTTTCAATAATACCGAAGGCTAACACGTACGAGTTTTTAACCAAGAAATGGTTTCCACCAGAAATCCAAGAATGTAATCTATGGCAAGGAAACATATGTGGGGTGAGGTGTATGAGCCTCTGGTCGATGATCAATGGCCACACAACCCCCATTTTGCCGAAAATAGCCATGAACGACCATTTTCAATAATACCGAAGGCTAACACGTACGAGTTTTTGACCAAGAAATGGTCTCCACCAAAAATCCAAGAATGTGATCTATGGCAAGGAAACATATGTGGGGTGAGATTTATGAGCCTCTAGTCGATGATAAATGGCCACACAACCCCCATTTTTTATGAAAATAGCCATGAGCGACCATTTTCAATAATATTAGAGGCTAAGACCTACGGATTTTTGACCAAGAAATGGTCTCCACCAGAAATCCAATAATGTGATCTATGGCAAGGAAACATATGTGGGGTGAGGTGTATGAGCCTATGGTCGATGATCAATGGCCACACAACCCCCATTTTTGTCGAAAATAGCCATGAATGACCATTTACAATAATACCGAAGGCTAACACCTACAGATTTTTGACCAAGAAATGGTCTCCACCAGAAATCCAAGAATGTGATCTATGGCAAGGAAACATATGTGGGGTGAGGTGTATGAGCCTCTGGTCGATGATCAATGGCCACACAACCCCCATTTTTGTCGAAAATAGCCATGAACGACCATTTTCAATAATATCGAAGGCTAACACCTACGGATTTTTGACCAAGAAATGGTCTCCACGAGAAATCCAAGAATGTGATCTACGACAAGGAAACATTTGTGGGGTGAGGTGTATGAGCCTCTGGTCGACGATCAATGGCCACACAACCCCCATTTTGCCGAAAATAGCCATGAATAACCATTTTCAATAATACCGAAGGCTAACACGTACGAGTTTTTAACCAAGAAATGGCTTCCACCAGAAATCCAAGAATGTAATCTATGGCAAGGAAACATATGTGGGGTGAGGTTTATGAGCCTCTAGTCGATGATAAATGGCCACACAACCCCCATTTTTTATGAAAATAGCCATGAGCGACCTTGAAAATAGCCATGAGCGACCATTTTCAATAATACTAGAGGCTAACACCTACGGATTTTAGACCAAGAAATGGTCTCCACCAGAAATCCAAGAATGTGATCTACGACAAGGAAACATATGTGGGGTGAGGTGTATGAGCCTCTGGTCGACGATCAATGGCCACACAACCCCCATTTTGCCGAAAATAGCCATGAATGACCATTTTCAATAATACCGATGTTGGGGTCGTGCTTCGGTGCGCCGAAGGTCCCACACGAAGAAGCAACTTCGGCTGAAGTCGTCTCCAAAAGATGGCCGAAGGTTCCTTTTTATGGAGCTTCGGCGTTACAAACCGACATAGAAATAGAATGACCTTCTTATCCATAAGAGGTCTGAGTCAATGTTGTAAACTTTTGTAAGGGGCATAATTGTAATTTGTCACAGGCTGCGACCTGTGCCTATAAATAGATGAACAGTACCTCTGTACTGTTCACGCGAACCTGTCATTTGCCTTCGCATCACACCTGTACTCCTGCCTTCCTCAAGACCGAAGGTACATCTGTCATTTGTATTCATTCGTATTAGTAGAAATGGAAATGATTCTATGTTAACATTTGAATGTCCATTTAATACCTCATGATTTATATGAATGCTTCACCCTACATTATTATGTTTACGAAGGTACGTCCTTCGTAACCTTCGTCCGAAGTTCCTTATGTCCCGAAGGGATATAATGAAGTGGAGGACGAAGGATCTTAATATTTAACATTTTCTGTGTTGCCTTGTTCTTAACTCTTAGCATTTGAGAACAAGCCCCCAACAACCGAAGGCTAACACGTACGAGTTTTTAACCAAGAAATGGTTTCCACCAGAAATCCAAGAATGTAATCTATGGCAAGGAAACATATGTGGGGTGAGGTGTACGAGCCTCTGGTCGATGATCAATGGCCACACAACCCCCATTTTGCCGAAAATAGCCATGAACGACCATTTTCAATAATACCGAAGGCTAACACGTACGAGTTTTTGACCAAGAAATGGTCTCCACCAAAAATCCAAGAATGTGATCTATGGCAAGGAAACATATGCGGGGTGAGATTTATGAGCCTCTAGTCGATGATAAATGGCCACACAACCCCCATTTTTTTATGAAAATAGCCATGAGCGACCATTTTCAATAATATTAGAGGCTAAGACCTACGGATTTTTGACCAAGAAATGGTCTCCACCAGAAATCCAAGAATGTGATCTATGGCAAGGAAACATATGTGGGGTGAGGTGTATGAGCCTATGGTCGATGATCAATGGCCACACAACCCCCATTTTTGTCGAAAATAGCCATGAATGACCATTTACAATAATACCGAAGGCTAACACCTACAGATTTTTGACCAAGAAATGGTCTCCACCAGAAATCCAAGAATGTGATCTATGGCAAGGAAACATATGTGGGGTGAGGTGTATGAGCCTCTAGTCGATGATCAATGGCCACACAACCCTCATTTTTGTCGAAAATAGCCATGAACGACCATTTTCAATAATATCGAAGGCTAACACCTACGGATTTTTGACCAAGAAATGGTCTCCACGAGAAATCCAAGAATGTGATCTACGACAAGGAAACATTTGTGGGGTGAGGTGTATGAGCCTCTGTTCGACGATCAATGGCCACACAACCCCCATTTTGCCGAAAATAGCCATGAATGAGCATTTTCAATAATACCGAAGGCTAACACGTACGAGTTTTTAACCAAGAAATGGCTTCCACCAGAAATCCAAGAATGCAATCTATGGCAAGGAAACATATGTGGGGTGAGGTTTATGAGCCTCTAGTCGATGATAAATGGCCACACAACCCCCATTTTTTATGAAAATAGCCATGAGCGACCTTGAAAATAGCCATGAGCGACCATTTTCAATAATACTAGAGGCTAACACCTACGGATTTTAGACCAAGAAATGGTCTCCACCAGAAATCCAAGAATGTGATCTACGACAAGGAAACATATGTGGGGTGAGGTGTATGAGCCTCTGGTCGACGATCAATGGCCACACAACCCCCATTTTGCTGAAAATAGCCATGAATGACCATTTTCAATAATACCGAAGGCTAACACGTACGAGTTTTTAACCAAGAAATGGCTTCCACCAGAAATCCAAGAATGTAATCTATGGCAAGGAAACATATGTGGGGTGAGGTTTATGAGCCTCTAGTCGATGATAAATGGCCACACAACCCCCATTTTTTATGAAAATAGCCATGAGCGACCTTGAAAATAGCCATGAGCGACCATTTTCAATAATACTAGAGGCTAACACCTATGGATTTTAGACCAAGAAATGGTCTCCACCAGAAATCCAAGAATGTGATCTATGGCAAGGAAACATATGTGGGGTGAGGTGTATGAGCGTCTGGTCGATGATCAATGGACACACAACCCCCATTTTTGTCGAAAATAGCCATGAACGACCATTTTCAATAATACCGAAGGCTAACACCTACTGATTTTTGACCAAGAAATGGTCTCCACCAATAATCCAAGAATGTGATTTATGGCAAAGAAACATATGTGGGGTGAGGTGTATGAGCCTCTGGTCGACGATCAATGGCCACACAACCCTAATTTTTGTCGAAAATAGCCATGAACGACCATTTTCAATGACACTGAAGGCTAACACCTACGGATTTTTGACCAAGAAATGGTCTCCACCATAAATCCAAGAATGTGATCTATGGCAAGGAAACATATGTGTAGTGAGGTGTATGAGCCTCTGGTCGAAGATCAATGGCCACACAACCCTCATTTTTGTCGAAAATAGCCATGAATGACCATTTTCAAAAATACCAAAGGCTAACACGTACGGATTTTTGACCAAGAAATGGTCTCCACCAGAAATCCAAGAATGTGATCTATGGCAAGGAAACATATGTGGGGTGAGGTGTACGAGCCTCTGGTCGATGATCAATGGCCACACAACCCCCATTTTGCCGAAAATAGCCATGAACGACCATTTTCAATAATACCGAAGGCTAACACGTACGAGTTTTTAACCAAGAAATGGTCTCCACCAGAAATCCAAGAATGTGATCTATGGCAATGAAACATATGTGGGGTGAGGTTTATGAGCCTCTAGTCGATGATAAATGGCCACACAACCCCCATTTTTTATGAAAATAGCCATGAGCGACCTTGAAAATAGCCATGAGCGACCATTTTCAATAATACTAGAGGCTAACACCTACGGATTTTAGACCAAGAAATGGTCTCCACCAGAAATCCAAGAATGTGATCTATGGCAAGGAAACATATGTGGGGTGAGGTGTATGAGCCTCTGGTCGATGATCAATGGCCACACAACCCCCATTTTTGTCGAAAATAGCCATGAACGACCATTTTCAATAATACCTAAGGCTAACACCTACGGATTTTTGACCAAGAAATGGTCTCCACCAGAAATCCAAGAATGTGATCTATGGCAAGGAAACATATGTGGGGTGAGGTGTATGAGCCTATGGTCGATGATCAATGGCCACACAACCCCCATTTTTGTCGAAAATAGCCATGAATGACCATTTACAATAATACCGAAGGCTAACACCTACAGATTTTTGACCAAGAAATGGTCTCCACCAGAAATCCAAGAATGTGATCTATGGCAAGGAAACATATGTGGGGTGAGGTGTATGAGCCTCTGGTCGATGATCAATGGCCACACAACCCCCATTTTTGTCGAAAATAGCCATGAACGACCATTTTCAATAATATCGAAGGCTAACACCTACGGATTTTTGACCAAGAAATGGTCTCCACGAGAAATCCAAGAATGTGATCTACGACAAGGAAACATTTGTGGGGTGAGGTGTATGAGCCTCTGGTCGACGATCAATGGCCACACAACCCCCATTTTGCCGAAAATAGCCATGAATGACCATTTTCAATAATACCGAAGGCTAACACGTACGAGTTTTTAACCAAGAAATGGCTTCCACCAGAAATCCAAGAATGCAATCTATGGCAAGGAAACATATGTGGGGTGAGGTTTATGAGCCTCTAGTCGATGATAAATGGCCACACAACCCCCATTTTTTATGAAAATAGCCATGAGCGACCTTGAAAATAGCCATGAGCGACCATTTTCAATAATACTAGAGGCTAACACCTACGGATTTTAGACCAAGAAATGGTCTCCACCAGAAATCCAAGAATGTGATCTACGACAAGGAAACATATGTGGGGTGAGGTGTATGAGCCTCTGGTCGACGATCAATGGCCACACAACCCCCATTTTGCTGAAAATAGCCATGAATGACCATTTTCAATAATACCGAAGGCTAACACGTACGAGTTTTTAACCAAGAAATGGCTTCCACCAGAAATCCAAGAATGTAATCTATGACAAGGAAACATATGTGGGGTGAGGTTTATGAGCCTCTAGTCGATGATAAATGGCCACACAACCCCCATTTTTTATGAAAATAGCCATGAGCGACCATTTTCAATAATACTAGAGGCTAACACCTATGGATTTTAGACCAAGAAATGGTCTCCACCAGAAATCCAAGAATGTGATCTATGGCAAGGAAACATATGTGGGGTGAGGTGTATGAGCGTCTGGTCGATGATCAATGGACACACAACCCCCATTTTTGTCGAAAATAGCCATGAATGACCATTTTCAATAATACCGAAGGCTAACACCTACTGATTTTTGACCAAGAAATGGTCTCCACCAATAATCCAAGAATGTGATTTATGGCAAAGAAACATATGTGGGGTGAGGTGTATGAGCCTCTGGTCGACGATCAATGGCCACACAACCCTAATTTTTGTCGAAAATAGCCATGAACGACCATTTTCAATGACACTGAAGGCTAACACCTACGGATTTTTGACCAAGAAATGGTCTCCACCATAAATCCAAGAATGTGATCTATGGCAAGGAAACATATGTGTAGTGAGGTGTATGAGCCTCTGGTCGAAGATCAATGGCCACACAACCCTCATTTTTGTCGAAAATAGCCATGAATGACCATTTTCAAAAATACCAAAGGCTAACACGTACGGATTTTTGACCAAGAAATGGTCTCCACCAGAAATCCAAGAATGTGATCTATGGCAAGGAAACATATGTGGGGTGAGGTGTACGAGCCTCTGGTCGATGATCAATGGCCACACAACCCCCATTTTGCCGAAAATAGCCATGAACGACCATTTTCAATAATACCGAAGGCTAACACGTACGAGTTTTTAACCAAGAAATGGTCTCCACCAGAAATCCAAGAATGTGATCTATGGCAATGAAACATATGTGGGGTGAGGTTTATGAGCCTCTAGTCGATGATAAATGGCCACACAACCCCCATTTTTTATGAAAATAGCCATGAGCGACCTTGAAAATAGCCATGAGCGACCATTTTCAATAATACTAGAGGCTAACACCTACGGATTTTAGACCAAGAAATGGTCTCCACCAGAAATCCAAGAATGTGATCTATGGCAAGGAAACATATGTGGGGTGAGGTGTATGAGCCTCTGGTCGATGATCAATGGCCACACAACCCCCATTTTTGTCGAAAATAGCCATGAACGACCATTTTCAATAATACCTAAGGCTAACACCTACGGATTTTTGACCAAGAAATGGTCTCCACCAGAAATCCAAGAATGTGATCTATGGCAAGGAAACATATGTGGGGTGAGGTGTATGAGCCTATGGTCGATGATCAATGGCCACACAACCCCCATTTTTGTCGAAAATAGCCATGAATGACCATTTACAATAATACCGAAGGCTAACACCTACAGATTTTTGACCAAGAAATGGTCTCCACCAGAAATCCAAGAATGTGATCTATGGCAAGGAAACATATGTGGGGTGAGGTGTATGAGCCTCTGGTCGATGATCAATGGCCACACAACCCCCATTTTTGTCGAAAATAGCCATGAACGACCATTTTCAATAATATCGAAGGCTAACACCTACGGATTTTTGACCAAGAAATGGTCTCCACGAGAAATCCAAGAATGTGATCTACGACAAGGAAACATTTGTGGGGTGAGGTGTATGAGCCTCTGGTCGACGATCAATGGCCACACAACCCCCATTTTGCCGAAAATAGCCATGAATGACCATTTTCAATAATACCGAAGGCTAACACGTACGAGTTTTTAACCAAGAAATGGCTTCCACCAGAAATCCAAGAATGCAATCTATGGCAAGGAAACATATGTGGGGTGAGGTTTATGAGCCTCTAGTCGATGATAAATGGCCACACAACCCCCATTTTTTATGAAAATAGCCATGAGCGACCTTGAAAATAGCCATGAGCGACCATTTTCAATAATACTAGAGGCTAACACCTACGGATTTTAGACCAAGAAATGGTCTCCACCAGAAATCCAAGAATGTGATCTACGACAAGGAAACATATGTGGGGTGAGGTGTATGAGCCTCTGGTCGACGATCAATGGCCACACAACCCCCATTTTGCTGAAAATAGCCATGAATGACCATTTTCAATAATACCGAAGGCTAACACGTACGAGTTTTTAACCAAGAAATGGCTTCCACCAGAAATCCAAGAATGTAATCTATGACAAGGAAACATATGTGGGGTGAGGTTTATGAGCCTCTAGTCGATGATAAATGGCCACACAACCCCCATTTTTTATGAAAATAGCCATGAGCGACCTTGAAAATAGCCATGAGCGACCATTTTCAATAATACTAGAGGCTAACACCTATGGATTTTAGACCAAGAAATGGTCTCCACCAGAAATCCAAGAATGTGATCTATGGCAAGGAAACATATGTGGGGTGAGGTGTATGAGCCTCTGGTCGACGATCAATGGCCACACAACCCTAATTTTTGTCGAAAATAGCCATGAACGACCATTTTCAGTAATACTGAAGGCTAACACCTACGGATTTTTGACCAAGAAATGGTCTCCACCAGAAATCCAAGAATGTGATCTATGGCAAGGAAACATATGTGGGGTGAGGTGTATGAGCCTCTGGTCGACGATCAATGGCCACACAACCCTAATTTTTGTCGAAAATAGCCATGAATGACCATTTTCAATGACACTGAAGGCTAACACCTACGGATTTTTGACCAAGAAATGGTCTCCACCATAAATCCAAGAATGTGATCTATGGCAAGGAAACATATGTGTAGTGAGGTGTATGAGCCTCTGGTCGAAGATCAATGGCCACACAACCCTCATTTTTGTCGAAAATAGCCATGAATGACCATTTTCAAAAATACCAAAGGCTAACACGTACGGATTTTTGACCAAGAAATGGTCTCCACCAGAAATCCAAGAATGTGATCTATGGCAAGGAAACATATGTGGGGTGAGGTGTACGAGCCTCTGGTCGATGATCAATGGCCACACAACCCCCATTTTGCCGAAAATAGCCATGAACGACCATTTTCAATAATACCGAAGGCTAACACGTACGAGTTTTTAACCAAGAAATGGTCTCCACCAGAAATCCAAGAATGTGATCTATGGCAATGAAACATATGTGGGGTGAGGTTTATGAGCCTCTAGTCGATGATAAATGGCCACACAACCCCCATTTTTTATGAAAATAGCCATGAGCGACCTTGAAAATAGCCATGAGCGACCATTTTCAATAATACTAGAGGCTAACACCTAAGGATTTTAGACCAAGAAATGGTCTCCACCAGAAATCCAAGAATGTGATCTATGGCAAGGAAACATATGTGGGGTGAGGTGTATGAGCGTCTGGTCGATGATCAATGGCCACACAACCCCCATTTTTGTCGAAAATAGCCATGAACGACCATTTTCAATAATACCTAAGGCTAACACCTACGGATTTTTGACCAAGAAATGGTCTCCACCAGAAATCCAAGAATGTGATCTATGGCAAGGAAACATATGTGGGGTGAGGTGTATGAGCCTCTGGTCGACGATCAATGGCCACACAACCCTAATTTTTGTCGAAAATAGCCATGAACGACCATTTTCAATGACACTGAAGGCTAACACCTACGGATTTTTGACCAAGAAATGGTCTCCACCATAAATCCAAGAATGTGATCTATGGCAAGGAAACATATGTGTAGTGAGGTGTATGAGCCTCTGGTTGAAGATCAATGGCCACACAACCCCCATTTTTGTCGAAAATAGCCATGAATGACCATTTTCAAAAATACCAAAGGCTAACACATTCGGATTTTTGCCCAAGAAATGGTCTCCACCAGAAATCCAAGAATGTGATCTATGGCAAGGAAACATATGTGGGGTGAGGTGTACGAGCCTCTGGTCGATGATCAATGGCCACAGAACCCCCATTTTGCCGAAAATAGCCATGAACGACCATTTTCAATAATACCGAAGGCTAACACGTACGAGTTTTTGACCAAGAAATGGTCTCCACCAAAAATCCAAGAATGTGATCTATGGCAAGGAAACATATGTGGGGTGAGATTTATGAGCCTCTAGTCGATGATAAATGGCCACACAACCCCCATTTTTTTATGGAAATAGCCATGAGCGACCATTTTCAATAATATTAGAGGCTAAGACCTACGGATTTTTGACCAAGAAATGGTCTGCACCAGAAATCCAAGAATGTGATCTATGGCAAGGAAACATATGTGGGGTGAGGTGTATGAGCCTCTGGTCGATGATCAATGGCCACACAACCCCCATTTTTGTCGAAAATAGCCATGAATGACCATTTACAATAATACCGAAGGCTAACACCTACGGATTTTTGACCAAGAAATGGTCTCCACCAGAAATCCAAGAATGTGATCTATGGCAAGGAAACATATGTGGGGTGAGGTGTATGAGCCTCTGGTCGATGATCAATGGCCACACAACCCCCATTTTTGTCGAAAATAGCCATGAACGACCATTTTCAATAATATCGAAGGCTAACACCTACGGATTTTTGACCAAGAAATGGTCTCCACCAGAAATCCAAGAATGTGATCTACGACAAGGAAACATATGTGGGGTGAGGTGTATGAGCCTCTAGTCGACGATCAATGGCCACACAACCCCCATTTTGCCGAAAATAGCCATGAATGACCATTTTCAATAATACCGAAGGCTAACACGTACGAGTTTTTAACCAAGAAATGGTTTCCACCAGAAATCCAAGAATGTAATCTATGGCAAGGAAACATATGTGGGGTGAGGTTTATGAGCCTCTAGTCGATGATAAATGGCCACACAACCCCCATTTTTTATGAAAATAGCCATGAGCGACCTTGAAAATAGCCATGAGCGACCATTTTCAATAATATTAGAGGCTAAGACCTACGGATTTTTGACCAAGAAATGGTCTCCACCAGAAATCCAAGAATGTGATCTATGGCAAGGAAACATATGTGGGGTGAGGTGTATGAGCCTCTGGTCGATGATCAATGGCCACACAACCCCCATTTTTGTCGAAAATAGCCATGAATGACCATTTACAATAATACCGAAGGCTAACACCTACGGATTTTTGACCAAGAAATGGTCTCCACCAGAAATCCAAGAATGTGATCTATGGCAAGGAAACATATGTGGGGTGAGGTGTATGAGCCTCTGGTCGATAATGAAAGGGAAATAGGCCTACACCTAGTTCCTAAATGATTTTGGTGGTTGAATTGCCCAACACAAATTAAATGGACTAACTTGTTTGCTCTAGTGCATAAGTTATACAGGTGTAAAAGGTTCACACTCAGCCAATAAAAAGATCTAGTTTTGGATTCAACCATGAAGCAAAGAAGCAACCGAAGGCCCTCTGGTCTGGGAACACCGGACTGTCCGGTGTACACCGGACAGTGTCCGGTGCACCACCGGACAGTGTCCGGTGCACCAGAGGACTCCAGCTCAAACTCGCCACCTTCGGGAATTTCCAGAGGCGACTCCGCTATAATTCACCGGACTGTCCGGTGTACACCGGACAGTGTCCGGTGCTCCATGGAAGCGCAGCCTCAGGAACTCGCCAGCCTCGGGATTTTAATTCAGCCGCTCCGCTATAATTCACTGGACTGTCCGGTGTGCACCGGACTGTCCGGTGTGCACCGGACTGTCCGGTGAACCACGGAGCAACGGCTACTTCCGCGCCAACGGTCACCTGCAAAACGCATTTAATGCGCGCTCTGCGCGCGCAGACGGCAGGCGCGCCCATACTGGCGCACCGGACAATGAACAGGAGTTGTCCGGTGTGCACCGGACACCCAGGCGGGCCCACAAGTCAGAAGCTTCAACGGTCAGAATCCAACGGCAGTGATGACGTGGCAGGGGGCACCGGACTGTCCGGTGCGCCATCGAGCAGACAGCCTCCCAACGGCCACTTTTGGTGGTTGAGGCTATAAATACCCCAACCACCCCACCATTCATTGCATCCAAGTTTTCCACTTCCCAACTACTACAAGAGCTCTAGCATTCAATTCTAGACACACCAAATAGATCAAATCCTCTCCAAACTCCACACAACGCCATAGTGACTAGAGAGAGTGATTTGCTTGTGTTCTTTCGAGCTCTTGCGCTTGGATTGCTTTCTTTCTTCTTGACTCTTTCATTGTGATCAAGCACTCACTTGTAATCGAGGCAAGAGGCACCAATTGTGTGGTGGCCCTTGTGGGAACTTTTTGTTCCAAGTGATTAAGAAGAGAAAGCTCACTCGATCCAAGGGATCGTTTGAGAGAGGGAAGGGTTGAAAGAGACCCGGCCTTTGTGGCCTCCTCAACGGGGAGTAGGTTTGCAAGAACCGAACCTCGGTAAAACAAATCCGCGTGTCTCACTTGATTATTTGCTTACGATTTGTTTTTCGCCCTCTCTCGCGGACTCGTTTTATTTCTAACGCTAACCCGGCTTCTAGTTGTGTTTATATTTGTAAATTTCAGTTTCGCCCTATTCACCCCCCCCTCTAGGCGACTATCAATTGGTATCAGAGCCCGGTGCTTCATTAGAGCCTAACCGCTCGAAGTGATGTCGGGAGATCACGCCAAGAAGGAGATGGAGACCGGCGAAAAGCCCACTACAAGCCACTGGAGCACTTCATCGGAAGAGTCCTGCACCAAGAGGAAGGAGAAGAAGAAGGTCTCCTCCAAAGGGAAGGAGAAGAAATCTTCTTCTCACCACCAAGAGAAGAAAGAAAAATCTTCTTCCCACAAGCCGCATCGGAGTGGGGACAAGAAGAAAAGGATGAGGAAGGTGGTCTACTACGAGACCGATTCTTCATCGGCATCCACCTCCGGCTCCGACGCGGCGTCCGTCACTTCTAAGCGCCAAGAACGCAAGAAATATAGTAAGATCCCCCTACGTTACCCTCGCATTTCCAAACATACACCTTTACTTTCCGTCCCATTAGGCAAACCACCAACTTTTGATGGTGAAGACTATGCTAGGTGGAGCGATTTAATGCGATTTCATCTAACCTCGCTCCACAAAGGTATATGGGATGTTGTTGAGTTTGGTGCACAGGTACCATCCGTAGGGGATGAGGACTACGATGAGAATGAAGTGGCCCAAATCGAGCACTTCAACTCTCAAGCTACAACGATACTCCTCTCCTCACTAAGTAGAGAAGAGTATAACAAAGTTCAAGGGTTGAAGAATGCCAAGGAGGTTTGGGATGTGCTCAAAACCGCGCACGAGGGAGACGAGCTCACCAAGATCACCAAGCGGGAAACGATCGAGGGAGAGCTCGGTCGGTTCCGGCTTCGCAAAGGGGAGGAGCCACAACACATGTACAACCGGCTCAAGACCTTGGTGAACCAAGTGCGCAACCTCGGGAGCGTAAAGTGGGATGACCACGAGGTGGTTAAGGTTATTCTAAGATCTCTTATTTTCCTTAACCCTACTCAAGTTTAATTAATTCGTGGTAATCCTAGATATACTAAAATGACCCCCGAGGAAGTTATCGGGCATTTTGTTAGTTTTGAGTGCATGATTGAAGGCTCGAGAAAAATCAACGAGCTTGATGATCCCACCACATCCGAAGCTCAACCCGTCGCATTTAAGGCGACGGAGGAAAAGAAGGAGGAGTCTACACCAAGTCGACAACCTATCGACGCCTCCAAGCTCGACAATGAGGAAATGGCGCTCGTCATCAAGAGCTTCCGCCAAATCCTCAAGCAAAGGAGAGGGAAAGATTACAAGTCCCGCTCCAAGAAAGTGTGCTACAAGTGTGGTAAGCCCGGTCACTTTATTGCCAAATGTCCATTATCAAGTGACAGTGACAGGGATAATGACAAGAAGGGAAAGAGGAGAGAAAAGAAAAAATACTACAAGAAGAGGGGCGGCGATGCCCATGTTTGTCGGGAGTGGGACTCCGACGAAAGCTCAAGCGACTCCTCCGACGATGAGGACGCCGCCAACATCGCCGCCACCAAGGGACTCCTCTTCCCCAACGTCGGCCACAAGTGCCTCATGGCAAAGGACGGCAAAAAGAAGGTAAAATCAAGATCCTCCACTAAATATGAAACCTCTAGTGATGATAATGCTAGTGATGAGGAAGATAATTTGCGTACCCTTTTTGCCAACCTCAACATGCAACAAAAGGAAAAACTTAATGAATTGATTAGTGCCATCCATGAAAAGGATGATCTCTTGGACACCCAAGAGGACTTCCTTATTAAAGAAAATAAGAAGCATGTTAAGGTTAAAAATGCTTATGCTCTAGAAGTAGAAAAATGTGAAAAATTATCTAGTGAGCTAAGCACTTGCTGTGAGATGATTGACAACCTTAGGAATGAAAATGCTAATTTAAATGCTAAGGTTGATTCACATGTTTGCATTGTTTCAACTTCCAATCCTAGAGATAATAATGATGATTCACTTGCTAGGATTGAAGAATTGAACATTTCTCTTGCTAGTCTTAGAGTAGAAAATGAAAATTTAATTGCTAAGGCTAAAGATTTTGATGTTTGCAAAATTACAATTTCCGATCTTAGAGATAAGAATGATATACTACGTGCTAAGATTGTTGAACTTAATTCTTGCAAACCCTCTACATCTACCATTGAGCATGTCACTATTTGTACTAGATGTAGAGACATTGATGTTGATGCTATTCATGATCACATGGCTTTAATTAAACAACAACATGATCATATAGCAAAACTAGATGCTAAAGTTGCCGAGCACAACTTAGAAAATGAGAAATTTAAATTTGCTCGTAGCATGCTTTATAATGGGAGACGCCCTGGCATCAAGGATGGCATTGGCTTCCAAAGGGGGGGCAATGTCAAACTTAATGCCCCTCCTAAAAGATTGTCAAATTTTGTTAAGGGCAAGGCTCCCATGCCTCAGGATAACGAGGGCTACATTTTATACCCTGCCGGTTATCCCGAGAGCAAAATTAGAAGAATTCATTCTAGGAAGTCTCACTCTGGCCCTAATCATGCTTTTATGTATAAGGGTGAGACATCTAGCTCTAGGCAACCAACCCGTGCTAAGTTGCCTAGAAAGAAAATTCCTAGTGCATCAAATGATCATAACATTTCATTTAAAACTTTTGATGCATCTTATGTTTTAACTAACAAATCCGGCAAGGTAGTTGCCAAATATGTTGGGGGCAAGCACAAGGGGTCAAAGACTTGTGTTTGGGTACCCAAAGTTCTTGTGTCTAATGCCAAAGGACCCAAAACTATTTGGGTACCTAAAGTCAAGAACTAAACTTGTTTTGTAGGTTTATGCATCCGGGGGCTCAAGTTGGATACTCGACAGCGGGTGCACAAACCACATGACAGGGGAGAAAAAGATGTTCTCCTCATATGAGAAAAACCAAGATCCCCAAAGAGCGATCACATTCGGGGATGGAAATCAAGGATTGGTCAAAGGTTTGGGTAAAATTGCTATATCCCCTGACCATTCCATTTCCAATGTTTTTCTTGTTGATTCCTTAGATTACAACTTGCTTTCTGTTTGCCAATTATGTCAAATGGGCTACAACTGTCTATTCACTGATATAGGTGTCACTGTCTTTAGAAGAAGTGATGATTCAATAGCATTTAAAGGAGTGTTAGAGGGTCAGCTATACTTAGTAGATTTTGATAGAGCTGAACTCGACACTTGCTTAATTGCTAAGACTAACATGGGTTGGCTCTGGCACCGCCGACTAGCCCATGTTGGGATGAAGAATCTTCATAAGCTTCTAAAGGGAGAACACATTTTAGGATTAACAAATGTTCATTTTGAGAAAGACAGGATTTGTAGCGCATGCCAGGCAGGGAAGCAAGCTGGAACCCATCATCCACACAAGAACATCATGACAACGGACAGGCCACTGGAGCTCCTTCACATGGATCTATTCGGCCCGATTGCTTACATAAGCATCGGCGGGAGTAAGCACTGTCTAGTTATTGTGGATGATTATTCTCGCTTCACTTGGGTATTCTTTTTATAGGAAAAATCTCAAACCCAAGAGATCTTAAAGGGATTCTTAAGACGGGCTCAAAATGAGTTCGGCTTAAGGATCAAGAAAATAAGAAGCGACAACGGGACGGAGTTCAAGAACTCTCAAATTGAAGGCTTCCTTGAGGAGGAGGGCATCAAGCATGAGTTCTCTTCTCCCTACACACCTCAACAAAATGGTGTAGTGGAGAGGAAGAATCGAACTCTACTGGACATGGCAAGAACCATGCTTGATGAGTATAAGACTTCGGATCGGTTTTGGGCCGAGGCGGTCAACACCGCGTGCTACGCCATCAACCGGTTGTATCTACACCGAATCCTCAAGAAGACATCATATGAACTCCTAACTGGTAAAAAGCCCAACATTTCATATTTTAGAGTTTTTGGTAGCAAATGCTTTATTCTTGTTAAGAGAGGTAGAAAATCTAAATTTGCTCCTAAAACTGTAGAAGGTTTTTTACTTGGTTATGACTCAAACACAAGGGCATATAGAGTCTTTAACAAGTCCACTGGACTAGTTGTAGTCTCATATGACGTTGTGTTTGATGAGACTAACGGCTCTCAAGTAGAGCAAGTTGATCTTGATGAGATAGGTGATGAAGAGGCTCCGTGCATCGCGCTAAGGAACATGTCCATCGGGGATGTGTGTCCTAAAGAATCCAAAGAGCCCCCAAAAGCACAAGATCAACCATCCTCCTCCACGCAAGCATCTCCACCAACTCAAAATGAGGATGAGGCTCAAGTTGATGAAAGGCAAGATCAAGAAGATGAGCCACCTCAAGGTGATGGCAATGATCAAGGGGGAGATGAAAATGATCAAGAAAAGGAGGATGAACAAGAACCAAGGCCGCCACACCCAAGAATCCACCAAGCAATCCAACGAGATCACCCCGTTGACACCATCCTCGGCGACATTCATAAGGGGGTAACCACTAGATCTCGTGTTGCACATTTTTGTGAACATTACTCGTTTGTTTCATCTATTGAGCCACACAGGGTAGAGGAAGCACTTCAAGATTCGGATTGGGTGGTGGCAATGCAAGAGGAGCTCAACAACTTCACTAGAAATGAGGTATGGCATTTAGTTCCACGTCCTAACCAAAATGTTGTAGGAACCAAATGGGTCTTCCGCAACAAGCAAGATGAGCATGCTGTGGTGACAAGGAACAAAGCACGACTTGTGGCCAAGGGATACTCCCAAGTCGAAGGTTTGGATTTCGGTGAAACCTATGCACCCGTAGCTAGGCTCGAGTCAATTCGTATATTATTGGCCTATGCTACTTACCATGGCTTTAAGCTTTATCAAATGGACGTGAAAAGTGCCTTCCTCAATGGACCAATCAAGGAAGAGGTCTATGTTGAGCAACCTCCCGGCTTTGAAGACAGTGAGTATCCTAACCATGTGTATAAGCTCTCTAAGGCGCTTTACGGGCTCAAGCAAGCCCCAAGAGCATGGTATGAATGCCTTAGGGATTTCCTTATTGCAAATGGCTTCAAAGTCGGCAAGGCCGATCCTACTTTGTTCACTAAAACTCTTGCAAATGATTTGTTTGTATGCCAAATTTATGTTGATGATATCATATTTGGGTCTACTAACGAATCTACTTGTGAAGAATTTAGTAGGATCATGACACAAAAATTCGAGATGTCTATGATGGGGGAGTTGAAGTATTTCTTAGGATTCCAAGTCAAACAACTCCCAGAGGGCACCTTCATCAGCCAAACAAAGTATACTCAAGACATTCTAACCAAGTTTGGAATGAAGGATGCCAAACCCATCAAGACGCCTATGGGAACTAATGGGCATCTCGACCTCGACACGGGAGGTAAGTCCGTGGATCAAAAGGTATACCGGTCGATGATAGGTTCATTACTCTATCTTTGTGCATCTCGACCGGACATTATGCTTTCCGTTTGCATGTGTGCAAGATTCCAATCCGACCCTAAGGAATCCCACCTTATGGCCGTAAAACAAATCTTGAGATATTTGGCTTATACTCCTAAGTTTGGGCTTTGGTACCCTCGGGGATCCACATTTGATTTGATTGGTTATTCGGATGCCGATTGGGCGGGGTGTAAAATTAATAGGAAGAGCACATCGGGGACTTGCCAGTTCTTGGGAAGATCCTTGGTGTCTTGGGCTTCAAAGAAGCAAAATTCGGTCGCTCTTTCTACCGCCGAAGCCGAGTACATTGCCGCAGGTCACTGTTGCGCACAATTACTTTGGATGAGGCAAACCCTGCGGGACTACGGTTACAAATTAACCAAAGTCCCTTTGCTATGTGATAATGAGAGTGCAATCAAAATGGCCGACAATCCCATCGAGCATAGCCGCACTAAGCACATAGCCATCCGATATCATTTTCTTAGGGATCACCAACAAAAGGGGGATATCGAGATTGCATACATTAATACTAAAGATCAATTAGCCGATATCTTTACCAAACCACTTGATGAACAAACTTTTACCAAACTTAGGCATGAGCTCAATATTCTTGATTCTAGAAACTTCTTTTGCTAACTTGCACACCTCACATAGCTCATGAATATACCTTTGATCATATCTCTTCAATATGCTATGACTAATGTGCTTTCAAGTCTATTTCAAACCAAGTCATAGGTGTATTGAAAGGGAATTGGAGTTTTCGGCGAAGACAAAGGCTTCCACTCCGTAACTCATCCTTCGCCATCACTCCGAGCCGCTCTCTTGGGGAGAGAGCAAAACAAAAGGACTCCTACTTTGGTATAATCTTCACTCTTTTACTTATGACCAAAGGAGGAGAACGTTATTTGGAGGGCTCTAATGATTCCGTTTTTGGTGATTCATGCCAAAGGGGGAGAAAGATTGAGCCCAAAGCAAAAGGACCGCACCACCACCTAATTTTCAAATATAATTTTCAATTATCAATTTGGTATCTTATTGTATTCAAAAGGGGAGAAAGTAGTATTTTAAAATCATATCTCAAAACCCTCTTGAACACTAAGAGGAATCTCTTTTAGGGGGAGTTTTGTTTAGTCAAAGGAAAAGCATTTGAGACAGGGGGAGAAAATTTCAAATCTTGAGAATGCTTTGCAAAATCTTATTCATTTACCTTTGACTATTTGCAAAAGAACTTTGAAATAGATTTACAAAAGATTTTGCAAAAACAAAACATGTGGTGCAAGCGTGGTCCAAAATATTAAAAACAAAGAAACAATCCATGCATATCTTGTAAGTATTTATATTGGCTCAATTCCAAGCAACCTTTGCACTTATATTATGCAAACTAGTTCAATTATGCACTTCTATATTTGCTTTGGTTTGTGTTGGCATCAATCACCAAAAAGGGGTAGATTGAAAGGGAAATAGGCCTACACCTAGTTCCTAAATGATTTTGGTGGTTGAATTGCCCAACACAAATTAAATGGACTAACTTGTTTGCTCTAGTGCATAAGTTATACAGGTGTAAAAGGTTCACACTCAGCCAATAAAAAGATCTAGTTTTGGATTCAACCATGAAGCAAAGAAGCAACCGAAGGCCCTCTGGTCTGGGAACACCGGACTGTCCGCTGTACACCGGACAGTGTCCGGTGCACCACCGGACAGTGTCCGGTGCACCAGAGGACTCCAGCTCAAACTCGCCACCTTCGGGAATTTCCAGAGGCGACTCCGCTATAATTCACCGGACTGTCCGGTGTACACCGGACAGTGTCCGGTGCTCCATGGAAGCGCAGCCTCAGGAACTCACCAGCCTCGGGATTTTAATTCAGCCGCTCCGCTATAATTCACCGGACTGTCCGGTGTGCACCGGACTGTCCGGTGAACCACGGAGTAACGGCTACTTCCGCGCCAACGGTCACCTGCAAAACGCATTTAATGCGCGCTCTGCGCGCGACGGCAGGCGCGCCCATACTGGCGCACCGGACAATGAACAGGAGTTGTCCGGTGTGCACCGGACACCCAGGCGGGCCCACAAGTCAGAAGCTTCAACGGTCAGAATCCAACGGCAGTGATGACGTGGCAGGGGGCACCGGACTGTCTGGTGTGCACCGGACTGTCCGGTGCGCCATCGAGCAGACAGCCTCCCAACGGCCACTTTTGGTGGTTGAGGCTATAAATACCCCAACCACCCCACCATTCATTGCATCCAAGTTTTCCACTTCCCAACTACTACAAGAGCTCTAGCATTCAATTCTAGACACACCAAATAGATCAAATCCTCTCCAAACTCCACACAACGCCATAGTGACTAGAGAGAGTGATTTGCTTGTGTTCTTTCGAGCTCTTGCGCTTGGATTGCTTTCTTTCTTCTTGACTCTTTCATTGTGATCAAGCACTCACTTGTAATCGAGGCAAGAGGCACCAATTGTGTGGTGGCCCTTGTGGGAACTTTTTGTTCCAAGTGATTAAGAAGAGAAAGCTCACTCGATCCAAGGGATCGTTTGAGAGAGGGAAGGGTTGAAAGAGACCCGGCCTTTGTGGCCTCCTCAACGGGGAGTAGGTTTGCAAGAACCGAACCTCGGTAAAACAAATCCGCGTGTCTCACTTGATTATTTGCTTACGATTTGTTTTTCGCCCTCTCTCGCGGACTCGTTTTATTTCTAACGCTAACCCGGCTTGTAGTTGTGTTTATATTTGTAAATTTCAGTTTCGCCCTATTCACCCCCCTCTAGGCGACTATCAGATAATCAATGGCCACACAACCCCCATTTTTGTCGAAAATAGCCATGAACGACCATTTTCAATAATATCGAAGGCTAACACCTATGGATTTTTGACCAAGAAATGGTCTCCACCAGAAATCCAAGAAATGTGATCTACGACAAGGAAACATATGTGGGGTGAGGTGTATGAGCCTCTGGTCGACGATCAATGGCCACACAACCCCCATTTTGCCAAAAATAGCCATGAATGACCATTTTCAATAATACCGAAGGCTAACACGTACGAGTTTTTAACCAAGAAATGGTCTCCACCAGAAATCCAAGAATGTGATCTATGGCAAGGAAACATATGTGTAGTGAGGTGTATGAGCCTCTGGTCGATGATCAATGGCCACACAACCCCCATTTTTGTCGAAAATAGCCATGAATGACCATTTACAATAATACCGAAGGCTAACACCTACGGATTTTTGACCAAGAAATGGTCTCCACCAGAAATCCAAGAATGTGATCTATGGCAAGGAAACATATGTGGGGTGAGGTGTATGAGCCTCTGGTCGACGATCAATGGCCACACAACCCCCATTTTGCCAAAAATAGCCATGAATGACCATTTTCAATAATACCGAAGGCTAACACGTACGAGTTTTTAACCAAGAAATGGTCTCCACCAGAAATCCAAGAATGTAATCTATGGCAAGGAAACATATGTGGGGTGAGGTTTATGAGCCTCTAGTCGATGATAAATGGCCACACAACCCCCATTTTTTATGAAAATAGCCATGAGCGACCTTGAGAATAGCCATGAGCGACCATTTTCAATAATACTAGAGGCTAACACCTACAGATTTTAGACCAAGAAATGGTCTCCACCAGAAATCCAAGAATGTGATCTATGGCAAGGAAACATATGTGGGGTGAGGTGTATGAGCATCTGGTCGATGATCAATGGCCACACAACCCCCATTTTTGTCGAAAATAGCCATGAATGACCATTTTCAATAATACCGAAGGCTAACACCTACGGATTTTTGACCAAGAAATGGTCTCCACCAGAAATCCAAGAATGTGATCTATGGCAAGGAAACATATGTGGGGTGAGGTGTATGAGCCTCTAGTCGATGATCAATGGCCACACAACCCCCATTTTTGTCGAAAATAGCCATGAATGACCATTTTCAAAAATACCAAAGGCTAACACGTACGGATTTTTGACCAAGAAATGGTCTCCACCAGAAATCCAAGAATGTGATCTATGGCAAGGAAACATATGTGGGGTGATGTGTACGAGCCTCTGGTCGATGATCAATGGCCACACAACCCCCAGTTTGCCGAAAATAGCCATGAATGACCATTTTCAATAATACCGAAGGCTAACACGTACGAGTTTTTAACCAAGAAATGGTTTCCACCAGATATCCAAGAATGTAATCTATGGCAAGGAAACATATGTGGGGTGAGGTTTATGAGCCTCTGGTCGATGATGAATGGCCACACAACCCCCATTTTGCCGAAAATAGCCACGAACGACCATTTTCAATAATACCGAAGGCTAACACGTACGAGTTTTTAACCAAGAAATGGTCTCCACCAGAAATCCAAGAATGTGATCTATGGCAAGGAAACATATGTGGGGTGAGGTGTACGAGCCTCTGGTCGATGATCAATGGCCACACAACCACCATTTTGCTGAAAATAGCCATGAACGACCATTTTCAATAATACCGAAGGCTAACACGTACGAGTTTTTAACCAAGAAATGGTCTCCACCAGAAATCCAAGAATGTGATCTATGGCAAGGAAACATATGTGGGGTGAGGTGTATGAGCATCTGGTCGATGATCAATGGCCACACAACCCCCATTTTTGTCGAAAATAGCCATGAATGACCATTTACAATAATACCGAAGGCTAACACCTACGGATTTTTGACCAAGAAATGGTCTCCACCAGAAATCCAAGAATGTGATCTATGGCAAGGAAACATATGTGGGGTGAGGTGTATGAGCCTCTGGTCGATGATCATGGCTATTTTCATGGCTATTGAAAATGGTCGCTCATGGCTATTTTCATAAAAAAATGGGTGTTGTGTGGCCATTTATCATCGACTAGAGGCTCATAAATCTCACCCCACATATGTTTCCTTGCCATAGATCACATTCTTGGATTTTTGGTGGAGACCATTTCTTGGTCAAAAACTCGTACGTGTTAGCCTTCGGTATTATTGAAAATGGTCGTTCATGGCTATTTTCGACAAAAATGGGGGTTGTGTGGCCATTGATCATTGACCAGAGGCTCATACACCTCACCCCACATATGTTTCCTTGCCATAGATCACATTCTTGGATTTCTGGTGGAGACCATTTCTTGGCCTAAAATCCGTAGGTGTTAGCCTTCGGTATTATTGAAAATGGTCGCTCATGGCTATTTTCGACAAAAATGGGGGTTGTGTGGCCATTGATCATCGACCAGAGGCTCATACACCTCACCCCACATATGTTTCCTTGCCATAGATTACATTCTTGGATATCTGGTGGAAACCATTTCTTGGTTAAAACCTCGTACGTGTTAGCCTTCGGTATTATTGAAAATGGTCGTTCATGGCTATTTTCGACAAAAATGGGGGTTGTGTGGCCATTGATCATCGACCAGACGCTCATACACCTCACCCCACATATGTTTCCTTGCCATAGATCACATTCTTGGATTTCTGGTGGAGACCATTTCTTGGTCTAAAATCCGTAGGTGTTAGCCTCTAGTATTATTGAAAATGGTCGCTCATGGCTATTTTCAAGGTCGCTCATGGCTATTTTCATAAAAAAATGGGGGTTGTGTGGCCATTTATCATCGACTAGAGGCTCATAAACCTCACCCCACATATGTTTCCTTGCCATAGATTACATTCTTGGATTTCTGGTGGAAACCATTTCTTGGTTAAAAACTCGTACGTGTTAGCCTTCGGTATTATTGAAAATGGTCATTCATGGCTATTTTCGGCAAAATGGGGGTTGTGTGGCCATTGATCGTCGACCAGAGGCTCATACACCTCACCTCACATAGGTTTCCTTGTCGTAGATCACATTCTTGGATTTCTGGTGGAGACCATTTCTTGGTCAAAAATCCGTAGGTGTTAGCCTTCGATATTATTGAAAATGGTCATTCATGGCTATTTTCGGCAAAATGGGGGTTGTGTGGCCATTGATCGTCGACCAGAGGCTCATACACCTCACCCCACATATGTTTCCTTGTCGTAGATCACATTCTTGGATTTCTGGTGGAGACCATTTCTTGGTCAAAAATCCGTAGGTGTTAGCCTTCAGTGTCATTGAAAATGGTCGTTCATGGCTATTTTCGACAAAAATTAGGGTTGTGTGGCCATTGATCGTCGACCAGAGGCTCATACACCTCACCCCACATATGTTTCCTTGCCATAGATCACATTCTTGGATTTCTAGTGGAGACCATTTCTTGGTCAAAAATCCGTAGGTGTTAGCCTTCGGTATTATTGAAAATGGTCGTTCATGGCTATTTTCGACAAAAATGGGGGTTGTGTGGCCATTGATCATCGACCAGACGCTCATACACCTCACCCCACATATGTTTCCTTGCCATAGATCACATTCTTGGATTTCTGGTGGAGACCATTTCTTGGTCTAAAATCCGTATGTGTTAGCCTCTTGTATTATTGAAAATGGTCGCTCATGGCTATTTTCAAGGTCGCTCATGGCTATTTTCATAAAAAATGGGGGTTGTGTGGCCATTTATCATCGACTAGAGGCTCATAAACCTCACCCCACATATGTTTCCTTGCCATAGATCACATTCTTGGATTTCTGGTGGAGACCATTTCTTGGTTAAAAACTCGTACGTGTTAGCCTTCGGTATTATTGAAAATGGTCGTTCATGGCTATTTTCGGCAAAATGGGGGTTGTGTGGCCATTGATCATCGACCAGAGGCTCGTACACCTCACCCCACATATGTTTCCTTGCCATAGATCACATTCTTGGATTTCTGGTGGAGACCATTTCTTGGTCAAAAATCCGTAGGTGTTAGCCTTCGGTATTATTGAAAATGGTCATTCATGGCTATTTTTGACAAAAATGGGGGTTGTGTGGCCATTGATCGTCGACCAGAGGCTCATACACCTCACCCCACATATGTTTCCTTGTCGTAGATCACATTCTTGGATTTCTGGTGGAGACCATTTCTTGGCCTAAAATCCGTAGGTGTTAGCCTCTAGTATTATTGAAAATGGTCGCTCATGGCTATTTTCATAAAAAATGGGGGTTGTGTGGCCATTTATCATCGACTAGAGGCTCATAAACCTCACCCCACATATGTTTCCTTGCCATAGATCACATTCTTGGATTTCTGGTGGAGACCATTTCTTGGTTAAATACTCGTACGTGTTAGCCTTCGGTATTATTGAAAATGGTCGTTCATGGCTATTTTCGGCAAACTGGGGGTTGTGTGGCCATTGATCATCGACCAGAGGCTCGTACACCTCACCCCACATATGTTTCCTTGCCATAGATCACATTCTTGGATTTCTGGTGGAGACCATTTCTTGGTCAAAAATCCGTAGGTGTTAGCCTTCAGTGTCATTGAAAATGGTCGTTCATGGCTATTTTCGACAAAAATGGGGGTTGTGTGGCCATTGATGATCGACCAAAGGCTCGTACACCTCACCCCACATATGTTTCCTTGCCATAGATCACATTCTTGGATTTCTGGTGGAGACCATTTCTTGGTCAAAAATCCGTAGGTGTTAGCCTTCGGTATTATTGTAAATGGTCATTCATGGCTATTTTCGACAAAAATGGGGGTTGTGTGGCCATTGATCTTCGACCAAAGGCTCATACACCTCACTACACATATGTTTCCTTGCCATAGATCACATTCTTGGATTTATGGTGGAGACCATTTCTTGGTCAAAAATCCGTAGGTGTTAGCCTTCAGTGTCATTGAAAATGGTCGTTCATGGCTATTTTCGACAAAAATTAGGGTTGTGTGGCCATTGATCGTCGACCAGAGGCTCATACACCTCACCCCACATATGTTTCCTTGCCATAGATCACATTCTTGGATTTCTGGTGGAGACCATTTCTTGGGCAAAAATCCGTAGGTGTTAGCCTTCAGTGTCATTGAAAATGGTCGTTCATGGCTATTTTTGAAAAAAATTAGGGTTGTGTGGCCATTGATCGTCGACCAGAGGCTCATACACCTCACCCCACATATGTTTCCTTGCCATAGATCACATTCTTGGATTTCTGGTGGAGACCATTTCTTGGTCAAAAATCCGTACGTGTTAGCCTTTGGTATTTTTGAAAATGGTCGTTCATGGCTTGGTCGATGATCAATGGCCACACAACCCCCATTTTTTATGAAAATAGCCATGAGCGACCATTTTCAATAATACTAGAGGCTAAGACCTACGGATTTTTGACCAAGAAATGGTCTCCACCAGAAATCCAAGAATGTGATCTACGACAAGGAAACATATGTGGGGTGAGGTGTATGAGCCTCTAGTCGACGATCAATGGCCACACAACCCCCATTTTGCCGAAAATAGCCATGAATGACCATTTTCAATAATACCGAAGGCTAACACCTACGGATTTTTGACCAAGAAATGGTCTCCACCAGAAATCCAAGAATGTGATCTATGGCAAGGAAACATATGTGGGGTGAGGTGTACAAGCCTCTGGTCGATGATCAATGGCCACAGAACCCCCATTTTGCCGAAAATAGCCATGAACGACCATTTTCAATAATACCGAAGGCTAACACCTACGGATTTTTGACCAAGAAATGGTCTCCACCAGAAATCCAAGAATGTGATCTATGGCAAGGAAACATATGTGGGGTGAGGTGTACGAGCCTCTGGTCGATGATCAATGGCCACAGATCCCCCATTTTGCCGAAAATAGCCATGAACGACCATTTTCAATAATACCGAAGGCTAACACGTACGAGTTTTGGACCAAGAAATGGTCTCCACCAGAAATCCAAGAATGTGATCTATGGCAAGGAAACATATGTGGGGTGAGGTGTATGAGCCTCTGGTCGACGATCAATGGCCACACAACCCTAATTTTTGTCGAAAATAGCCATGAACGACCATTTTCAATGACACTGAAGGCTAACACCTACGGATTTTTGACCAAGAAATGGTCTCCACCAGAAATCCAAGAATGTGATCTACGACAAGGAAACATATGTGGGGTGAGGTGTATGAGCCTCTGGTCGACGATCAATGGCCACACAACCCCCATTTTGCCGAAAATAGCCATGAATGACCATTTTCAATAATACCGAAGGCTAACACGTACGAGTTTTTAACCAAGAAATGGTTTCCACCAGAAATCCAAGAATGTAATCTAAGGCAAAGAAACTTATGTGGGGTGAGGTTTATGAGCCTCTAGTCGATGATAAATGGCCACACAACCCCCATTTTTTATGAAAATAGCCATGAGCGACCTTGAAAATAGCCATAGGGACCATTTTCAATAATACTAGAGGCTAACACCTACGGATTTTAGACCAAGAAATGGTCTCCACCAGAAATCCAAGAATGTGATCTATGGCAAGGAAACATATGTGGGGTGAGGTGTATGAGCGTCTGGTCGATGATCAATGGCCACACAACCCCCATTTTTGTCGAAAATAGCCATGAACGACCATTTTCAATAATACCGAAGGCTAACACCTACGGATTTTTGACCAAGAAATGGTCTCCACCAGAAATCCAAGAATGTGATCTATGGCAAGGAAACATATGTGGGGTGAGGTGTATGAGCCTCTGGTCGATGATCAATGGCCACACAACCTCCATTTTTGTCGAAAATAGCCATGAATGACCATTTTCAAAAATACCAAAGGCTAACACATTCGGATTTTTGCCCAAGAAATGGTCTCCACCAGAAATCCAAGAATGTGATCTATGGCAAGGAAACATATGTGGGGTGAGGTGTACGAGCCTCTGGTCGATGATCAATGGCCACACAACCCCCATTTTGCCGAAAATAGCCATGAATGACCATTTTCAATAATACCGAAGGCTAATACGTACGAGTTTTTAACCAAGAAATGGTCTCCACCAGAAATCCAAGAATGTGATCTATGGCAAGGAAACATATGTGGGGTGAGGTGTATGAGCGTCTGGTCGATGATCAATGGCCACACAACCCCCATTTTTGTCGAAAATAGCCATGAACGACCATTTTCAATAATACCGAAGGCTAACACGTACGGATTTTTGACCAAGAAATGGTCTCCACCAGAAATCCAAGAATGTGATCTATGGCAAGGAAACATATGTGGGGTGAGGTGTACGAGCCTCTAGTCGATGATCAATGGCCACACAACCACCATTTTTGTCGAAAATAGCCATGAATGACCATTTTCAAAAATACCAAAGGCTAACACGTATGGATTTTTGACCAAGAAATGGTCTCCACCAGAAATCCAAGAATGTGACCTACGACAAGGAAACATATGTGGGGTGAGTTGTATGAGCCTCTGGTCGACGATCAATGGCCACACAACCCCCATTTTGCCGAAAATAGCCATGAATGACCATTTTCAATAATACCGAAGGCTAACACGTACGAGTTTTTAACCAAGAAGTGGTTTCCACCAGAAATCCAAGAATGTAATCTATGGCAAGGAAACATATGTGGGGTGAGGTTTATGAGCCTCTAGTCGATGATAAATGGCCACACAACCCCCATTTTTTATGAAAATAGCCATGAGCGACCTTGAAAATAGCCATGAGCGACCATTTTCAATAATACTAGAGGCTAACACCTACGGATTTTAGACCAAGAAATGGTCTCCACCAGAAATCCAAGAATGTGATCTACGACAAGGAAACATATGTGGGGTGAGGTGTATGAGCCTCTGGTCGATGATCAATGGCCACACAACCCCCATTTTTGTCGAAAATAGCCATGAATGACCATTTACCATAATACCGAAGGCTAACACCTACGGATTTTTGACCAAGAAATGGTCTCCACCAGAAATCCAAGAATGTGATCTATGGCAAGGAAACATATGTGGGGTGAGGTGTACGAGCCTCTGGTCGATGATCAATGGCCACACAACCCCCATTTTGCCGAAAATAGCCATGAACGACCATTTCCAATAATACCGAAGGCTAACACGTACGAGTTTTTAACCAAGAAATGGTCTCCACCAGAAATCCAAGAATGTGATCTATGGCAAGGAAACATATGTGGGGTGAGGTTTATGAGCCTCTAGTCGATGATAAATGGCCACACAACCCCCATTTTTTATGAAAATAGCCATGAGCGACCATTTTCATTAATACTAGAGGCTAAGACCTACGGATTTTTGACCAAGAAATGGTCTCCACCAGAAATCCAAGAATGTGATCTATGGCAAGGAAACATATGTGGGGTGAGGTGTATGAGCCTCTAGTCGATGATCAATGGCCACACAACCCCCATTTTTGTCGAAAATAGCCATGAATGACCATTTTCAAAAATACCAAAGGCTAACACGTACGGATTTTTAACCAAGAAATGGTCTCCACCAGAAATCCAAGAATGTGATCTATGGCAAGGAAACATATGTGGGGTGAGGTGTACGAGCCTCTGGTCGATGATCAATGGCCACACAACCCCCATTTTGCCGAAAATAGCCATGAATGACCATTTTCAATAATACCGAAGGCTAACACGTACGAGTTTTTAACCAAGAAATGGTTTCCACCAGAAATCCAAGAATGTAATCTATGGCAAGGAAACATATGCGGGGTGAGGTTTATGAGCCTCTGGTCGAAGATCAATGGCCACACAACCCCCATTTTTGTCGAAAATAGCCATGAATGACCATTTTCAAAAATACCAAAGGCTAACACGTACGGATTTTTGACCAAGAAATGGTCTCCACCAGAAATCCAAGAATGTGATCTATGGCCAGGAAACATATGTGGGGTGAGGTGTATGAGCGTCTGGTCGATGATCAATGGCCACACAACCCCCATTTTTGTCGAAAATAGCCATGAACGACCATTTTCAATAATACCGAAGGCTAACACCTACGGATTTTTGACCAAGAAATGGTCTCCACCAGAAATCCAAGAATGTGATCTATGGCAAGGAAACATATGTGGGGTGAGGTGTACGAGCCTCTGGTCGACGATCAATGGCCACACAACCCCCATTTTGCCGAAAATAGCCATGAATGACCATTTTCAATAATACCGAAGGCTAACACGTACGAGTTTTTAACCAAGAAATGGTCTCCACCAGAAATCCAAGAATGTGATCTATGGCAAGGAAACATATGTGGGGTGAGGTTTATGAGCCTCTACTCGATGATAAATGGCCACACAACCCCCATTTTTTTATGAAAATAGCCATGAGCGACCTTGAATATAGCCATGAGCGACCATTTTCAATAATACTAGAGGCTAAGACCTACGGATTTTTGACCAAGAAATGGTCTCCACCAGAAATCCAAGAATGTGATCTACGACAAGGAAACATATGTGGGGTGAGGTGTATGAGCCTCTAGTCGACGATCAATGGCCACACAACCCCCATTTTGCCGAAAATAGCCATGAATGACCATTTTCAATAATACCGAAGGCTAACACCTACGGATTTTTGACCAAGAAATGGTCTCCACCAGAAATCCAAGAATGTGATCTATGGCAAGGAAACATATGTGGGGTGAGGTGTACAAGCCTCTGGTCGATGATCAATGGCCACAGAACCCCCATTTTGCCGAAAATAGCCATGAACGACCATTTTCAATAATACCGAAGGCTAACACCTACGGATTTTTGACCAAGAAATGGTCTCCACCAGAAATCCAAGAATGTGATCTATGGCAAGGAAACATATGTGGGGTGAGGTGTACGAGCCTCTGGTCGATGATCAATGGCCACAGATCCCCCATTTTGCCGAAAATAGCCATGAACGACCATTTTCAATAATACCGAAGGCTAACACGTACGAGTTTTTGACCAAGAAATGGTCTCCACCAGAAATCCAAGAATGTGATCTATGGCAAGGAAACATATGTGGGGTGAGGTGTATGAGCCTCTGGTCGACGATCAATGGCCACACAACCCTAATTTTTGTCGAAAATAGCCATGAACGACCATTTTCAATGACACTGAAGGCTAACACCTACGGATTTTTGACCAAGAAATGGTCTCCACCAGAAATCCAAGAATGTGATCTATGGCAAGGAAACATATGTGGGGTGAGGTGTATGAGCCTCTAGTCGATGATCAATGGCCACACAACCCCCATTTTTGTCGAAAATAGCCATGAATGACCATTTTCAAAAATACCAAAGGCTAACACATTCGGATTTTTGCCCAAGAAATGGTCTCCACCAGAAATCCAAGAATGTGATCTATGGCAAGGAAACATATGTGGGGTGAGGTGTACGAGCCTCTGGTCGATGATCAATGGCCACACAACCCCCATTTTGCCGAAAATAGCCATGAATGACCATTTTCAATAATACCGAAGGCTAATACGTACGAGTTTTTAACCAAGAAATGGTCTCCACCAGAAATCCAAGAATGTGATCTATGGCAAGGAAACATATGTGGGGTGAGGTGTATGAGCGTCTGGTCGATGATCAATGGCCACACAACCCCCATTTTTGTCGAAAATAGCCATGAACGACCATTTTCAATAATACCGAAGGCTAACACGTACGGATTTTTGACCAAGAAATGGTCTCCACCAGAAATCCAAGAATGTGATCTATGGCAAGGAAACATATGTGGGGTGAGGTGTACGAGCCTCTAGTCGATGATCAATGGCCACACAACCCCCATTTTTGTCGAAAATAGCCATGAATGACCATTTTCAAAAATACCAAAGGCTAACACGTATGGATTTTTGACCAAGAAATGGTCTCCACCAGAAATCCAAGAATGTGACCTACGACAAGGAAACATATGTGGCGTGAGTTGTATGAGCCTCTGGTCGACGATCAATGGCCACACAACCCCCATTTTGCCGAAAATAGCCATGAATGACCATTTTCAATAATACCGAAGGCTAACACGTACGAGTTTTTAACCAAGAAGTGGTTTCCACCAGAAATCCAAGAATGTAATCTATGGCAAGGAAACATATGTGGGGTGAGGTTTATGAGCCTCTAGTCGATGATAAATGGCCACACAACCCCCATTTTTTATGAAAATAGCCATGAGCGACCTTGAAAATAGCCATGAGTGACCATTTTCAATAATACTAGAGGCTAACACCTACGGATTTTAGACCAAGAAATGGTCTCCACCAGAAATCCAAGAATGTGATCTACGACAAGGAAACATATGTGGGGTGAGGTGTATGAGCCTCTGGTCGATGATCAATGGCCACACAACCCCCATTTTTGTCGAAAATAGCCATGAATGACCATTTACCATAATACCGAAGGCTAACACCTACGGATTTTTGACCAAGAAATGGTCTCCACCAGAAATCCAAGAATGTGATCTATGGCAAGGAAACATATGTGGGGTGAGGTGTACGAGCCTCTGGTCGATGATCAATGGCCACACAACCCCCATTTTGCCGAAAATAGCCATGAACGACCATTTCCAATAATACCGAAGGCTAACACGTACGAGTTTTTAACCAAGAAATGGTCTCCACCAGAAATCCAAGAATGTGATCTATGGCAAGGAAACATATGTGGGGTGAGGTTTATGAGCCTCTAGTCGATGATAAATGGCCACACAACCCCCATTTTTTATGAAAATAGCCATGAGCGACCATTTTCAATAATACTAGAGGCTAAGACCTACGGATTTTTGACCAAGAAATGGTCTCCACCAGAAATCCAAGAATGTGATCTATGGCAAGGAAACATATGTGGGGTGAGGTGTATGAGCCTCTAGTCGATGTTTAATGGCCACACAACCCCCATTTTTGTCGAAAATAGCCATGAATGACCATTTTCAAAAATACCAAAGGCTAACACGTACGGATTTTTAACCAAGAAATGGTCTCCACCAGAAATCCAAGAATGTGATCTATGACAAGGAAACATATGTGGGGTGAGGTGTACGAGCCTCTGGTCGATGATCAATGGCCACACAACCCCCATTTTGCCGAAAATAGCCATGAATGACCATTTTCAATAATACCGAAGGCTAACACGTACGAGTTTTTAACCAAGAAATGGTTTCCACCAGAAATCCAAGAATGTAATCTATGGCAAGGAAACATATGTGGGGTGAGGTTTATGAGCCTCTGGTCGAAGATCAATGGCCACACAACCCCCATTTTTGTCGAAAATAGCCATGAATGACCATTTTCAAAAATACCAAAGGCTAACACGTACGGATTTTTGACCAAGAAATGGTCTCCACCAGAAATCCAAGAATGTGATCTATGGCCAGGAAACATATGTGGGGTGAGGTGTATGAGCGTCTGGTCGATGATCAATGGCCACACAACCCCCATTTTTGTCGAAAATAGCCATGAACGACCATTTTCAATAATACCGAAGGCTAACACCTACGGATTTTTGACCAAGAAATGGTCTCCACCAGAAATCCAAGAATGTGATCTATGGCAAGGAAACATATGTGGGGTGAGGTGTACGAGCCTCTGGTCGACGATCAATGGCCACACAACCCCCATTTTGCCGAAAATAGCCATGAATGACCATTTTCAATAATACCGAAGGCTAACACGTACGAGTTTTTAACCAAGAAATGGTCTCCACCAGAAATCCAAGAATGTGATCTATGGCAAGGAAACATATGTGGGGTGAGGTTTATGAGCCTCTAGTCGATGATAAATGGCCACACAACCCCCATTTTTTATGAAAATAGCCATGAGCGACCTTGAATATAGCCATGAGCGACCATTTTCAATAATACTAGAGGCTAACACCTACGGATTTTAGACCAAGAAATGGTCTCCACCAGAAATCCAAGAATGTGATCTACGACAAGGAAACATATGTGGGGTGAGGTGTATGAGCCTCTGGTCGATGATCAATGGCCACACAACCCCCATTTTTGTCGAAAATAGCCATGAATGACCATTTACCATAATACCGAAGGCTAACACCTACGGATTTTTGACCAAGAAATGGTCTCCACCAGAAATCCAAGAATGTGATCTATGGCAAGGAAACATATGTGGGGTGAGGTGTACGAGCCTCTGGTCGATGATCAATGGCCACACAACCCCCATTTTGCCGAAAATAGCCATGAACGACCATTTCCAATAATACCGAAGGCTAACACGTACGAGTTTTTAACCAAGAAATGGTCTCCACCAGAAATCCAAGAATGTGATCTATGGCAAGGAAACATATGTGGGGTGAGGTTTATGAGCCTCTAGTCGATGATAAATGGCCACACAACCCCCATTTTTTATGAAAATAGCCATGAGCGACCATTTTCAATAATACTAGAGGCTAAGACCTACGGATTTTTGACCAAGAAATGGTCTCCACCAGAAATCCAAGAATGTGATCTATGGCAAGGAAACATATGTGGGGTGAGGTGTATGAGCCTCTAGTCGATGTTTAATGGCCACACAACCCCCATTTTTGTCGAAAATAGCCATGAATGACCATTTTCAAAAATACCAAAGGCTAACACGTACGGATTTTTAACCAAGAAATGGTCTCCACCAGAAATCCAAGAATGTGATCTATGACAAGGAAACATATGTGGGGTGAGGTGTACGAGCCTCTGGTCGATGATCAATGGCCACACAACCCCCATTTTGCCGAAAATAGCCATGAATGACCATTTTCAATAATACCGAAGGCTAACACGTACGAGTTTTTAACCAAGAAATGGTTTCCACCAGAAATCCAAGAATGTAATCTATGGCAAGGAAACATATGTGGGGTGAGGTTTATGAGCCTCTGGTCGAAGATCAATGGCCACACAACCCCCATTTTTGTCGAAAATAGCCATGAATGACCATTTTCAAAAATACCAAAGGCTAACACGTACGGATTTTTGACCAAGAAATGGTCTCCACCAGAAATCCAAGAATGTGATCTATGGCCAGGAAACATATGTGGGGTGAGGTGTATGAGCGTCTGGTCGATGATCAATGGCCACACAACCCCCATTTTTGTCGAAAATAGCCATGAACGACCATTTTCAATAATACCGAAGGCTAACACCTACGGATTTTTGACCAAGAAATGGTCTCCACCAGAAATCCAAGAATGTGATCTATGGCAAGGAAACATATGTGGGGTGAGGTGTACGAGCCTCTGGTCGACGATCAATGGCCACACAACCCCCATTTTGCCGAAAATAGCCATGAATGACCATTTTCAATAATACCGAAGGCTAACACGTACGAGTTTTTAACCAAGAAATGGTCTCCACCAGAAATCCAAGAATGTGATCTATGGCAAGGAAACATATGTGGGGTGAGGTTTATGAGCCTCTAGTCGATGATAAATGGCCACACAACCCCCATTTTTTATGAAAATAGCCATGAGCGACCTTGAATATAGCCATGAGCGACCATTTTCAATAATACTAGAGGCTAACACCTACGGATTTTAGACCAAGAAATGGTCTCCACCAGAAATCCAAGAATGTGATCTATGGCAAGGAAACATATGTGGGGTGAGTTGTATGAGCGTCTGGTCGATGATCAATGGCCACACAACCCCCATTTTTGTCGAAAATAGCCATGAATGACCATTTACAATAATACCGAAGGCTAACACCTACGGATTTTTGACCAAGAAATGGTCTCCACCAAAAATCCAAGAATGTGATCTATGGCAAGGAAACATATGTGGGGTGAGGTGTATGAGCCTGTGGTCGATGATCAATGGCCACACAACCCCCATTTTTTATGAAAATAGCCATGAGCGACCTTGAAAATAGCCATGAGCGACCATTTTCAATAATACTAGAGGCTAACACCTACGGATTTTAGACCAAGAAATGGTCTCCACCAGAAATCCAAGAATGTGATCTATGGCAAGGAAACATATGTGGGGTGAGGTGTATGAGCGTCTGGTCGATGATCAATGGCCACACAACCCCCATTTTTGTCGAAAATAGCCATGAACGACCATTTTCAATAATACCGAAGGCTAACACCTACGGATTTTTGACCAAGAAATGGTCTCCACCAGAAATCCAAGAATGTGATCTATGGCAAGGAAACATATGTGGGGTGAGATTTATGAGCCTCTAGTCGATGATAAATGGCCACACAACCCCCATTTTTTATGAAAATAGCCATGAGCGACCTTGAAAATAGCCATGAGCGACCATTTTCAATAATACTAGAGGCTAACACCTACGGATTTTTGACCAAGAAATGGTCTCCACCAGAAATCCAAGAATGTGATCTATGGCAAGGAAACATATGTGGGGTGAGGTGTATGAGCGTCTGGTCGATGATCAATGGCCACACAACCCCCATTTTTGTCGAAAATAGCCATGAACGACCATTTTCAATAATACCGAAGGCTAACACCTACGGATTTTTGACCAAGAAATGGTCTCCACCAGAAATCCAAGAATGTGATCTATGGCAAGGAAACATATGTGGGGTGAGGTGTACGAGCCTCTGGTCGATGATCAATGGCCACACAACCCCCATTTTTTATGAAAATAGCCATGAACGACCATTTTCAATGACACTGAAGGCTAACACCTACGTATTTTGACCAAGAAATGGTCTCCACCATAAATCCAAGAATGTAATCTATGGCAAGGAAACATATGTGGGGTGAGGTTTATGAGCCTCTGGTCGAAGATCAATGGCCACACAACCCCCATTTTTGTCGAAAATAGCCATGAATGACCATTTTCAAAAATACCAAAGGCTAACACCTACGGATTTTTGCCCAAGAAATGGTCTCCACCAGAAATCCAAGAATGTGATCTATGGCAAGGAAACATATGTGGGGTGAGGTGTATGAGCCTCTGGTCGACGATCAATGGCCACACAACCCTAATTTTTGTCGAAAATAGCCATGAACGACCATTTTCAATGACACTGAAGGCTAACACCTACGGATTTTTGACCAAGAAATGGTCTCCACAATAAATCCAAGAATGTGATCTATGGCAAGGAAACATATGTGTAGTGAGATGTATGAGCCTCTGGTCGAAGATCAATGGCCACACAACCCCCATTTTTGTCGAAAATAGCCATGAACGACCATTTTCAATAATATCGAAGGCTAACACCTACGGATTTTTGACCAAGAAATGGTCTCCACCAGAAATCCAAGAATGTGATCTACGACAAGGAAACATATGTGGGGTGAGGTGTATGAGCCTCTGGTCGATGATCAATGGCCACACAACCCCCATTTTTTTTATGAAAATAGCCATGAACGACCATTTTCAATGACACTGAAGGCTAACACCTACGGATTTTTGAACAAGAAATGGTCTCCACCATAAATCCAAGAATGTAATCTATGGCAAGGAAACATATGTGGGGTGAGGTTTATGAGCCTCTGGTCGAAAATCAATGGCCACACAACCCCCATTTTTGTCGAAAATAGCCATGAATGACCATTTTCAAAAATACCAAAGGCTAACACCTACGGATTTTTGCCCAAGAAATGGTCTCCACCAGAAATCCAAGAATGTGATCTATGGCAAGGAAACATATGTGGGGTGAGGTGTATGAGCCTCTGGTCGACGATCAATGGCCACACAACCCTAATTTTTGTCGAAAATCGCCATGAACGACCATTTTCAATGACACTGAAGGCTAACACCTACGGATTTTTGACCAAGGAATGGTCTCCACCAGAAATCCAAGAATGTGATCTATGGTTAGGAAACATATGTGGGGTGAGGTGTATGAGCCTCTGGTCGACGATCAATGGCCACACAACCCCCATTTTGCCGAAAATAGCCATGAATGACCATTTTCAATAATACCGAAGGCTAACACGTACGAGTTTTTAACCAAGAAATGGTCTCCACCAGAAATCCAAGAATGTGATCTATGGCAAGGAAACATATGTGGGGTGAGGTGTATGAGCCTCTGGTCGACGATCAATGGCCACACAACCCCCATTTTTGTCGAAAATAGCCATGAACGACCATTTTCAATAATATCGAAGGCTAACACCTACGGATTTTTGACCAAGAAATGGTCTCCACCAGAAATCCAAGAATGTGATCTACGACAAGGAAACATATGTGGGGTGAGGTGTATGAGCCTCTGGTCGACGATCAATGGCTACACAACCCCCATTTTGCCGAAAATAGCCATGAATGACCATTTTCAATAATACCGAAGGCTAACACGTACGAGTTTTTAACCAAGAAATGGTTTCCACCAGAAATCCAAGAATGTAATCTATGGCAAGGAAACATATGTGGGGTGAGGTTTATGAGCCTCTAGTCGATGATATATGGCCACACAACCCCCATTTTTTATGAAAATAGCCATGAGCGACCTTGAAAATAGCCATGAGCGACCATTTTCAATAATACTAGAGGCTAAGACCTACGGATTTTAGACCAAGAAATGGTCTCCACCAGAAATCCAAGAATGTGATCTATGGCAAGGAAACATATGTGGGGTGAGGTGAATGAGCCTCTGGTCGATGATCAATGGCCACACAACCCCCATTTTTTGTCGAAAATAGCCATGAATGACCATTTACAATAATACCGAAGGCTAACACCTACGGATTTTTGACCAAGAAATGGTCTCCACCAGAAATCCAAGAATGTGATCTAAGGCAAGGAAACATATGTGGGGTGAGGTGTATGAGCCTCTGGTCGATGATCAATGGCCACACAACCCCTATTTTTTATGAAAATAGCCATGAGCGACCTTGAAAATAGCCATGAGCGACCATTTTCAATAATACTAGAGGCTAACACCTACGGATTTTAGACCAAGAAATGGTCTCCACCAGAAATCCAAGAATGTGATATATGGCAAGGAAACATATGTGGGGTGAGGTGTATGAGCGTCTGGTCGATGATCAATGGCCACACAACCCCCATTTTTGTCGAAAATAGCCATGAACGACCATTTTCAATAATATCGAAGGCTAACACCTACGGATTTTTGACCAAGAAATGGTCTCCACCAGAAATCCAAGAATGTGATCTATGGCAAGGAAACATATGTGGGGTGAGGTGTATGAGCCTCTAGTCGATGATCAATGGCCACACAACCCCCATTTTTGTCGAAAATAGCCATGAATGACCATTTTCAAAAATACCAAAGGCTAACACGTACGGATTTTTGACCAAGAAATGGTCTCCACCAGAAATCCAAGAATGTGATCTACGACAAGGAAACATATGTGGGGTGAGATGTATGAGCCTCTGGTCGACGATCAATGGCTACACAACCACCATTTTGCCAAAAATAGCCATGAATGACCATTTTCAATAATACCGAAGGCTAACACGTACGAGTTTTTAACCAAGAAATGGTTTCCACCAGAAATCCAAGAATGTAATCTATGGCAAGGAAACATATGTGGGGTGAGGTTTATGAGCCTCTAGTCGATGATAAATGGCCACACAACCCCCATTTTTTATGAAAATATCCATGAGCGACCTTGAAAATAGCCATGAGCGACCATTTTCAATAATACTAGAGGCTAACACCTACAGATTTTAGACAAAGAAATGGTCTCCACCAGAAATCCAAGAATGTGATCTATGGCAAGGAAACATATGTGGGGTGAGGTGTATGAGCGTCTGGTCCATGATCAATGGCCACACAACCCCATTATTGTCGAAAATAGCCATGAACGACCATTTTCAATAATACCGAAGGCTAACACCTACGGATTTTTGACCAAGAAATGGTCTCCACCAGAAATCCAAGAATGTGATCTATGGCAAGGAAACATATGTGGGGTGAGATTTATGAGCCTCTAGTCGATGATAAATGGCCACACAACCCCCATTTTTTTATGAAAATAGCCATGAGCGACCATTTTCAATAATATTAGAGGCTAAGACCTACGGATTTTTGACCAAGAAATGGTCTCCACCAGAAATCCAAGAATGTGATCTATGGCAAGGAAACATATGTGGGGTGAGGTCTATGAGCGTCTGGTCGATGATCAATGGCCACACAACCCCCATTTTGCCGAAAATAGCCATGAATGACCATTTTCAATAATATCGAAGGCTAACACCTACGGATTTTTGACCAAGAAATGGTCTCCACCAGAAATCCAAGAATGTGATCTATGGCAAGGATACATATGTGGGGTGAGGTGTATGAGCCTCTGGTCGATGATCAATGGCCACACAACCCCCATTTTTGTCGAAAATAGCCATGAACGACCATTTTCAATAATACCGAAGGCTAACACGTACGAGTTTTTAACCAAGAAATGGTCTCCACCAGAAATCCAAGTATGTGATCTATGGCAAGGAAACATATGTGGGGTGAGGTTTATGAGCCTCTAGTCGATGATAAATGGCCACACAACCCCCATTTTTTATGAAAATAGCCATGAGCGACCTTGAAATAGCCAAGAGCGACCATTTTCAATAATACTAGAGGCTAACACCTACGGATTTTAGACCAAGAAATGGTCTCCACCAGAAATCCAAGAATGTGATCTATGGCAAGGAAACATATGTGGGGTGAGGTGTATGAGCGTCTGGTCGATGATCAATGGCCACACAACCCCCATTTTTGTCAAAAATAGCCATGAATGACCATTTACAATAATACCGAAGGCTAACAGCTACAGATATTTGACCTAGAAATGGTCTCCACCAGAAATCCAAGAATGTGATCTATGGCAAGGAAACATATTTGGGGTGAGGTGTATGAGCCTCTGGTCGATGATCAATGGCCACACAACCCCCATTTTTGTCGAAAATAGCCATGAATGACCATTTTCAATAATACCGAAGGCTAACACGTACGAGTTTTTAACCAAGAAATGGCATGAATGACCATTTTCAATAATACTGAAGGCTAACACCTACGGATTTTTGACCAAGAAATGGTCTCCACCAGAAATCCAAGAATGTGATCTATGGCAACGAAACATATGTGGGGTGAGGTGTATGAGCCTCTGGTCGATGATCAATGGCCACACAACCCCCATTTTTGTTGAAAATAGCCATGAATGACCATTTTCAATAATACCGAAGGCTAACACGTACGAGTTTTTAACCAAGAAATGGTTTCCACCAGAAATCCAAGAATGTAATCTATGGCAAGGAAACATATGTGGGGTGAGGTTTATGAGCCTCTAGTCGATGATAAATGGCCACACAACCCCCATTTTTATGAAAATAGCCATGAGCGACCTTGAAAATAGCCATGAGCGAACATTTTCAATAATACTAGAGGCTAAGACCTACGGATTTTTGACCAAGAAATGGTCTCCACCAAAAATCCAAGAATGTGATCTATGGCAAGGAAACATATGTGGGGTGAGGTGTATGAGCATCTGGTCGATAATCAATGGCCACACAACCCCCATTTTGCCGAAAATAGCCATGAATGACCATTTTCAATAATACCGAAGGCTAACACGTACGAGTTTTTAACCAAGAAATGGTTTCCACCAGAAATCCAAGAATGTAATCTATGGCAAGGAAACATATGTGGGGTGAGGTGTACGAACCTCTGGTCGATGATCAATGGCCACACAACCCCCATTTTTTATGAAAATAGCCATGAGCGACCATTTTCAATAATACTAGAGGCTAAGACCTACGGATTTTTGACCAAGAAATGGTCTCCACCAGAAATCCAAGAATGTGATCTATGGAAAGGAAACATATGTGGGGTGAGGTGTATGAGCCTCTGGTCGATGATCAATGGCCACACAACCCCCATTTTTGTCGAAAATAGCTATGAATGACCATTTACAATAATACCGAAGGCTAACACCTACGGATTTTTGACCAAGAAATGGTCTCCACCAGAAATCCAAGAATGTGATCTATGGCAAGGAAACATATGTGGGGTGAGGTGTATAAGCGTCTGGTCGATGATCAATGGCCACAGAACCCCCATTTTTGTCGAAAATAGCCATGAATGACCATTTTCAATAATACCGAAGGCTAACACCTACGGATTTTTGACCAAGAAATGGTCTCCACCAGAAATCCAAGAATGTGATCTATGGCAAGGAAACATATGTGTAGTGAGGTGTATGAGCCTCTGGTCGAATATCAATGGCCACACAACCCCCATTTTTGTCGAAAATAGCCATGAACGACCATTTTCAATAATATCGAAGGCTAACACCTACGGATTTTTGACCAAGAAATGGTCTCCACCAGAAATCCAAGAATGTGATCTATGGCAAGGAAACATATGTGGGGTGAGGTGTATGAGCCTCTGGTCGACGATCAATGGCCACACAACCCCCATTTTGCCGAAAATAGCCATGAATGACCATTTTCAATAATACCGAAGGCTAACACGTACGAGTTTTTAACCAAGAAATGGTCTCCACCAGAAATCCAAGAATGTGATCTATGGCAAGGAAACATATGTGGGGTGAGGTGTATGAGCCTCTGGTCGATGATCAATGGCCACACAACCCCCATTTTTGTCGAAAATAGCCATGAACGACCATTTTCAATAATACCGAAGGCTAACTCCTACGGATTTTTGACCAAGAAATGGTCTCCACCAGAAATCCAAGAATGTGATCTATGGCAAGGAAACATATGTGGGGTGAGGTGTATGAGCCTCTAGTCGATGATCAATGGCCACACAACCCCCATTTTTGTCGAAAATAGCCATGAATGACCATTTACAATAATACCGAAGGCTAACACCTACGGATTTTTGACCAAGAAATGGTCTCCACCATAAATCCAAGAATGTGATCTATGGCAAGGAAACATATGTGGGGTGAGGTGTATGAGCCTCTGGTCTATGATCAATGGCCACACAACCCCCATTTTTGTCGAAAATAGCCATGAACGACCATTTTCAATAATACCGAAGGCTAACACGTACGAGTTTTTAACCAAGAAATGGTTTCCACCAGAAATCCAAGAATGTAATCTATGGCAAGTAAACATATGTGGGGTGAGGTTTAAGAGCCTCTAGTCGATGATAAATGGCCACACAACCCCCATTTTTTATGAAAATAGCCATGAGCGACCTTGAAAATAGCCATGAGCGACCATTTTCAATAATACTAGAGGCTAACACCTACGGATTTTAGACCAAGAAATGGTCTCCACCAGAAATCCAAGAATGTGATCTATGCAAGGAAACATATGTGGGGTGAGGTGTATGAGCGTCTGGTCGATGATCAATGGCCACACAACCCCCATTTTTGTCGAAAATAGCCATGAACGACCATTTTCAATAATACCAAAGGCTAACACCTACGGATATTTGACCAAGAAATGGTCTCCACCAGAAATCCAAGAATGTGATCTATGGCAAGGAAACATATGTGGGGTGAGGTGTATGAGCCTCTGGTCGATGATCAATGGCCAAACAACCCCCATTTTTGTCGAAAATAGCCATGAACGACCATTTTCAATAATATCGAAGGCTAACACCTACGGATTTTTGACCAAGAAATGGTCTCCACCAGAAATCCAAGAATGTGATCTACGACAAGAAACATATGTGGGGTGAGGTGTATGAGCCTCTGGTCGACGATCATTGGCCACACAACCCCCATTTTGCCGAAAATAGCCATGAATGACCATTTTCAATAATACCGAAGGCTAACACGTACTAGTTTTTAACCAAGAAATGGTTTCCACCAGAAATCCAAGAATGTAATCTATGGCAAGGAAACATATGTGGGGTGAGGTTTATGAGCCTCTAGTCGATGATAAATGGCCACACATCCCCCATTTTTTATGAAAATAGCCATGAGCGACCTTGAAAATAGCCATGAGCGACCATTTTCAATAATATTAGAGGCTAAGACCTACGGATTTTTGACCAAGAAATGGTCTCCACCAGAAATCCAAGAATGTGATCTATGGCAAGGAAACATATGTGGGGTGAGGTGTATGAGCCTCTGGTCGATGATCAATGGCCACACAACCCCCATTTTTGTCGAAAATAGCCATGAATGGCCATTTACAATAATACCGAAGGCTAACACCTACGGATTTTTGACCAAGAAATGGTCTCCACCAGAAATCCAAGAATGTGATCTATGGCAAGGAAACATATGTGGGGTGAGGTGTATGAGCCTCTGGTCGATGATCAATGGCCACACAACCCCCATTTTTGTCGAAAATAGCCATGAATGACCATTTACAATAATACCGAAGGCTAACACCTACGGATTTTTGACCAAGAAATGGTCTCCACCAGAAATCCAAGAATGTGATCTATGGCAAGGAAACATATGTGGGGTGAGGTGTATGAGCGTCTGGTCGATGATAAATGGAAATGGGGGTTGTGTGGTCATTGATCATCGACCAGAGGCTCATACCACACAACCCCCATTTTCCCGAAAATAGCCATGAACGACAATTTTCAATAATACCGAAGGCTAACACCTACGGATTTTTGACCAAGAAATGGTCTCCACCAGAAATCCAAGAATGTGATCTATGGCAAGGAAACATATGTGGGGTGAGGTGTATGAGCCTCTAGTCGATGATCAATGGCCACACAACCCCCATTTTTGTCGAAAATAGCCATGAATGACCATTTTCAAAAATACCAAAGGCTAACACGTACGGATTTTTGACCAAGAAATGGTCTCCACCAGAAATCCAAGAATGTGATCTATGGCAAGGAAACATATGTGGGGTGAGGTGTACGAGCCTCTGGTCGATGATCAATGGCCACACAACCCCCATTTTGCCGAAAATAGCCATGAACGACCATTTTCAATAATACCGAAGGCTAACACGTACGAGTTTTTAACCAAGAAATGGTCTCCACCAGAAATCCAAGAATGTGATCTATGGCAAGGAAACATATGTGGGGTGAGGTTTATGAGCCTCTAGTCGATGATAAATGGCCACACAACCCCCATTTTCTATGAAAATAGCCATGAGCGACCATTTTCAATAATACTAGAGGCTAAGACCTACGGATTTTAGACCAAGAAATGGTCTCCACCAGAAATCCAAGAATGTGATCTATGGCAAGGAAACATATGTGGGGTGAGGTGTATGAGCGTCTGGTCGATGATCAATGGCCACACAACCCCCATTTTTGTCGAAAATAGCCATTAACGACCATTTTCAATAATACCGAAGGCTAACACCTACGGATTTTTGACCAAGAAATGGTCTCCACCAGAAATCCAAGAATGTGATCTATGGCAAGGAAACATATGTGGGGTGAGGTGTATGAGCCTCTAGTCGATGATCAATGGCCACACAACCCCCATTTTGCCGAAAATAGCCATGAGTGACCATTTTCAATAATACCGAAGGCTAACACGTACGAGTTTTTAACCAAGAAATGGTTTCCACCAGAAATCCAAGAATGTAATCTATGGCAAGGAAACATATGTGGGGTGAGGTTTATGAGCCTCTAGTCGATGATAAATGGCCACACAACCCCCATTTTTTATGAAAATAGCCATGAGCGACCTTGAAAATAGCCATGAGCGACCATTTTCAATAATACTGGAGGCTAACACCTATGGATTTTAGACCAAGAAATGGTCTCCACCAGAAATCCAAGAATGTGATCTATGGCAAGGAAACATATGTGGGGTGAGGTGTATGAGCGTCTGGTCGATGATCAATGGCCACACAACCCCCATTTTTGTCGAAAATAGCCATGAACGACCATTTTCAATAATACCGAAGGCTAACACCTACGGATTTTTGACCAAGAAATGGTCTCCACCAGAAATCCAAGAATGTGATCTATGGCAAGGAAACATATGTGGGGTGAGGTGTATGAGCCTCTAGTCGATGATCAATGGCCACACAACCCCCATTTTTGTCGAAAATAGCCATGAATGACCATTTTCAAAAATACCAAAGGCTAACACGTACGGATTTTTGACCAAGAAATGGTCTCCACCAGAAATCCAAGAATGTGATCTATGGCAAGGAAACATATGTGGGGTGAGGTGTACGAGCCTCTGGTCGATGATCAATGGCCATACAACCCCCATTTTGCCGAAAATAGCCATGAATGAACATTTTCAATAATACCGAAGGCTAACACGTACGAGTTTTTGACCAAGAAATGGTTTCCGCCAGAAATCCAAGAATGTAATCTATGGCAAGGAAACATATGTGGGGTGAGGTTTATGAGCCTCTGGTCGACGATCAATGGCCACACAACCCCCATTTTTTTATGAAAATAGCCATGAGCGACCATTTTCAATAATATTAGAGGCTAAGACCTACGGATTTTTGACCAAGAAATGGTCTCCACCAGAAATCCTAGAATGTGATCTATGGCAAGGAAACATATGTGGGGTGAGGTGTATGAGCCTCTAGTCGATGATAAATGGCCACACAACCCCCATTTTTTATGAAAATAGCCATGAGCGACCTTGAAAATAGCCATGAGCGACCATTTTCAATAATACTAGAGGCTAACACCTACGGATTTTAGACCAAGAAATGGTCTCCACCAGAAATCCAAGAATGTGATCTATGGCAAGGAAACATATGTGGGGTGAGGTGTATGAGCCTCTAGTCGATGATAAATGGCCACACAACCCCCATTTTTTATGAAAATAGCCATGAGCGACCTTGAAAATAGCCATGAGCGACCATTTTCAATAATACTAGAGGCTAACACCTACGGATTTTAGACCAAGAAATGGTCTCCACCAGAATTCCAAGAATGTGATCTATGGTAAGGAAACATATGTGGGGTGAGGTGTACGAGCCTCTTGTCGATGATCAATGGCCACACAACCCCCATTTTTATGAAAATAGCCATGAGCGACCATTTTCAATAATACTAGAGGCTAACACCTACGGATTTTAGACCAAGAAATGGTCTCCACCAGAAATCCAAGAATGTGATCTATGGCAAGGAAACATATGTGGGGTGAGGTGTATGAGCGTCTGGTCGATGATCAATGGCCACACAACCCCCATTTTGCCGAAAATAGCCATGAATGACCATTTTCAATAATACCGAAGGCTAACACGTACGAGTTTTTGACCAAGAAATGGTCTCCACCAGAAATCCAAGAATGTGATCTATGGCAATGAAACATATGTGGGGTGAGGTGTATGAGCCTCTGGTCGACGATCAATGGCCACACAACCCCCATTTTTGTCGAAAATAGCCATGAATGACCATTTACAATAATACCGAAGGCTAACACCTACGGATTTTTGACCAAGAAATGGTCTCCACCAGAAATCCATGAATGTGATCTATGGCAAGGAAACATATGTGGGGTGAGGTGTATGAGCCTCTGGTCGATGATCAATGGCCACACAACCCCCATTTTTGTCGAAAATGGCCATGAACGACCATTTTCAATAATATCGAAGGCTAACACCTACGGATTTTTGACCAAGAAATGGTCTCCACCAGAAATCCAAGAATGTGATCTATGGCAAGGAAACATATGTGGGGTGAGGTGTATGAGCCTCTGGTCGATGATCAATGGCCACACAACCCCCATTTTTGTCGAAAATAGCCATGAACGACCATTTTCAATAATATCGAAGGCTAACACCTACGGATTTTTGACCAAGAAATGGTCTCCACCAGAAATCCAAGAATGTGATCTATGGCAAGGAAACATATGTGGGGTGAGGTGTATGAGCCTCTAGTCGATGATAAATGGCCACACAACCCCCATTTTTTATGAAAATAGCCATGAGCGACCTTGAAAATAGCCATGAGCGACCATTTTCAATAATACTAGAGGCTAACACCTACGGATTTTAGACCAAGAAATGGTCTCCACCAGAATTCCAAGAATGTGATCTATGGTAAGGAAACATATGTGGGGTGAGGTGTACGAGCCTCTTGTCGATGATCAATGGCCACACAACCCCCATTTTTATGAAAATAGCCATGAGCGACCATTTTCAATAATACTAGAGGCTAACACCTACGGATTTTAGACCAAGAAATGGTCTCCACCAGAAATCCAAGAATGTGATCTATGGCAAGGAAACATATGTGGGGTGAGGTGTATGAGCGTCTGGTCGATGATCAATGGCCACACAACCCCCATTTTGCCGAAAATAGCCATGAACGACCATTTTCAATAATACCGAAGGCTAACACGTACGAGTTTTTGACCAAGAAATGGTCTCCACCAGAAATCCAAGAATGTGATCTATGGCAATGAAACATATGTGGGGTGAGGTGTATGAGCCTCTGGTCGACGATCAATGGCCACACAACCCCCATTTTTGTCGAAAATAGCCATGAATGACCATTTACAATAATACCGAAGGCTAACACCTACGGATTTTTGACCAAGAAATGGTCTCCACCAGAAATCCATGAATGTGATCTATGGCAAGGAAACATATGTGGGGTGAGGTGTATGAGCCTCTGGTCGATGATCAATGGCCACACAACCCCCATTTTTGTCGAAAATAGCCATGAACGACCATTTTCAATAATATCGAAGGCTAACACCTACGGATTTTTGACCAAGAAATGGTCTCCACCAGAAATCCAAGAATGTGATCTATGGCAAGGAAACATATGTGGGGTGAGGTGTATGAGCCTCTGGTCGATGATCAATGGCCACACAACCCCCATTTTTGTCGAAAATAGCCATGAACGACCATTTTCAATAATACCGAAGGCTAACACGTATGGATTTTCGACCAAGAAATGGTCTCCACCAGAAATCCGATAATGTGATCTATGGCAAGGAAACATATGTGAGGTGAGGTGTACGAGCCTCTGGTCGATGATCAATGGCCACACAACCCCCATTTTTGTCAAAAATAGCCATGAACGACCATTTTCAATAATACCGAAGGCTAACACCTACGGATTTTTGACCAAGAAATGGTCTCCACCATAAATCCAAGAATGTGATCTATGGCAAGGAAACATATGTGCAGTGAGGTGTATGAGCCTCTGGTCGATGATCAATGGCCACACAACCCCCATTTTGTCAAAAATAGCCATGAACGACCATTAGCCTTTGGTATTTTTGAAAATGGTCGTTCATGGCTATTTTTGACAAAAATGGGGGTTGTGTGGCCATTGATCATCAACTAGAGGCTCATACACCTCACCCCACATATGTTTCCTTGCCATAGATCACATTCTTGGATTTCTGGTGAGACCATTTCTTGGTCAAAAATCCGTAGGTGTTAGCCTTCGGTATTATTGAAATTGGTCGTTCATGGCTATTTTCGACCAAAATGGGGGTTGTGTGGCCATTGATCATCGACCAGACGCTCATACACCTCACCCCACATATGTTTCCTTGCCATAGATCACATTCTTGGATTTCTGGTGGAGACCATTTCTTGGTTAAAAACTCGTACGTGTTAGCCTTCGGTATTATTGAAAATGGTCGTTCATGGCTATTTTCGACAAAAATTAGGGTTGTGTGGCCATTGATCGTCGACAAGAGGCTCATACACCTCACCCCACATATGTTTCCTTGCCATAGATCACATTCTTGGATTTCTGGTGGAGACCATTTCTTGGTCAAAAATCCGTAGGTGTTAGCCTTCGATATTATTGAAAATGGTCGTTCATGGCTATTTTCGACAAAAATGGGGGTTGTGTGGCCATTGATCATCGACCAGAGGCTCATACACCTCACCCCACATATGTTTCCTTGCCATAGATCACATTCTTGGATTTCTGGTGGAGACCATTTCTTGGTCAAAAATCCATAGGTGTTAGCCTTCGGTATTATTGAAAATGGTCGTTCATGGCTATTTTCGACAAAAATGGGGGTTGTGTGGCCATTGATCATCGACCAGACGCTCATACACCTCACCCCACATATGTTTCCTTGCCATAGATCACATTCTTGGATTTCTGGTGGAGACCATTTCTTGGTCTAAAATCCGTAGGTGTTAGCCTCTAGTATTATTGAAAATGGTCGCTCATGGCTATTTTCAAGGTCGCTCATGGCTATTTTCATAAAAAATGGGGGTTGTGTGGCCATTTATCATCGACTAGAGGCTCATAAACCTCACCCCACATATGTTTCCTTGCCATAGATTACATTCTTGGATTTCTGGTGGAAACCATTTCTTGGTTAAAAACTCGTACGTGTTAGCCTTCGGTATTATTGAAAATGGTCATTCATGGCTATTTTCGGCAAAATGGGGGTTGTGTGGCCATTGATCGTCGACCAGAGGCTCATACACCTCACCCCACATATGTTTCCTTGTCGTAGATCACATTCTTGGATTTCTGGTGGAGACCATTTCTTGGTCAAAATCCGTAGGTGTTAGCCTTCGAAATTATTGAAAATGGTCGTTCATGGCTATTTTCGACAAAAATTTGGGTTGTGTGGCCATTGATCATCGACCAGAGGCTCATGCACCTCACCCCACATATGTTTCCTTGCCATAGATCACATTCTTGGATTTCTGGTGGAAACCATTTCTTGGTCAAAAATCCGTAGGTGTTAGCCTTCGGTATTATTGAAAATGGTCGTTCATGGCTATTTTCGGCAAAATGGGGGTTGTGTGGCCATTGATCATCGACCAGAGGCTCGTACACCTCACCCCACATATGTTTCCTTGCCATAGATCACATTCTTGGATTTCTGGTGGAGACCATTTCTTGGTCAAAAATCCGTAGGTGTTAGCCTTCGGTATTATTGAAAATGGTCATTCATGGCTATTTTCGACAAAAATGGGGGTTGTGTGGCCATTGATCATCGACCAGAGGCTCATACACCTCACCCCACATATGTTTCCTTGCCATAGATCACATTCTTGGATTTCTGGTGGAGACCATTTCTTGGTCAAAAATCCGTAGGTGTTAGCCTTCGATATTATTGAAAATGGTCGTTCATGGCTATTTTCGACAAAAATGGGGGTTGTGTGGCCATTGATCATCGACCAGAGGCTCATACACCTCACCCCACATATGTTTCCTTGCCATAGATTACATTCTTGGATTTCTGGTGGAGACCATTTCTTGGTCTAAAATCCGTAGGTGTTAGCCTCTAGTATTATTGAAAATGGTCGCTCATGGCTATTTTCATAAAAAATGGGGGTTGTGTGGCCATTGATCATCGACCAGAGGCTCGTACACCTCACCCCACATATGTTTCCTTGCCATAGATTACATTCTTGGATTTCTGGTGGAAACCATTTCTTGGTTAAAAACTCGTACGTGTTAGCCTTCGGTATTATTGAAAATGGTCATTCATGGCTATTTTCGGCAAAATGGGGGTTGTGTGGCCATTGATCATCGACCAGAGGCTCATACACCTCACCCCACATATGTTTCTTTGCCATAGATCACATTCTTGGATTTCTGGTGGAGACCATTTCTTGGTCAAAAATCCGTAGGTGTTAGCCTTCGATATTATTGAAAATGGTCGTTCATGGCTATTTTCGACAAAAATGGGGGTTGTGTGGCCATTGATCATCGACCAGAGGCTCATACACCTCACCCCACATATGTTTCCTTGCCATAGATCACATTCTTGGATTTCTGGTGGAGACCATTTCTTGGTCAAAAATCCGTAGGTGTTAGCCTTCGGTATTATTGAAAATGGTCGTTCATGGCTATTTTCGACAAAAATGGGGGTTGTGTGGCCATTGATCATCGACCAGACGCTCATACACCTCACCCCACATATGTTTCCTTGCCATAGATCACATTCTTGGATTTCTGGTGGAGACCATTTCTTGGTCTAAAATCCGTAGGTGTTAGCCTCTAGTATTATTGAAAATGGTCGCTCATGGCTATTTTCAAGGTCGCTCATGGCTATTTTCATAAAAAATGGGGGTTGTGTGGCCATTTATCATCGACTAGAGGCTCATAAACCTCACCCCACATATGTTTCCTTGCCATAGATTACATTCTTGGATTTCTGGTGGAAACCATTTCTTGGTTAAAAACTCGTACGTGTTAGCCTTCGGTATTATTGAAAATAGTCATTCATGGCTATTTTCGGCAAAATGGGGGTTGTGTGGCCATTGATCGTCGACCAGAGGCTCATACACCTCACCCCACATATGTTTCCTTGTCGTAGATCACATTCTTGGATTTCTGGTGGAGACCATTTCTTGGTCAAAATCCGTAGGTGTTAGCCTTCGAAATTATTGAAAATGGTCGTTCATGGCTATTTTCGACAAAAATTTGGGTTGTGTGGCCATTGATCATCGACCAGAGGCTCATACACCTCACCCCACATATGTTTCCTTGCCATAGATCACATTCTTGGATTTCTGGTGGAAACCATTTCTTGGTCAAAAATCCGTAGGTGTTAGCCTTCAGTATTATTGAAAATGGTCGTTCATGGCTATTTTCGGCAAAATGGGGGTTGTGTGGCCATTGATCATCGACCAGAGGCTCGTACACCTCACCCCACATATGTTTCCTTGCCATAGATCACATTCTTGGATTTCTGGTGGAGACCATTTCTTGGTCAAAAATCCGTAGGTGTTAGCCTTCGGTATTATTGAAAATGGTCATTCATGGCTATTTTCGACAAAAATGGGGGTTGTGTGGCCATTGATCATCGACCAGAGGCTCATACACCTCACCCCACATATGTTTCCTTGCCATAGATCACATTCTTGGATTTCTGGTGGAGACCATTTCTTGGTCAAAAATCCGTAGGTGTTAGCCTTCGATATTATTGAAAATGGTCGTTCATGGCTATTTTCGACAAAAATGGGGGTTGTGTGGCCATTGATCATCGACCAGAGGCTCATACACCTCACCCCACATATGTTTCCTTGCCATAGATTACATTCTTGGATTTCTGGTGGAGACCATTTCTTGGTCTAAAATCCGTAGGTGTTAGCCTCTAGTATTATTGAAAATGGTCGCTCATGGCTATTTTCATAAAAAATGGGGGTTGTGTGGCCATTGATCATCGACCAGAGGCTCGTACACCTCACCCCACATATGTTTCCTTGCCATAGATTACATTCTTGGATTTCTGGTGGAAACCATTTCTTGGTTAAAAACTCGTACGTGTTAGCCTTCGGTATTATTGAAAATGGTCATTCATGGCTATTTTCGGCAAAATGGGGGTTGTGTGGCCATTGATCATCGACCAGAGGCTCATACACCTCACCCCACATATGTTTCCTTGCCATAGATCACATTCTTGGATTTCTGGTGGAGACCATTTCTTGGTCAAAAATCCGTAGGTCTTAGCCTCTAGTATTATTGAAAATGGTCGCTCATGGCTATTTTCATAAACAATGGGGGTTGTGTGGCCATTTATCATCGACTAGAGGCTCATAAACCTCACCCCACATATGTTTCCTTGCCATAGATCACATTCTTGGATTTCTGGTGGAGACCATTTCTTGGTTAAAAACTCGTACGTGTTAGCCTTCGGTATTATTGAAAATGGTCGTTCATGGCTATTTTCGACAAAAATTAGGGTTCTGTGGCCATTGATTGTCGACCAGAGGCTCATACACCTCACCCCACATATGTTTCCTTGCCATAGATCACATTCTTGGATTTCTGGTGGAGACCATTTCTTGGTCAAAAATCCGTAGGTGTTAGCCTTCGATATTATTGAAAATGGTCGTTCATGGCTATTTTCGACAAAAATGGGGGTTGTGTGGCCATTGATCATCGACCAGAGGCTCATACACCTCACCCCACATATGTTTTCTTGCCATATATCACATTCTTGGATTTCTGGTGGAGACCATTTCTTGGTCAAAAATCCGTAGGTGTTAGCCTTCGGTATTATTGAAAATGGTCGTTCATGGCTATTTTCGACAAAAATGGGGGTTGTGTGGCCATTGATCATCGACCAGACGCTCATACACCTCACCCCACATATGTTTCCTTGCCATAGATCACATTCTTGGATTTCTGGTGGAGACCATTTCTTGGTCTAAAATCCGTAGGTGTTAGCCTCTAGTATTATTGAAAATGGTCGCTCATGGCTATTTTCAAGGTCGCTCATGGCTATTTTCATAAAAAATGGGGGTTGTGTGGCCATTTATCATCGACTAGAGGCTCATAAACCTCACCCCACATATGTTTCCTTGCCATAGATTACATTCTTGGATTTCTGGTGGAAACCATTTCTTGGTTAAAAACTCGTACGTGTTAGCCTTCGGTATTATTGAAAATGGTCATTCATGGCTATTTTCGGCAAAATGGGGGTTGTGTGGCCATTGATCGTCGACCAGAGGCTCATACACCTCACCCCACATATGTTTCCTTGTCGTAGATCACATTCTTGGATTTCTGGTGGAGACCATTTCTTGGTCAAAAATCCGTAGGTGTTAGCCTTCGATATTATTGAAAATGGTCGTTCATGGCTATTTTCGACAAAAATTTGGGTTGTGTGGCCATTGATCATCGACCAGAGGCTCATACACCTCACCCCACATATGTTTCCTTGCCATAGATCACATTCTTGGATTTCTGGTGGAGACTATTTCTTGGTCAAAAATCCGTAGGTGTTAGCCTTCGGTATTATTGAAAATGGTCGTTCATGGCTATTTTCGGCAAAATGGGGGTTGTGTGGCCCTTGATCATCGACCAGAGGCTCGTACACCTCACCCCACATATGTTTCCTTGCCATAGATCACATTCTTGGATTTCTGGTGGAGACCATTTCTTGGTCAAAAATCCGTAGGTGTTAGCCTTCGGTATTATTGAAAATGGTCATTCATGGCTATTTTCGACAAAAATGGGGGTTGTGTGGCCATTGATCATCGACCAGAGGCTCATACACCTCACCCCACATATGTTTCCTTGCCATAGATCACATTCTTGGATTTCTGGTGGAGACCATTTCTTGGTCAAAAATCCGTAGGTGTTAGCCTCCGTTATTATTGAAAATGGTCGTTCATGGCTATTTTCGACAAAAATGGGGGTTGTGTGGCCATTGATCATCGACCAGAGGCTCATACACCTCACCCCACATATGTTTCCTTGTCGTAGATCACATTCTTGGATTTCTGGTGGAGACCATTTCTTGGTCAAAAATCCGTAGGTGTTAGCCTCTAGTATTATTGAAAATGGTCGCTCATGGCTATTTTCAAGGTCGCTCATGGCTATTTTCATAAAAAATGGGTGTTGTGTGGCCATTTATCATTGATTAGAGGCTCATAAACCTCACCCCACATATGTTTCCTTGTCGTAGATCACATTCTTGGATTTCTGGTGGAGACCATTTCTTGGTCAAAAATCCGTAGGTCTTAGCCTCTAGTATTATTGAAAATGGTCGCTCATGGCTATTTTCAAGGTCGCTCATGGCTATTTTCATAAAAAATGGGGGTTGTGTGGCCATTGATCGTCGACCAGAGGCTCATACACCTCACCCCACATATGTTTCCTTGCCATAGATCACATTCTTGGATTTCTGGTGGAGACCATTTTTGGTTAAAAATCCGTACGTGTTAGCCTTTGGTATTTTTGAAAATGGTCATTCATGGCTATTTTCATAAAAATGGGGGTTGTGTGGCCATTGATCATCGACCAGAGGCTCATACACCTCACCCCACATATGTTTCCCTGTCGTAGATCACATTCTTGGATTTCTGGTGGAGACCATTTCTTGGTCAAAAATCCGTAGGTGTTAGCCTTCGATATTATTGAAAATGGTCGTTCATGGCTATTTTCGACAAAAATGGGGGTTGTGTGGCCAATGATCATCGACCAGAGGCTCATACACCTCACCCCACATATGTTTCCTTGCCATAGATCACATTCTTGGATTTCTGGTGGAGACCATTTCTTGGTCAAAAATCCGTAGGTCTTAGCCTTCGGTATTATTGAAAATGGTCATTCATGGCTATTTTCGGCAAAATGGGGGTTGTGTGGCCATTGATCGTCGACTAGAGGCTCATACACCTCACCCCACATATGTTTCCTTGCCATAGATCACATTCTTGGATTTCTAGTGGAGACCATTTCTTGGTTAAAAATCCGTACGTGTTAGCCTTTGGTATTTTTGAAAATGGTCATTCATGGATATTTTCATAAAAAATGGGGGTTGTGTGGCCATTGATCATCGACCAGAGGCTCATACACCTCACCCCACATATGTTTCCTTGTCGTAGATCACATTCTTGGATTTCTGGTGGAGGCCATTTCTTGGTCAAAAATCCGTAGGTGTTAGCCTTCGGTATTATTGAAAATGGTCGTTTATGGCTATTTTCGACAAAAATGGGGGTTGTGTGCCATTGATCATCGACCAGAGGCTCATACACCTCACCCCACATATGTTTCCTTGCCATATATCACATTCTTGGATTTCTGGTGGAGACCATTTCTTGGTCAAAAATCCGTAGGTCTTAGCCTTCGGTATTATTGAAAATGGTCATTCATGGCTATTTTCGGCAAAATGGGGGTTGTGTGGCCATTGATCGTCGACCAGAGGCTCATACACCTCACCCCACATATGTTTCCTTGCCATAGATCACATTCTTGGATTTCTGGTGGAGACCATTTCTTGGTTAAAAATCCGTACGTGTTAGCCTTTGGTATTTTTGAAAATGGTCATTCATGGCTATTTTCGACAAAAATGGGGGTTGTGTGGCCATTGATCATCGACTAGAGGCTCATACACCTCACCCCACATATGTTTCCTTGCCATAGATCACATTCTTGGATTTTTGGTGGAGACCATTTCTTGGTCAAAAATTCGTAGGTGTTAGCCCTCGGTATTATTGAAAATGGTCGTTCATGGCTATTTTCGACAAAAATGGGGGTTGTGTGGCCATTGATCATCGACCAGACGCTCATACACCTCACCCCACATATGTTTCCTTGCCATAGATCACATTCTTGGATTTCTGGTGGAGACCATTTCTTGGTCTAAAATTCGTAGGTGTTAGCCTCTAGTATTATTGAAAATGGTCGTCGACCAGAGGCTCATACACCTCACCCCACATATGTTTCCTTGCCATAGATCACATTCTTGGATTTCTGGTGGAGACCATTTCTTGGTCAAAAATCCATAGGTGTTAGCCTTCAGTGTCATTGAAAATAGTCATTCATGGCTATTTTCGACAAAAATGGGGGTTGTGTGGCCATTGATCATCGACCAGAGGCTCATACACCTCACCCCACATATGTTTCCTTGCCATAGATCACATTCTTGGATTTCTGGTAGAGACCATTTCTTGGTCAAAAATCCGTACGTGTTAGCCTCTAGTATTATTGAAAATGGTCGCTCATGGCTATTTTCAAGGTCGCTCATGGCTATTTTCATAAAAAATGGGGGTTGTGTGGCCATTGATCATCGACCAGAGGCTCATACACCTCACCCCACATATGTTTCCTTGCCATAGATCACATTCTTGGATTTCTGGTGGAGACCATTTCTTGGTCAAAAATCCGTAGGTGTTAGCCTTCGGTATTATTGTAAATGGTCATTCATGGCTATTTTCGACAAAAATGGGGGTTGTGTGGCCATTGATCATCGACCAGACGCTCATACACCTCACCCCACATATGTTTCCTTGTCGTATATCACATTCTTGGAATTCTGGTGGAGACCATTTCTTGGTCAAAAATCCGTAGGTGTTAGCCTTCGGTATTATTGAAAATGGTCGTTCATGGCTATTTTCGACAAAAATGGGGGTTGTGTGGCCATTGATCATCGACCAGAGGCTCGTACACCTCACCCCACATATGTTTCCTTACCATAGATCACATTCTTGGATTTCTGGTGGAGACCATTTCTTGGTCAAAAACTCGTACGTGTTAGCCTTCGGTATTATTGAAAATGGTCGTTCATGGCTATTTTCGACAAAAATGGGGGTTGTGTTGCCATTGATCATCGACCAGAGGCTCGTACACTTCACCCCACATATGTTTTCTTGCCATAGATCATAATCTTGGATTTCTCGTGGAGACCATTTGTTGGTCAAAAATTCATAGGTGTTAGCCTTCAGTGTCATTGAAAATGGTCATTCGTGGCTATTTTCGACAAAAAATGGGGGTTGTGTCGCCATTGATCATCGACCAGATGCTCATACACCTCACCCCACATATGTTTCCTTGCCATAGATCACATTCTTGGATTTCTGGTGGAGACCATTTCTTGGTCTAAAATCCGTAGGTGTTAGCCTCTAGTATTATTGAAAATGGTCGCTCATGGCTATTTTCAAGGTCGCTCATGGCTATTTTCATAAAAAATGGGGGTTGTGTGGCCATTTATCATCGACTAGAGGCTCATAAACCTCACCCCACATATGTTTCCTTGCCATAGATTACATTCTTGGATTTCTGGTGGAAACCATTTCTTGGTTAAAAACTCGTACGTGTTAGCCTTCGGTATTATTGAAAATGGTCATTCATGGCTATTTTCGGCAAAATGGGGGTTGTGTGGCCATTGATCGTCGACCAGAGGCTCATACACCTCACCCCACATATGTTTCCTTGTCGTAGATCACATTCTTGGATTTCTGGTGGAGACCATTTCTTGGTCAAAAATCCGTAGGTGTTAGCCTTCGATATTATTGAAAATGGTCGTTCATGGCTATTTTCGACAAAAATGGGGGTTGTGTGGCCATTGATCATCGACCAGAGGCTCATACACCTCACCCCACATATGTTTCCTTGCCATAGATCACATTCTTGGATTTCTGGTGGAGACCATTTCTTGGTCAAAAATCCGTAGGTCTTAGCCTCTAATATTATTGAAAATGGTCGTTCATGGCTATTTTCGACAAAAATGGGGGTTGTGTGGCCATTGATCATCGACCAGAGGCTCATACACCTCACCCCACATATGTTTCCTTGCCATAGATCACATTCTTGGATTTCTGGTGGAGACCATTTCTTGGTCAAAAATCCGTAGGTGTTAGCCTTCGGTATTATTGAAAATGGTCGTTCATGCTATTTTCTACAAAAATAGGGGGGTTGTGTGGCCATTGATCATCGACCAGACGCTCATACACCTCACCCCACATATGTTTCCTTGCCATAGATCACATTCTTGGATTTCTGGTGGAGACCATTCCTTGGTCTAAAATCCGTAGGTGTTAGCCTCTAGTATTATTGAAAATGGTCGCTCATGGCTATTTTCAAGGTCGCTCATGGCTATTTTCATAAAAAATGGGGGTTGTGTGGCCATTTATCATCGACTAGAGGCTCATAAACCTCACCCCATGTTGGGGACTTGTTCTCAAATGCTAAGAGTTAAGAACAAGGCAACATAAAAAGTGTTAAATGTTAAAGTCCTTCGTCCTTTTAATTATTATGTCCCTTCGGGAAATAATAATCTCGGACGAAGGCTACGAAGGACATACCTTCGTAAATATGGCAATAAAATGACGAAGGTCTCGTATAAGGCACAAAGCATAAAGCAGACATTTTAAATATTATAACAGAATCATTTCTACTTCATTATCATAGGAAAAATAGAAATGATTTCAAATTACAAATGTACCTTCGGTCTTGAAGGAAGAGGAAAATACAAGCGTGACGCAGTAATAAATGCCAAGTCAGCGTGAACAGTACGGAGATACTGTTCACCTATTTATAGACACAGGACGCAACCTGTGATAAATTACAATTATGCCCCTTACAAAAGTTTATAACACTGACTCAGACCTTTATGGATAAAAAGGTCATTCTATCTATATGTCGGTTTGTAACGCCGAAGCTCCATAAAAAGGACCCTTCGTCCATCTCCTGGGGACGACTTCAGCCGAAGCTGCTTCTTCGTGTAAGACCTTCGGCGCACCGAAGCATGACCCCAACAGTAGCCCCTTTCGCGGTGCTAGATCGTTTTTCGTAACGAGCTTGACCCGTGAAAAAAGCCTCTTCAGCTTCGGGAAGCCGAAGGTCCAAAAAACACCTTCCCTGAGCTCGTTGCGGAGAAACGATCCATCTTCCGAGCGCGTGCCAGGCCCACCTCGCAGAGTTACTGTTTGATCTTTGCGGTCCACTGCACAGCGAGTACGGGTGGCTGCCCGCCTGGTGTAAAAATCCTGCCGCTTCGCCTTCTTACCTGCGGCACTATATAAACAGGCGAGTAGGTGCAAAGTTACCACAGCATTCATTGCTATTTTCACTGTTTTGCTGCCAAAATTTTTAACCATCGCCGAAGCTTTGTCCATCAGAATTGAACGAAGCTCCAGCCTGAAACCTGCTTCGGAGGAAGAAAATATTAAAAATTTCGCAAGTTCATAGTTAAATGGCCAGAGTGCGTTCTACTGCCAGGGTTGAGCGTGAGGGAGGCGAAACTGAAGCTTCGGAGACTGTTCCCATCTCCGAAGCCATGCAACGCTCCGGGTTGATAGTTACTGAAGGGACTCCTGGTGAAGATGCAGAACAAACACAACAAGCATCTGCCGGAGGAGAAGAAGAAGTTTTTGAGGAAACTGATCCCGAGGACGATTATCGTTTTGCCATGCCAAGCAAGCCCAGCCACTTGGACTTTGGAAAGTCCACCGTTTCAAAGGCTGATCTCTCCAAAATGGTAAAGTCAGGCTTTTTCAATGAAGATCAGAAGAAGCTACTACGCTTCGGGGGAGAAGAGACTACCCCGCAGCCGGAAAAAGATGAAATTGTCATTTTTAAGAGCTTTTTAAAAGCTGGATTAAGATTCCCCCTTCACGGGATTATTGCAGAGGTGCTGAAGAGGTTCGGTATCTATTTTCACCAGCTGACCCCTAATGCTATCGTTAGGCTCAGTGTCTATATTTGGGCGCTCCGAAGCCAAGCAGTGGAGCCATTTGCGGACAGCTTCTGCCGGGTTCACGAACTGCATTACCAGACGAAGGCTAGAAAGGATGGCTTGCATGATAATTTTGGTTGCTACAACTTTGCTTATCGGAAGTCCACGAAGTTTCCTGTAATCAGCTATCGGAGTAAATGGGCAGCAGGGTGGAAGTCTGAGTGGTTTTATGTTAAGGTTAATGATGACAAGGAGAAACTTGTGCAAAGTCCACTCGCACTAACCTTCGGAGAAACCCGACCTCCCTGCAACATGTCAATAGACGGTACCACACGAAAAGCAATGGATGAATTCAGAATTGTTGCAGAGCATGTTAGTACAAGAGACCTGGTGCAGGAATTCTTGGCTTTCCAAGTTTTTCCTAGTTTAAAAAATTGGGAAATGCCGAAGCCGAAGGGGGAAAAGAAAGAAGGTGAACTTGTGCGTTTACCTTACCATTTCAAATTTAAGAAATACTTTAAAACACCTTGCCAAGAGTGGTTGGAAACGATTGAAGCAATGTGCAATGAAATTCTTGGCAACTATTCCAAAAAAGAAGATCAGTTGATGACCGCAGCCTTCGGCACCCGTCCAAAACGAAGGCTAAATCGAGTGTTGGACGCCTTGGGTTTCGAATACCCAGACTACGAAAATCTGAACAAAGGTGCCGGAGGCCAAAAAAGGAAAAGGGTAACTGAAGCCTTAGATGAAGGTGAAAAAGAGCCAATAAAAAAGAAAATTCCGAAGAAAAGGAAAACTTCTTCTCCGAAGCAACAAATATCCGAAGCAGAAGAGACCCCCGCATCACCTTCTGCTGCTGTTGTTGAGGAAATTCTGAAGGTAATGACTGAATCCTTACCTGCGAAGCTAAGTCCACTGGGTCCACAACTGACAAAGTTTTTTCAGAAGGACAAGGAGCCCGAGAAATCGAGGAAAACAATCAAGGCAAAGAAACAAAGAATCATTACCGTGACAGAGGTAATTGACAAAATGCCGCCAAGAGCTTCGGCCCAAAAAACCCAAACGACTGCAGAGGGGGCAGATATTGAAATTGCACCTTCGGAGGCCGCAGCTGCCGAAGCTGCCTCAGCTGAAGGTTTGAATTTGGATAGCACAATTGAACATATTGACCAAATACTGCTAGACATGGCTGCAGAAGAAGCTACCACTGCTGCCGAAGAGGCCATGACCGCGGCGTCAAAGAAAGGAAAAGAAATTGCTGATGAAGCTTCGGAAAATGAAGCCTTCGCGTTCCAAAATTTAGTTGGAGAACAACTATCAAAAGCTGAAATAGAAGAGCTTAAAGAGTATGCCAAATCCTGTGGATACAAACCTAGGGCACTCCTCTTTGGAGGCGTTGATGACGAGAAATTAGAGTGTATTCGAGACCAAACGGGGGCCAAAGTTATCAGTACTTTGTCCAAGAGTATTGGATTCCCGAAGCTGGAAACAGACATCAGCCGCTACCGACGACAACATGTCGTTGGTAGTTTATTTTACTCCAACTTCAAGGTGAACAACTTGTCCTCTAAATTTTGTTGTTTCTAATAAAACTTGTCTGACGAAGGTTGTGTTCATACAGAGTATGCTGTTGAGCAAAGCCTTGCAAATGCAACAAGATCTTGAAGATAAAAAGCATGAAGTTATAATTGAAAATTTGGAAAACAAAATAAAGGAGCAATCAGATTCTTTCGAGAAAAAGAACTTTGAGCTCCAGGCAACCGAAGGTTTATTGGCGGAAGCTGAAGCAAAAATATCAGAACTGAATACGAAGCTTCTCCGCCAGTCTGAGCAGTTCGAAAGAGAGAAGCAAGATCTTAGTGCAAAACTCGAAGCCGAAGCTCAGCAAAATTCAGATTTGAGGAAACTACTGTCAAATCTTCAAGAAAACTGCTTGAAATTTAGCAGTAATTGTATTGAACGATTAAAAAAGATATTTTACTCTGTTGGGGCCAGCAGCGGGAAGTTTAACCCCTCAGCGGAAAATTTACCACAGGCCTTCGATCATATTGAAGCTGAAATCGAAGAACTTGACGAAGTTATAGCCGGGCACGGCGACTTCTGTGCCTGGGTAGCTTCTCGGGGTACCGCTGCTGCATTCCTGAAGGCCGGCTGCGAGCATGGAAAAATTGTCAACAGGCCCAACTTCAGCCTGTCTCCATCAATTCTGGATGATATACCTGACCTCGCCCGCAGCATCTCAAATAGATTTATAAAAATGATATGGACAAAAGGCGGGCGGGAGAAGGCTGGAGACGAAGCTCGAAGCCATCTTGAACCAGTAAGAAATGAAACTTCGTACTTACTTTCTCCTTTGCAGTTGATTTTTACTTACGATACCTTGATTTATGTAGGATGACGAAGCTCAAAGTGATGCTTAAAGTATATGCCGCCGAAGCTGTCGCTGAAGCTGAAGCTTAATGAAACTTAGGATACTTTTGTAACAACTTTTGTAACTACAATTGAACTGTTCTCAAGGAACTTTGTACATACCTTGTAATATATTCTTACCCTTTTGCTGAGGCGCTTTGATGTGGACGAAATCAGTATTTTGAGCCAAGGGCGAAAAAACACCTTCCCTTCTTTTCGTACACAACGAAGCATAAGAGACCAATTCTTCTTTTTCCGAACGACGAAGCTTTTCTTTTTTTTTTTACACCACAAGGCACAACGAATCATAAAAAATCACTTCTCCTTTTTGCCGAAGCTTTTCTTTTACATAACAAACCATAAAGAACCACTTCTCCTTTTTGCCGAAGCAATCACTTTGGTACATAAATGCTATGAATGAATGCTATGAATGAATGCTTATGCATGCAAATGCCATGATGTAATGTGCGAATGAATGTTCAAAACGTATGTCCGAAGCCACACTCTCAGCCGTTATTTATTTAGAACCATCCACACATCAGCTCTGCATTCCCTTAGGAACGTCTTTGGAGCTTTTTCGCCTTTTACTTAGGCAGTATAAGCTCTGCATTCCCTTAGGAACGTCTTTGGAGCTTCTTCGCCTTTTACTTAGGCGGTATAAGCTCTGCATTCCCTTAGGAACGTCTTTGGAGCTTCTTCGCCTTTTACTTAGGCGGTATCAGCGTTGACTTTTCGCTGTAAGCTCTGCATCCCCTTAGGGACGTCTTTGGTGCTTCTTCTCTCTCTCTTTTTTTTTAGTTTCGGCACTCGATGGTGCGTTCCCAGCTTTTACATTTACATTCTTTGGGGGATTTTGCTCTTATAAAACTAAAAAGGAAATTACATATGATGGCCCCATTAAAAACCTTTCTCCCCCTTTAGAAAGGAAAAGGGTGCCATGAAAGAGAAAAACATAAAAAAGTTACATCAAGTTATACATAATATCTCCGAAGCTCATCTGCATTCCAAGATCTTGGAATTTCATTACCATCCATGTCCTTCAGTCTGTATGACCCAGGCCTTGACGAAGATGCCACTAAGAAAGGCCCTTCCCATTTCAATTGTAGCTTGCCCACTGTATCTGGGTTGGCCACTCTCCGAAGCACCAAATGTCCTGGCTCAATATTTTTTAGCCGGACCTTTCTATCTCGCCATTTGATTGTTTCAGCTTGATATTTATTGATATTCTCCACGGCCTGAAGCCTGATCCCTTCTAAGGCATCTTTTTCCACAAGACAAGCATCTTCGGCATCTGACTCCGCCGAAGCTATCACTCTTATTGATCCAGCTTTAGCTTCTTCCGGAGTTATTGCTTCGTCTCCGAATAATAGCTTGAATGGGGTAAAGCCTGTAGACCTTGATGTTGTTGTATTGTGGCTCCACACCACTTTGGTCAACTGATCTGGCCACTTTCCCCTTGGTTGATTAAAGATTAGCTTCATTATTCCTGTCATTATGATGCCGTTTGCCCTTTCAACAAGCCCATTTGACTCCGGATGCCTGACTGATGCAAAATGGATCTTCGTTCCAATTTGATCACAGAAATTTCTGAAAGCTTCGGAGTCAAACTGTGTTCCATTATCTACAGTAATGGCCTTCGGTACCCCGAAGCGACAGACAATATTCTGCCAGAAAAACTTTTGGACAGTAGCCGAAGTTATTGTGGCCAATGGCTTCGCCTCAATCCACTTAGAAAAATACTCCACAGCTACTATGACATATTTTAGATTCCCTTGGGCCGGTGGTAATGGGCCCAACAAGTCAAGGCCCCACCTTTGCAATGGCCAGATGGGTTGTATCAGCTGTGTCAAAGACGAAGGTTGCTTTTGATCTCTTGCACATTTCTGACAACCTTCGCACTTTTGAACTAACTCCGCCGCATCCGAAGCTGCCTTCGGCCAATAAAATCCTTGGCGGAATACTTTTCCAAGTAATGGCCTGGATCCGATGTGAGATCCACATAGGCCTGCATGTATCTCTTTCATTAACTCTATACCTTCGGCTCTAGACAAGCACTTGAGCAACGGGGCACAAACTCCATGCTTGTATAACTCCCCCTCTATCATGACATACGGACGAGCTCTTGCCTCTATCCTTTTATTACAGGCTTCGTCATCTGATAGGAAGTTACCCTGAAGGTAAGAGATTATTTCAGTTCTCCAATCTTCGCTGTAAACAGGAGAAATGTTGAGGACTGCTCTTTCAAGTAGCTCCACTGAAGGTGCCTTTATTGTTTCGAAGAAGACGTCCGAAGGTAACGGCAGCCCCTGTGCTGCAGACTTGGCTAATAAATCAGCATGCTCATTTTGTCCTCGAGGGATATTCTTGACAGAGAATCCTTCGAAGGAGGCCTCAATCCTTCGGACCGTATCTAGGTATTTTTCAAGCTTCGGATCTTTAGCCTTGCAACTTTTGTCAATATGACCCGAAACAACCTGGGAATCAGTTTTAAGAATCGCCCTTCTGATTCCCATTGCCTTTAATTTCCGAAGACCCAGGAGCAGGGCTTCGTATTCAGTTATATTATTTGTGCAGCTGAAGTCAAGTCTTGCTGCATAGCAAGTTTTAACCTTGGATGGTGAGACCAACACAGCAGCTGCACCTGCTCCGAAGGTTCCCCAAGAGCCATCACAAAACACTGTCCATACTTCGGCATCTTTATTTGCTTCTTCGTCCTGAGCCCCTGGCGTCCAGTCGGCAATGAAATCTGCCAATGCTTGGGACTGGATTGAGGACCTATGAACATATTCAATGTAAAATTCATTGAGCTCCGCGGCCCATTTTCCAATCCGTCCAGTAGCTTCTCTATTTCTCATGATATCCTTCAATGGCTGTGAAGAAGGAACAATAATGTTGTATGCCTGAAAATAATGCCGAAGCTTCCTGGATGCCATTAAAACGGCATACAATACCTTCTCTAGCTCTGTATAATTTTTCTTTGAGACACTAAGGACCTCAGATACAAAATATACTGGGACCTGCTTCCTGACTTGTCCATCAAACTTCTCTTGGACAAGTGCCGCACTTACTGCTGAGTGCGAAGCTGCCACATATAACAACAGAGGAGCCCCTGGCGTTGGTGGAGTTAATGTTGTGAGATCTATCAAGTATTGCTTCAGCTCTTCGAATGCTTTCTGTTGATTTGGACCCCATTGAAAGACTTCAGCTGACTTCAGCACCTCGAAAAATGGTAAGTTTCTTTTTGCTGATCTGGATATAAATCTGTTGAGAGATGCCAGCCTTCCTGTCAATCTTTGGGCTCCCTTTCTTGTGGTTGGTGGCTCCATCCGAAGTATAGCTTCGATTTTATTTGGATTAGCTTCGATTCCCTTTGTTGAAACCAAGCATCCAAGGAATTTCCCCTTCTTTACTCCGAAGACGCACTTTTCTGGATTTAGCTTCAGACCAGCTTGTCTGAAGCTGGCGAAGGTCTCCTGCAGATCAGCAATATGATTTTCTTGCTTCGTACTCTTCACAATGATGTCATCGACATAAGTCAACACATTTCTGCCTATCTGAGACTGGAGAACTTTTGCTGTCATTCGACTGAAACTCCCTCCGGCATTTTTGAGCCCCTCAGGCATCCGAAGATAGCAATATGTACCACTTGGGGTTATGAAGCTAGTTTTTGGCTCATCTTCCTTCTTCATCCAAATTTGATGATAGCCTGAGTAGCAGTCTAGGAGACTCATGAGCTCTGAAGAAGCTGCTGCATCGACTAAAGAGTCTATCCTTGGCAGCGGGAATTCATCCTTCGGACAAGCCTTGTTGAGATCTGTGAAATCGATACACATTCTCCACTTGCCATTGGCCTTCTTCACCATAACAGTGTTAGCTAGCCACTCTGGATACTTCACTTCTCTGATAACTCCTGCACTGAGGAGTCTTTTTACTTCATTGCGAGCCCCTTCGGCCTTGTCATCAGACATTTTCCGAAGCCTCTGCTTTCGGGGTCTGAAGGATGGGTCAACATTGAGCGAATGTTCAATAACATCCCGATTTACTCCACAAAGATCATTAGCTGACCATGCAAAAACATCTTTGTTGTTGAATAAAAACCTTATCAAGGTTTTCTCCTGATCTTCAGATAATTGCGAGCCCAACAGCACCTTCTGCTCTGCTATGTCTTCACACAATAACATGGGCTTCGGCTGATCCGCTGAAGCTGCCTTCTCCCTCCTGAATTTATACTGTTCACAAGCTTCGGCTCCATCTATGTTATGGATTGCCTTGGAGTCAGTCCAGCTTCCTTCGGCCCTTCTAGCAGCTTCCTGGCTTCCATGAATAGCAATAGGCCCTTGGTCCGAAGGTATCTTCATGCAAAGATAAGCTGGGTGAAGAATTGCTTCGAAGGCATTAAGAGTACCACGGCCAATGATAGCATTGTAAGGATACTCCATGTCAACAATATCAAACACAACTTGTTCAGTCCTTGTATTGTTAACAAATCCGAAGGTCACCGGCATAGTAATCTTCCCAAGTGCTACAATCTGTCGCCCTCCGAAGCCACAAAGAGGGTGCGTAGCATCATGAATCTTATCTTCGGGCTCTTGCATTTGTCTGAAGGCTTTAGCAAATATAATATCAGCTGCACTGCCTGTATCAACCAAGACATTGTGAACTAGAAATCCTTTGATCACACAAGAAATAACCATGGCATCATTGTGAGGATAGTCCTTAAGCTGAAGGTCTTCCTGAGAGAAAGTAATTGGAATGTGGGACCATTTTGACTTGATGAAGGGTCCCTGCACTCCAACATGCTGCACCCTTCTCTGAGCCTCCTTCTTCTGCTTCTTATTAGCCGGCTCTGAGCAAGAACCGCCTGTGATCGGGAGCACCAGCTTCGAAGCCGAAGCAGCTCCAGCTTGATTGTTGAACGAAGCCATCAGCTCAGAAAAGTGGAAGTGAGTTCACCGGAGGTGGGCGCCAATGTTGGGGACTTGTTCTCAAATGCTAAGAGTTAAGAACAAGGCAACATAAAAAGTGTTAAATGTTAAAGTCCTTCGTCCTTTTAATTATTATGTCCCTTCGGGAAATAATAATCTCGGACGAAGGCTACGAAGGACATACCTTCGTAAATATGGCAATAAAATGACGAAGGTCTCGTATAAGGCACAAAGCATAAAGCAGACATTTTAAATATTATAACAGAATCATTTCTACTTCATTATCATAGGAAAAATAGAAATGATTTCAAATTACAAATGTACCTTCGGTCTTGAAGGAAGAGGAAAATACAAGCGTGACGCAGTAATAAATGCCAAGTCAGCGTGAACAGTACGGGGATACTGTTCACCTATTTATAGACACAGGACGCAGCCTGTGATAAATTACAATTATGCCCCTTACAAAAGTTTATAACACTGACTCAGACCTTTATGGATAAAAAGGTCATTCTATCTATATGTCGGTTTGTAACGCCGAAGCTCCATAAAAAGGACCCTTCGTCCATCTCCTGGGGACGACTTCAGCCGAAGCTGCTTCTTCGTGTAAGACCTTCGGCGCACCGAAGCATGACCCCAACAGTCGGCTTTCTGAAAACAGTTTTTTAGTGTTTCCGAAGATGTCTGAAGATAAGAAGACTGGTCCCGAGATGAAGCTGAGTCTATCTGAAGAGAAGAACCTGGGATTTCTTATGGCAATGTCAAAGACCAATACTGAGAAAATCACGAAGGAGATTCTTGAAGGTTTGTCCGAAGATACTGGCGACAGCGACAGCTATGATATAGAAAGTAGTGGGGAAGAGGCCGAAGATCGTCCCTGGCGACCAAGCCATTCAGTTTTTGGAAAAACCATTATTAAACAAAGCCATATTGATAATATGAGGGGGCGGTATTTTCGAGATATATCTATTGTGAGGGCTGACGCTGGAGAAAAGACTTCTCCCACCCTCGAAGAAGATGAAGTCGTGATCTTCCGAAGCTTCCTCAAGGCTGGGCTTCGGTTCCCTCTAAGCAACTTTGTTGTCGAAGTGCTGAAGACATTTCAAGTCTACCTTCATCAACTTACTCCCGAAGCTATCATAAGAATGGGGATCTTTGTCTGGGCTGCGAGAAGCCAAGGTTTAGAACCAAATGCCAAGAGCTTTTGCAACATTCATGAATTGATATACGAGACGAAGCCCTGGGGGAAAGAACAATATCATAACAACTTTGGTTGCTATAGCTTCGGTGCTCGCTCCGGGTCAAGCTGCCCTGTGCCAACCTTTCGGAAGAGGTGGCCCGGAGCCTGGATGACAGAGTGGTTTTATGTAAAGAATGACTTAACAGCGCAAGAAAATGTCAAGAGTATTATTTTGTATCCCATCTGGCAACGCTTCGGACTTCGAAGGCCGAAGGTTGAAATGGATGAAGCAGCCGAGGAATGCCAAAGAGCCTTCGGCGTGATCTGCTCTTTCATTGGGACAAGGGACCTGGTCCAAGAGCACATTGCCTTCAGGGTATGGCCACTTGCAGAAAAGTGGGAAATGCCGAAGGAGACCATTAAAGAGTCCGACGAAGGCGGACTGGTCAGACTAAAATACACATTCAAATATGCAGATAAATTTGTTGAACCTGATGATGACTGGTTAAAAAGTATTGAAAATTTAAGTGATGAACTGCTTGGGGCTTATTCGAAGGCCGAAAACACTGCAATGTCAGAAGCCTTCGGAGGCCGAAAGAAGAAGAGGCTGAATCGGGTGTTCGATGCAATCGGGTTTGTCTACCCTGACTATTGCTATCCTATTCGGAGGCAGAAGAGGAAAAACACAACCTCTGAAATAGAAGAAACTGCAATTTCTCCTTGCGAGCCAGAACCGAAAAGGAAGAAGATAAAGGTTCTTACGCATCGGCCGCGCTATATTGAACCAGCTTCGGTGCCCGAGTTTACCGGCGAGACTTCTTCGGCCACCGAAGCTGAAAAACCAACCAAGCCAACTTTGCTGCCAGAAGTCGCAGAAATGGCCGAAGCGCCGACAAAGACAAAATTGGGGCAATCAAAAATTTTGCTATTAGAAACGAAAGAGACGGCCGAAGCTCCGTCCACAGAAAAAATGGAAGAGGTAAAGGAAACGACTGAGGGCTCCAAAACATCAGAAGTTTTGAGTCCTGCAGCAAACATTGAGATAGCAAAAAATCAAAAAGTGCCAGCCGTAACTCCGAAAAGAAAGAGAATGGCTAATGTGCTAGATGTACTGGAAACGATCAAATCTTCAAGCACACCTCCGAAGAAGGCTGCTGCCACTCCTGAAACAATAACCGGAATTTCTTATTCTAAAGCTCCAGGGCAAGAGACTGATATCGAAGCTAAACCCTCAGAGCCCGCAAAGATAAAACCCTTGGAAAGTGAGGCAGAAAAAGTAACAAAGCCAACCTTTGTTGAAGAAACCGGTGTTATTGCCCCCGAAGCATCCCCCAAAATTCGTGATTATATTATTCGTCATGCTTCGGGGAAAAAACTATCAGAAAAAGAAGAGCAAGAGGCCCAGCACTGCGCCAAAAAACTGAAGTATCCAAAGGGGGCATTAATATTCAATGGCAGTGGAGAAGAAGACTTCTTGTATTGTCTTCCCGACAGCAAGGAAATTTCTGTCTGTCGGGAGATGAGCAAGAGCTTCGGATTTCCAACTTTAGAAGACGGGCTCTCGGTGCTGTCGAAGAACGACCTGGCCGACAGCCTGGCTTACAATAGCTTAAAGGTGCGACAAGTGAAATCCTTGTATTTTTTGTTGGATCCAAAATTTTTCGTTTGTTTAAACCTTTTGACGCACTCATATTTCTCTTTGAAGGGCCTAATACTTAGCAATGCTCTCCGGGCACAGAAAGATGCTGAAGACGAAGGGTGTTCTATAGCCCTGAGCAACCTTCGTTCCGAAGTTATTGAACTGAGGAACGAAGGTCTTGAAAAAGATAAAATATTACACTCATTGATAAACAAAATAAAGGAAGACGAAGCTACTTTTAAAAGTCAAGCTGAAGCTCAGAAGCGCGAAATTGAAGACCTTCGGAAACAACTGGCCAGAGCCAAGGAAGAACGCATACTTGAAGAAACAAAGCGTGAACTCAGCGATCAATGGGCAAATCACCTAGAAGTGACTGTTGAAGAGCTTCGTTCGTCCAAAAAGAGATGCTACAACAAATCTATAGATTGTGTTAAAAAGTTAAAGGCTAGCTTCGCCAAGGTCGGCGCATTTTCAAGTGAGGAAAGCTTTTCGAGAGGCAATCCCGAAGGTCCCATCGAATGGATCGACCACGAAGCTGAAGCCTTCGAAGAAATTTTAACTAACCGAGGGGACATATGTGCCTTTTCTGGTGCCAGAGGGATTGCCACCATCTTAGAGAAGAAGGGCTGTGAACATGTAAAAATCCTAGCACAATCCGAAGCTACATTGTCCCTTGAAGATGCAAGAGATCCCTCGACCGAAGCTAGTATAATTGGTGGAAAGTTTTTCACTGATATCTGGGAAAATGGTGGCCGAGAAATGGCAGGAGAAATTATTCAAAGAAGTGAAAAGGGCATTCACGATGCTAGAGAAGTGGCTAAGGCTGCTGAAAAGAGCGCAGAGCCCGAAGGTCGATTAGGTATTAATTAATAGTTTGCATTGTGTTGTAACTTTTGGTTTTAAGCTTCGTTTGCCGTTTGTAATAGCAGCATAGCCGTGTCCTGTCCTTCAGATCCTACCGAAGCGTCTCCAGGCCCTCAGCCGAAAGGAGACGATGAAATTGAAAAGATGGCCGAAGCAATTATGAACGAAGTCGTCAATCGACTTCTAAATGAGGCTGCAGAAGTTGTTCTAAGAGAAAATTGAACGTTATTGTACATTAAACCTCTGAATTGTAATATTTTGTAATCCTGAATGTAAAATAGCTTTTTATTGCTCAATTCTTTATGAAGCATGAAACTACACACGTACCGCTTTTTGAGTCTTTGACGAAAAAACACCTTCCCTTCTTTTCATGCTTCGTGAAGAAAAAATTTTTATGTATCACAAGAATATCCATGATGCTCTGATGAAGAATATCCAAGCTTCGTGAAAATATTCTCCAAAGCTATATTCCGAAGATCAACATTGTGTCTCCTTGTAACTTGACACGAGTTTCACTTCGTGACATATGCAAGATTAATACTCCGAAGATCAACATTCTCCGAAGCATACTGTCCGAAGATCAATATTGTGTCCCCTTCTTGTGGCATATGCAATATGATGTATGATGCTTATGTTATGCAAAATGATGTGATGATGTTATGCTGAGTAAGATGTTGTTTATCCCGAAGATACACGTGTTCCTGTGACAAAACATATAAAATTTTTCATTATAAGCCTCCCTTAGGAGCTTCTTCGCCTTTTACTTCAGCGGAATCAGCGTTGACTTTTCGCTGTAAGCTCTGCATTCCCTTAGGAACGTCTTTGGAGCTTCTTCGCCCTTTACTTAGGCGGTATAAGCTCTGCATTCCCTTAGGAACGTCTTTGGAGCTTCTTCGCCCTTTACTTAGGCGGTATCAGCGTTGACTTTTCGCTGTATGCTCTGCATTCCCTTAGGAACGTCTTTGGAGCAAAAAACTTACACTGCGCTCCCTTTGGAACGGCTTTTTGTAACTTCGGCAACTTACTCTGCGTTCCTTAGAACGACTTTCTGTTGCTTTGAAAGGTTTTTAATGATCCGAAGGTCCTCCTTGTTACTGCAAATATTTAAGCTTCAGCAACTTAAGCCTGTGGAGAAGATAAATTTTCCTCATATTCAACCATGAAACTTATTAGATGAAAACTGAAATGTACTTCATTACACAGAAAATAGAACTAAATGGAAAAGACTACTATCAAAGTAGGATATTCGTCAATAGATGTGCTTTGATTCTGGCACAGTGCTATTGACTGTACGAGCTTCGGACTGCTCTCTGAAGTCCCTCTGACTCCCTTCTGGCTGCTGGCCTTGTTGCAAAGGAGGTGGAGGCGGAGGCTGTTGCCAGGAAGCTTGAGGCTGACTTGCCGAAGCAACAGAAACTGCAGGATGATTGCCCACATATTCTGGGATGTAGGGCGAATGATACGAAGCTGTATGCATGACCTGCTTCAGCTGAGCTTGTTGTGCTGCTGCTTCAGCTATTTCCTTTTGCTTCTGAATAGTAACATGGCACATCCTGGTAGTATGGCCTTTGTTCTCACCACAAAATAAGCAAAAGATTCTTCTCGGTTGATCACCAAATCTTCCTCCGAAGCCCCTGGCGCCTCTGCCTCTTGGAGCTGGTGGTCGGAAGGAGCTTTGTTGTTGCCCCGAAGCTTGTGAAGAGTATTGTGGCCTTTGTTGCTGACTCCCTTTATCATCATTCTGAGTGGAATTGTGAATTGACCTGACATGCCTCGGGTAAAACCTTCCTCCGAAGCCTCTGGTCATCTCAGAGAACCTGAAGGCCTCCTCCCTTCTTTGGCGAAAGTCATTATCAGCACGAATGTACTCGTCCATCTTTTGGAGCAGCTTCTCCAGAGTCTGAGGAGGCTTCCTAGCAAAGTATTGGGCTGTAGGTCCAGGACGAAGCCCCTTGATCATGGCTTCAATGACTATCTCATTGGGCACCGTTGGCGCCTGTGCCCTCAATCGTAGAAACCTTCGGACATATGCCTGAAGGTACTCTTCATGGTCCTGAGTACACTGGAAGAGAGCCTGAGCAGTGACCGGCTTCGTCTGAAACCCTTGAAAGCTAGTTATCAGCATATCTTTCAATTTCTGCCAAGAAGTGATTGTCCCTGGCCGAAGAGAAGAGTACCAAGTCTGAGCAACACTCCTGACAGCCATGACAAAAGATTTTGCCATGACCGCGGTATTGCCACCATACGAAGATATAGTTGCTTCATAACTCATGAGAAATTGCTTGGGGTCTGAGTGACCGTCAAACACGGGGAGCTGAGGTGGCTTGTAAGTCTGTGGCCAAGGTGTGGCCTGTAACTCTGTTGAAAGAGGAGAAGCATCATCAAAAGCAAAGTTTCCATGATGGAAATCGTCATACCAGTCATCCTCATTACGGAAGTCTTCTTGGTGAAGCTCTCTACGTGGAGGCCTTCGGTTTTGATCATCTTGAACAAGATGACGAACCTCTTCGGAAGCTTCATCTATCTGTCTCTGAAGATCAGCTAGACGGGCCATCTTCTCCTTCTTGCGTTGAACCTGCTGCTGAAGGATTTCCAGGTTTTGAATTTCTTGATCTAGATCATCCTCCAGAGGTGTTGGACTGGCAGCCTTCCTCTTCTGGCTTCGTGCCTCTCTAAGAGAAAGGACGTCTTGATTGGGGTCCATCGGCTGCAGCGTGCCAGCCCCTGCTGCTGAAGCCTTCTTCGGCGGCATGACGAAGGTGATGCTTGTCGAAGGTGTTGAAAAACTCAAAAAGGTGGAAGTGAGTTCACCGGAGGTGGGCGCCAATGTTGGGGACTTGTTCTCAAATGCTAAGAATTAAGAACAAGGCAACATAAAAAGTGTTAAGTGTTAAGGTCCTTCGTCCTTTTAATTATTATGTCCCTTCGGGAAATAATAATCTCAGACGAAGGTTACGAAAGACATACCTTCGTAAACATGGCAATGAATGACGAAGGTTTCGTATAATACACAAAGTATAATACAAACATTTAAATATTGTGACAGGATCATTTCTATTTACATTCTTGGATTTCTGGTGGAAACCATTTCTTGGTTAAAAACTCGTACGTGTTAGCCTTCGGTATTATTGAAAATGGTCATTCATGGCTATTTTCGGCAAAATGGGGGTTGTGTGGCCATTGATCATCGACCAGAGGCTCGTACACCTCACCCCACATATGTTTCCTTGCCATAGATCACATTCTTGGATTTCTGGTGGAGACCATTTCTTGGTCAAAAATCCGTACGTGTTAGCCTTTGGTATTTTTGAAAATGGTCATTCATGGCTATTTTCGACAAAAATGGTGGTTGTCTGGCCATTGATCATCGACTAGACTCTCATACACCTCACCCCACATATGTTTCCTTGCCATAGATCACATTCTTGGATTTTTGGTGGAGACCATTTCTTTGTCAAAAATCCGTAGGTGTTAGCCTTCGGTATTATTGAAAATGGTCGTTCATGGCTATTTTCGACAAAAATGGGGGTTGTGTGGCCATTGATCATCGACCAGACGCTCATACACCTCACCCCACATATGTTTCCTTGTCATAGATCACATTCTTGGATTTCTGGTGGAGACCATTTCTTGGTCTAAAATCCATAGGTGTTAGCCTCTAGTATTATTGAAAATGGTCGCTCATGGCTATTTTCAAGGTCGTTCATGGCTATTTTCGACAAAAATGGGGGTTGTGTGGCCATTGATCATCGACCAGACGCTCATACACCTCACCCCACATATGTTTCCTTGCCATAGATCACATTCTTGGATTTCTGGTGGAAACCATTTCTTGGTTAAAAACTCGTACGTGTTAGCCTTCGGTATTATTGAAAATGGTCATTCATGGCTATTTTCGACAAAAATGGGGGTTGTGTGGCCATTGATCATCGACCAGAGGCTCATACACCACACCCCACATATGTTTCCTTGCCATAGATCACATTCTTGGATTTCTGGTGGAGACCATTTCTTGGTCAAAAATCCGTAGGTGTTAGCCTTCGGTATTATTGTAAATGGTCATTCTATGGCAAGGAAACATATGTGGGGTGAGGTGTATGAGCGTCTGGTCGATGATCAATGGCCACACAACCCCCATTTTTGCCGAAAATAGTCATGAGCGACCATTTTCAATAATACTAGAGGCTAAGACCTACGGATTTTTGACCAAGAAATGGTCTCCACCAGAAATCAAAGAATGTGATCTATGGCAAGGAAACATATGTGGGGTGAGGTGTATGAGCCTCTGGTCGATGATCAATGGCCACACAACCCCCATTTTTGTCGAAAATAGCCATGAATGACCATTTTCAATAATACCGAAGGCTAACAGTGACCATTTTCAATAATACTAGAGGCTAAGACCTACGGATTTTTGACCAAGAAATGGTCTCCACCAGAAATCCAAGAATGTGATCTATGGCAAGGAAACATATGTGGGGTGAGGTGTATGAGTCTCTGGTCGATGATCAATGGCCACACAACCCCCATTTTTTATGAAAATAGCCATGAGCGACCTTGAAAATAGCCATGAGCGACCATTTTCAATAATACTAGAGGCTGACACGTACGGATTTTTGACCAAGAAATGGTCTTAGCCTCTAATATTCTTGGATTTCTGGTGGAGACCATTTCTTGGTCAAAAATCCGTAGGTGTTAGCCTTCGATATTATTGAAAATGGTCGTTCATGGCTATTTTCGACAAAAATGGGGGTTGTGTGGCCATTGATCATCGACCAGAGGCTCGTACACCTCACTACACATATGTTTCCTTGCCATAGATCACATTCTTGGATTTCTGGTGGAGACGATTTCTTGGTCAAAAATCCGTAGGTGTTAGCCTTCTGTATTATTGAAAATGGTCGTTCATGGCTATTTTCGACAAAAATGGGGGTTGTGTGGCCATTGATCATCGACCAGACGCTCATACACCTCACCCCACATATGTTTCCTTGTCGTAGATCACATTCTTGGATTTCTGGTGGAGACCATTTCTTGGTCAGAAATCCGTAGGTCTTAGCCTCTAATATTATTGAAAATGGTCGCTCATGGCTATTTTCATAAAAAATGGGTGTTGTGTGGCCATTTATCATCGACTAGAGGCTCATAAATCTCACCCCACATATGTTTCCTTGCCATAGATCACATTCTTGGATTTTCTGGTGGAGACCATTTCTTGGTCAAAAATCCGTAGGTGTTAGCCTTCGGTATTATTGTAAATGGTCATTCATGGCTATTTTCGGCAAAATGGACCATTTCTTGGTCAAAAATCCGTAGGTGTTAGCCTTCGGTATTATTGAAAATGGTCGTTCATGGCTATTTTTGACAAAAATGGGGGTTGTGTGGCCATTGATCATCGACTAGAGGCTCATACACCTCACCCCACATATGTTTCCTTGCCATAGATCACATTCTTGGATTTCTGGTGGAGACCATTTCTTGGTCAAAAATCCGTAGGTGTTAGCCTTCGGTATTATTGTAAATGGTCATTCATGGCTATTTTCGGCAAAATGGGGGTTCTGTGGCCATTGATCATCGACCAGAGGCTCGTACACCTCACCCCACATATGTTTCCTTGCCATAGATCACATTCTTGGATTTCTGGTGGAGACCATTTCTTGGTCAAAAATCCGTAGGTGTTAGCCTTTGGTATTTTTGAAAATGGTCGTTCATGGCTATTTTCGGCAAAATGGGGGTTGTGCGGCCATTGATCGTCGACTAGAGGCTCATACACCTCACCCCACATATGTTTCCTTGCCATAGATCACATTCTTGGATTTATGGTGGAGACCATTTCTTGGTCAAAAATTTGTAGGTGTTAGCCTTAGTGTCATTGAAAATGGTCGTTCATGGCTATTTTCGAAAAAAATTAGGGTTGTGTGGCCATTGATCGTCGACTAGAGGCTCATACACCTCACCCCACATATGTTTCCTTGCCATAGATCACATTCTTGGATTTCTGGTGGAGACCATTTCTTGGTCACAAATCCGTAGGTGTTAGCCTTCGGTATTATTGAAAATGGTCGTTCATGGCTATTTTCGACAAAAATGGGGGTTGTGTGGCCATTGATCATCGACCAGAGGCTCATACACCTCACCCCACATATGTTTCCTTGCCATAGATCACATTCTTGGATTTCTGGTGGAGACCATTTCTTGGTCAAAAATTCGTAGGTCTTAGCCTTCGGTATTATTGAAAATGGTCATTCATGGCTATTTTCGGCAAAATGGGGGTTGTGTGGCCATTGATCATCGACCATAGGCTCATACACCTCACCCCACATATGTTTCCTTGCCATAGATCACATTCTTGGATTTCTGGTGGAGACCATTTCTTGGTCAAAAATCCGTAGGTGTTAGCCTTCGGTATTATTGTAAATGGTCATTCATGGCTATTTTCGACAAAAATGGGGGTTGTGTGGCCATTAATCATCGACCAAAGGCTCATAAAAAATGGGGGTTGTGTGGCCATTTATCATCGACTAGAGGCTCATAAACCTCACCCCACATATGTTTCCTTGCCATAGATCACATTCTTGGATTTCTGGTGGAGACCATTTCTTGGACAAAAATCCGTAGGTCTTAGCCTCTAGTATTATTGAAAATGGTCGCTGTTAGCCTTCTGTATTATTGAAAATGGTCATTCATGGCTATTTTCGACAAAAATGGGGGTTGTGTGGCCATTGATCATCGACTAGAGGCTCATACACCTCACTACGTAGGTGTTAGCCTCTAGTATTATTGAAAATGGTCACTCATGGCTATTTTCAAGGTCGCTCATGGCTATTTTCATAAAAAATGGGGGTTGTGTGGCCATTTATCATCGACTAGAGGCTCATAAACCTCACCCCACATATGTTTCCTTGCCATAGATTACATTCTTGGATTTCTGGTGGAAACCATTTCTTGGTTAAAAACTCGTACGTGTTAGCCTTCGGTATTATTGAAAATGGTCGTTCATGGCTATTTTCAAGGTCGCTCATGGCTATTTTCAAGGTCGCTCATGGCTATTTTCATAAAAAATGGGGGTTGTGTGGCCATTGATCGTCGACCAGAGGCTCATACACCTCACCACACATATGTTTCATTGCTATAGATCACATTCTTGGATTTCTGGTGGAGACCATTTCTTGGTCAAAAATCCGAATGTGTTAGCCTCCGGTATTTTTGAAAATGGTCATTCATGGCTATTTTCGACAAAAATGGGGGTTGTGTGGCCATTGATCATCGACCAGACGCTCATACACCTCACCCCACATATGTTTCCTTGCCATAGATCACATTCTTGGATTTATGGTGGAGACCATTTCTTGGTCAAAAATCCGTAGGTGTTAGCCTTCAGTGTCATTGAAAATGGTTGTTCATGGCTATTTTCGACAAAAATTAGGGTTGTGTGGCCATTGATCGTCGACCAGAGGCTCATACACCTCACCCCACATATGTTTCCTTGCCATAGATCACACCATAGATTACATTCTTGGATTTCTGGTGGAAACCATTTCTTGGTTAAAAACTCGTACGTGTTAGCCTTCGGTATTATTGAAAATGGTCATTCATGGCTATTTTCGACAAAAATGGGGGTTGTGTGGCCATTGATCATCGACTAGAGGCTCATACACCTCACCCCACATATCTTTCCTTGCCATAGATCACATTCTTGGATTTCTGGTGGAGACCATTTCTTGGTCAAAAATCCGTAGGTGTTAGCCTTCGGTATTATTGTAAATGGTCATTCTATGGCAAGGAAACATATGTGGGGTGAGGTGTATGAGCGTTTGGTCGATGATCAATGGCCACACAACCCCCATTTTTGCCGAAAATAGCCATGAGCGACCATTTTCAATAATACTAGAGGCTAAGACCTACGGATTTTTGACCAAGAAATGGTCTCCACCAGAAATCCGAGAATGTGATCTATGGCAAGGAAACATATGTGGGGTGAGGTGTATGAGCCTCTGGTCGATGATCAATGGCCACACAACCCCCATTTTTGTCGAAAATAGCCATGAATGACCATTTACAATAATACCGAAGGCTAACACCTACGGATTTTTGACCAAGAAATGGTCTCCACCAGAAATCCAAGAATGTGATCTATGGCAAGGTAACATATGTGGGGTGAGGTGTATGAGCGTCTGGTCGATGATCAATGGCCACACAACCCCCATTTCTTGGTTAAAAATCCGTAGGTGTTAGCCTTTGGTATTATTGAAAATGGTCGTTCATGGCTATTTTCGACAAAAATGGGGGTTGTGTGGCCATTGATCATCGACCAGAGGCTCATACACCTCACCCCACATATGTTTCCTTGCCATAGATCACATTCTTGGATTTCTGGTGGAGACCATTTCTTGGTCAAAAATCCGTAGGTCTTAGCCTTCGGTATTATTGAAAATGGTCATTCATGGCTATTTTCGGCAAAATGGGGGTTGTGTGGCCATTGATCATCGACCATAGGCTCATACACCTCACCCCACATATGTCTCCTTGCCATAGATCACATTCTTGGATTTCTGGTGGAGACCATTTCTTGGTCAAAAATCCGTAGGTGTTAGCCTTCGGTATTATTGTAAATGGTCATTCATGGCTATTTTCGACAAAAATGGGGGTTGTGTGGCCATTGATCATCGACCAGAGGCTCATAAAAAATGGGGGTTGTGTGGCCATTTATCATCGACTAGAGGCTCATAAACCTCACCCCACATATGTTTCCTTGCCATAGATCACATTCTTGGATTTCTGGTGGAGACCATTTCTTGGTCAAAAATCCGTAGGTCTTAGCCTCTAGTATTATTGAAAATGGTCGCTGTTAGCCTTCGGTATTATTGAAAATGGTCATTCATGGCTATTTTCGACAAAAATGGGGGCTGTGTGGCCATTGATCATCGACTAGAGGCTCATACACCTCACTACACATATGTTTCCTTGCCATAGATCACATTCTTGGATTTCTGGTGGAGACCATTTTTTGGTCTAAAATCCGTAGGTGTTAGCCTCTAGTATTATTGAAAATGGTCGCTCATGGCTATTTTCAAGGTCGCTCATGGCTATTTTCATAAAAAAATGGGGGTTGTGTGGCCATTTATCATCGACCAGAGGCTCATACACCTCACCCCACATATGTTTCCTTGCCATAGATCACATTCTTGGATTTCTGGTGGAGACCATTTCTTGGTCAAAAATCCGTAGGTGTTAGCCTTTGATATTATTGAAAACGGTCATTCATGGCTATTTTCGGCAAAATGGGAGTTGTGTGGCCATTGATCATCGACTAGAGGCTCATACACCTCACCCCACATATGTTTCCTTGTCGTAGATCACATTCTTGGATTTCTGGTGGAGACCATTTCTTGGTCTAAAATCCGTAGGTGTTAGCCTCTAGTATTATTGAAAATGGTCGCTCATGGCTATTTTCGACAAAAATGGGGGTTGTGTTGCCATTGATCATCGACCAGAGGCTCGTACACTTCACCCCACATATGTTTTCTAGCCATAGATCATAATCTTGGATTTCTCGTGGAGACCATTTCTTGGTTAAAAACTCGTACGTGTTAGCCTTCGGTATTATTGTAAATGGTCATTCATGGCTATTTTCGGCAAAATGGGGGTTGTGTGGCCATTGATCATCGACCAGAGGCTCATACACCTCACCCCACATATGTTTCCTTGCCATAGATCACATTCTTGGATTTCTGGTGGAGACCATTTCTTGCTCAAAAATCCGTAGGTGTTAGCCTTCGGTATTATTGAAAATGGTCATTCATGGCTATTTTCGACAAAAATGGGGGTTGTGTGGCCATTGATCATCGACCAGACGCTCATACACCTCACCCCACATATGTTTCCTTGCCATAGATCACATTCTTGGATTTCTGGTGGAGACCATTGAAAGGGAATTAGGCTTACACCTAGTTCCTATATAAGTTTGGTGGTTGAATTGCCCAACACAAATCTTTGGACTAACTAGTTTGTTCTAGTGTATAAGTTATACAGGTGCAAAAGGTTCACACTTAGCCAATAAAAAGACCAAGTGTTGGGTTCAACAAAAGAGCAAAGGAGCAACCGAAGGCTCCTCTGGTCTGGCGCACCGGACTGTCCAGTGCACCACTGGACAGTGTCCGGTGCACCAAAGGACTTCAACGCGAACTCGTCGCCTTCGGGAATTCTCCAGAGCCAGCGCGCTATAATTCACCGGACTGTCCGGTGTACACCGGACAGTGTCCGGTGCTCCAACGGGACGCGGCTCAGGAACTCGCCAGCCTCGGGAAATCAGAGTGGCTGCTCCGCTATAATTCACCGGACATGTCCGGTGTGCACCGGACTGTCCGGTGCATCCACGGAGCAACGGCTACTTCGGCGCCAACGGCTACCTGCGATGCATTTAATGCGCGCGCAGCGCGCGCAGAAGTTAGAGTCGCCCATGCCGGCGCACCGGACAGTGAACAGTGCATGTCCGGTGCGCCACCAGACATCGAGGCGGGCCCAGAAGTCAGAACTCCAACGGTCAGATTCCAACGGCACTGGTGACGTGGCAGGGGCACCGGACATGTCCGGTGTGCACCGGACTGTCCGGTGCGCCATCGAACAGACAGCCTCCACCAACGGTTATTTTGGTGGTTGGGGCTATAAATACCCCAACCACCCAACCATTCATTGCATCCAAGTTTTCCACTTCCCAACTACTTACAAGAGCTCTAGCATTCAATTCTAGACACACCAAAGAGATCAAATCCTCTCCAAATTCCACACAACGCCCTAGTGACTAGAGAGAGAGATTTGCTTGTGTTCTTTCGAGCTCTTGCGCTTGGATTGCTTTCTTCTTTCTTGATTCCTTCATTGCGATCAAACTCACTTGTAATTGAGGCAAGAGACACCAAACTTGTGGTGGTCCTTGTGGGAACTTTGTGTTCCAAGTGATTGAGAAGAGAAAGCTCACTCGATCCGTGGGATCGTTTGAGAGAGGGAAGGGTTGAAAGAGACCCGACCTTTGTGGCCTCCTCAACGGGGAGTAGGTTTGAGAGTACCGAACCTCGGTAAAACAAATCCGCGTGTCACACTCTTCATTTGCTTGTGATTTGTTTTCCACCCTCTCTCACGGACTCGGTTTCATATTTCTAACGCTAACCCGGCTTGTAGTTGTGTTTATATTTGTAAATTTCAGTTTCGCCCTATTCACCCCCCCTCTAGGCGACTATCAATTGGTATCAAAGCCAGGTTCTTCATTAGAGCCTAACCGCTCGAAGTAATGTCGGGAGATCATGCCAAGAAGGAGATGGAGACCGGCGAAAAGCCCACTACAAGCCACGGGAGCACTTCATCGGAAGAGTCCCGCACTAAGAGGAAGGAGAAGAAGAAGAGCTCCTCCAACAAAGGGAAGGAGAAGAAATCTTCTTCTCACCACAAAGAGAAGAAGGAGAAATCTTCCTCTCACAAGCCGCATCGGAGTGGGGACAAGCACAAGAGGATGAGGAAAGTCGTCTACTACGAGACCGACACTTCATCAACATCCACCTCCGGCTCCGACGCGGCGTCCGTCACTTCTAAACGCCAAGAGCGTAAGAAGTACAGTAAGATTCCCCTAAGCTACCCTCGCATTTCTAAACATACACCTTTACTTTCCATCCCATTAGGCAAACCACCAACTTTTGATGGTGAATATTACGCTAGGTGGAGCGATTTAATGCGATTTCATCTAACCTCGCTCCACAAAAGTATATGGGATGTTGTTGAGTTTGGTGCACAGGTACCGTCCGTAGGGGATGAAGACTATGATGAGGATGAGGTGGCCCAAATCGAGCACTTCAACTCTCAAGAAACAACAATACTCCTCGCCTCTTTAAGTAGAGAGGAGTATAACAAAGTTCAAGGGTTGAAGAGCGCCAAGGAGGTTTGGGATGTGCTCAAAACCGCGCACGAGGGAGATGAGCTCACAAAGATCACCAAGCGGGAAACGATCGAGGGGGAGCTCGGTCGGTTCCGGCTTCGCAAAGGGGAAGAGCCACAACACATGTACAACCGGCTCAAGACCTTGGTGAACCAAGTGCGCAACCTCGGGAGCAAGAAGTGGGACGACCACGAAGTGGTTAAGGTTATTCTAAGATCTCTCATTTTCCTTAACCCCACTCAAGTTCAATTAATTCGTGGTAATCCTAGATATACTAAAATGACCCCAGAGGAAGTTATCGGGAATTTTGTAAGTTTTGAGTGCATGATCGAAGGCTCGAGGGAGATCAACAAGCTTGATGATCCCTCCACATCCGAAGCTCAACCCGTCGCATTCAAGGCGACAGAGGAAAAGGAGGAGTCTACACCAAGTAGACAACCAATCGACGCCTCCAAGCTCGACAATGAGGAAATGGCGCTCGTCATCAAGAGCTTCCGCCAAATCCTCAAGCAAAGGAGGGGGAAAGACTACAAGTCCCGCTCCAAGAAAGTTTGCTACAAGTGTGGTAAGCCCGGTCACTTTATTGCAAAATGTCCATTATCAAGTGACAGTGACAGGGATAACGACAAGAAGGGCAAGAGGAGAGAAAAGAAGAGGTACTACAAGAAGAAGGGCGGCGATGCCCATGTTTGTCGGGAGTGGGACTCCGACGAGAGCTCAAGCGACTCCTCCTCCGACGAGGACGCCGCCAACATCGCCGTCACCAAGGGACTCCTCTTCCCCAACGTCGGCCACAAGTGCCTCATGGCAAAGGACGGCAAACGGAAGAAGGTTAAATCTAACTCCTCCACTAAATATGAGTCTTCTAGTGATGATAATGCTAGTGATGAGGAGGATAACTTGCGATCTCTTTTTGCCAACCTCAACATTCAACAAAAGGAAAAACTTAATGAATTGATTAGTGCCATTCATGAAAAGGATGATCTCTTGGACACTCAAGAGGACTTCCTTATTAAAGAAAATAAGAAGCATGTTAAGGTTAAAAATGCTTATGCTCTAGAAGTAGAAAAATGTCAAAAACTATCTAGTGAGCTAAGCACTTGCCATGAGATGATTGACAACCTTAGAAATGAAAATGCTAGTTTAAATGCTAAGGTTGATTCTCATGTTTGTGATATTTCAATTCCCAATCTTAGAAACAATAATGATGATTTACTTGCTAAGATTGAAGAATTGAATGTATCTCTTGCTAGCCTTAGATTAGAAAATGAAAACTTGATTGCTAAGGCTAAAGATTTTGATGTTTGCAAAGTTACAATTTCCGATCTTAGAGATAAGAATGATATATTACGTGCTAAGATTGTTGAACTTAATTCTTGCAAACCATCTACATCTACCATTGAGCATGTCACTATTTGTACTAGATGTAGAGATATTGATGTTGATGCTATTCATGATCACATGATTTTGATTAAACAACAAAATTATCATATAGCAAAATTAGATGCTAAAATTGTCGAGCATAACTTAGAAAATGAAAAGTTTAAATTTGCTAGAAGTATGCTCTATAATGGGAGACGCCCAGGCATCAAGGATGGCATTGGCTTTCAAAGGGGAGACAATGTCAAACTTAATGCCCCTCCTAAAAGATTGTCCAACTTTGTTAAGGGCAAGGCTCCCATGCCTCAGGATAACGAGGGTTACATTTTATACCCTGCCGGTTATCCCGAGGACAAAATTAGGAGAATTCACTCTAGGAAGTCTCACTCTGGCCCTAATCATGCTTTTATGTATAAGGGTGAGACATCTAGCTCTAGGCAACCAACCCGTGCTAAGTTGCCTAAGAAGAAAACTCCTATTGCATCAAATGATCATGATATTTCTTTTAAAACTTTTGATGCATCTTATGTTTTGACTAACAAATCCGGCAAGGTAGTTGCCAAGTTTGTTGGGGGCAAACACAAGGGGTCAAAGACTTGTGATTGGATACCCAAAGTTCTTGTTTCTAATGCCAAAGGACCCAAAACCGTTTGGGTACCTAAAGTCAAGAACTAAAATTGTTTTGTAGGTTTATGCATCCGGGGGCTCAAGTTGGATACTCGACAGTGGGTGCACAAACCATATGACAGTGGAGAAAAGGATGTTCTCCTCCTATGAGAAAAACCAAGATCCTCAACGAGCTATCACATTCGGGGATGGAAATCAAGGTTTGGTCAAAGGTCTTGGTAAAATTGCTATATCTCCTGACCATTCAATTTCCAATGTTTTTCTTGTAGATTCTTTAGATTACAATTTGCTTTCCGTTTCACAATTATGTCAAATGGGCTACAACTGTCTATTTACTGATGTAGGTGTCACTGTCTTTAGAAGAAGTGATGATTCAATAGCATTTAAGGGTGTGTTAGAGGGTCAGCTATACTTAGTAGATTTTGATAGAGCTGAACTCGACACATGCTTAATTGCTAAGACTAACATGGGTTGGCTCTGGCACCGCCGACTAGCCCATGTTGGGATGAAGAATCTTCATAAGCTTCTAAAGGGAGAACACATTTTAGGACTAACAAATGTTCATTTTGAGAAAGACAGGATTTGTAGTGCATGTCAGACAGGAAAGCAAGTTGGAGCCCATCATCCACACAAGAACATCATGACGACCGAAAGACCACTGGAGCTCCTACACATGGACCTATTCGGCCCGATTGCTTACATAAGCATCGGCGGGAGTAAGTATTGTCTTGTAATAGTGGATGATTATTCTCGCTTCACTTGGGTATTCTTTTTACAGGAAAAATCTCAAACCCAAGAGACCTTAAAGGGATTCTTGAGACGGGCTCAAAATGAGTTTGCCTTAAGGATTAAGAAAATAAGAAGCGACAACGGGACGGAGTTCAAGAACTCTCAAATCGAAGGCTTTCTTGAGGAAGAGGGCATCAAGCATGAGTTCTCTTCTCCCTACACCCCACAACAAAATGGTGTAGTGGAGAGGAAGAATCAAACTCTATTAGACATGGCAAGGACCATGCTTGATGAGTACAAGACTTCGGATCGGTTTTGGGCCGAGGCGGTCAACACCGCTTGCTACGCCATCAACCGGTTGTATCTACACCGAATCCTCAAGAAGACATCATATGAACTCCTAACCGGTAAAAAGCCCAACATTTCATATTTTAGAGTCTTTGGTAGCAAATGCTTTATTCTTATTAAAAGAGGTAGAAAATCTAAATTTGCTCCTAAGACTGTGGAAGGCTTTTTACTTGGTTATGACTCAAACACAAGGGCATATAGGGTCTTTAACAAGTCCACTAGACTAGTTGAAGTCTCATGTGACGTTGTGTTTGATGAAACTAACGGCTCTCAAGTAGAGCAAGTTGATCTTGATGAGATAGGTGATGAAGAGGCTCCGTGCATCGCGCTAAGGAACATGTCCATTGGGGATGTGTGTCCTAAGGAATCCGAAGAGCTTCCAAAAGCACAAGATCAACCATCCTCCTCCACGCGAGCATCTCCACCAACTCAAAATGAGGATGAGGCTCAAGTTGATGAATTAGAAGATCAAGCAATTGAGCCACCTCAAGATGATGGCAATGATCAAGGGGGAGATGCAAATGAGGAAGACAAGGAGGAAGAGGAACAAAGGCCGCCACACCCAAGAGTCCACCAAGCAATCCAACGAGATCACCCCGTCGACACCATCCTCGGCGACATTCATAAGGGGGTAACTACTAGATCTCGTGTTGCACATTTTTGTGAACATTACTCGTTTGTTTCCTCTATTGAGCCACACAGGGTAGAGGAAGCACTACAAGATTCGGATTGGGTGGTGGCGATGCAAGAAGAGCTCAACAACTTCACTAGGAATGAGGTATGGCATTTAGTTCCACGTCCTAACCAAAATGTTGTAGGAACCAAATGGGTCTTCCGCAACAAGCAAGACGAGCATGGTGTGGTGATAAGGAACAAAGCTCGACTTGTGGCCAAGGGATACTCCCAAGTCGAAGGTTTGGATTTCGGTGAAACCTATGCACCCGTAGCTAGGCTTGAGTCAATTCGTATATTATTAGCCTATGCTACTTACCATGGCTTTAAGCTTTATCAAATGGACGTGAAAAGTGCCTTCCTCAATGGACCAATCAAGGAAGAGGTCTATGTTGAGCAACCTCCTGGCTTTGAAGACAGTGAGTATCCTAACCATGTCTATAAGCTCTCTAAGGCGCTTTACGGGCTCAAGCAAGCCCCAAGAGCATGGTATGAATGCCTTAGGGATTTCCTTATTGCTAATGGCTTCAAAGTCGGAAAAGCCGATCCTACTCTATTCACTAAAACTCTTGACAATGATTTGTTTGTATGCCAAATTTATGTTGATGATATCATATTTGGGTCTACTAACGAATCTACTTGTGAAGAATTTAGTAGGATCATGACACAAAAGTTCGAGATGTTGATGATGGGGGAGTTGAAGTATTTTCTAGGATTCCAAGTCAAACAACTCCAAGAGGGCACCTTCATCAGCCAAACAAAGTACACTCAAGACATTCTAACCAAGTTTGGGATGAAGGATGCCAAACCCATCAAGACACCCATGGGAACTAATGGGCATCTCGACCTCGACACGAGAGGTAAGTCCGTGGATCAAAAGGTATACCGGTCGATGATAGGTTCATTACTCTATTTATGTGCATCTCGACCGGACATTATGCTTTCCCTTTGCATGTGTGCAAGATTCCAATCCGACCCTAAGGAATCCCACCTTACGACCGTAAAACGAATCTTGAGATATTTGGCTTATACTCCTAAGTTTGGGCTTTGGTACCCTCGGGGATCCACTTTTGATTTAATTGGTTATTCGGATGCCGATTGGGCGGGGTGTAAGATTAATAGAAAGAGCACATCAGGGACTTGCCAGTTCTTGGGAAGATCCTTGGTGTCTTGGGCCTCAAAGAAGCAAAATTCGGTCGCTCTTTCAACCGCCGAAGCTGAGTACATTGCCGCAGGTCATTGTTGCGCGCAATTGCTTTGGATGAGGCAAACCCTGCGGGACTACGGTTACAAATTAACCAAAGTCCCTTTGCTATGTGATAATGAGAGTGCAATCAAAATGGCCGACAATCCCGTCGAGCATAGCCGCACTAAGCACATAGCCATTCGGTATCATTTTCTTAGGGATCACCAACAAAAGGGAGATATTGAGATTGCATACATTAATACTAAAGATCAATTAGCCGATATCTTTACCAAACCACTTGATGAACAAACTTTTACCAAACTTAGGCATGAGCTCAATATTCTTGATTCTAGAAATTTCTATTGCTAACTTGCACACATAGCTCATGAATATACCTTTGATCATGTCTCTTTCATATGCTATGACTAATGTGTTTTCAAGTCTACTTCAAATCAAGTAATAGGTGCATTGAAAGGGCATTGGAGTCTTCGGCGAAGACAAAGGCTTCCACTCCGTCAACTCATCCTTCGCCGTCACTCCGAGCCGCTCTCTATCCTTGGGGGAGAGAGCAAAACAAAAGGACTCCTACTTTGGTATAATCTTCACTCTTTTATTTATGACCAAGGGAGGAGAAAGTTATTTGAAGGGCTCTAATGACTCCGTTTTTGGCGATTCATGCCAAAGGGGGAGGAAGTATTAGCCCAAAGCAAAAGGACCGCACCACCACCTAATTTTAAAATGTAATTTCCAATTGTCAATTTGGTATCTTAATGTGTTCAAAAAGGGGAGAAAGTAGTATTTCAAAATTGTTTCATCAAAACCCTCTTGAAGACTAAGAGGAGATTTTATTTAGGGGGAGTTTTGTTTAGTCAAAGGAAAAGCATTTGGAACAGGGGGAGAAAATTTCAAATCTTGAAAATGCTTTGCAAACTCTTATTCATTTACCCTTGACTATTTGCAAAAGAACTTTGAAAAGATTTAGAAAAGATTTTGCAAAAACAAAACATGTGGTGCAAGCGTGGTCCAAAATGTTAAAAATGAAGAAACAATCCATGCATATCTTGTAAGTATTTATATTGGCTCAATTCCAAGCAACCTTTGCACTTATATTATGCAAACTAGTTCAATTATGCACTTCTATATTTGCTTTGGTTTGTGTTGGCATCAATCACCAAAAAGGGGGAGATTGAAAGGGAATTAGGCTTACACCTAGTTCCTATATAATTTTGGTGGTTGAATTGCCCAACACAAATCTTTGGACTAACTAGTTTGTTCTAGTGTATAAGTTATACAGGTGCAAAAGGTTCACACTTAGCCAATAAAAAGACCAAGTGTTGGGTTCAACAAAAGAGCAAAGGAGCAACCGAAGGCTCCTCTGGTCTGGCGCACCGGACTGTCCGGTGCACCACTGAACAGTGTCCGGTGCACCAAAGGACTTCAACGCGAACTCGCCGCCTTCGGGAATTCTCCAGAGCCAGCGCGCTATAATTCACCGGACTGTCCGGTGTACACCGGACAGTGTCCGGTGCTCCAACGGGACGCGGCTCAGGAACTCGCCAGCCTCGGGAAATCAGAGCGGCTGCTCCGCTATAATTCACCGGACATGTCCGGTGTGCACCGGACTGTCCGGTGCATCCACGGAGCAACGGCTACTTGAAAGGGAAATGTGCCCTTGGGCCATTTCTAAGTATTTTGGTGATTTAGGGTCCAACACAGGTGCCTAATTGTAAAATGGAACAAGGTACAAATCATGGAGTAAAGGTATGTTTCTAATCCTTAGTACATTGGTTTTGTGAACTAATATACTTGTCTAAGTGTTAGAAACAGAAAGAAGAAGAAACGAGAAGGGGAGAGAAAGACTTGGCCATGTGCAGCCAAGACTTTGCTCGGTCTGGAGCACCGGACTGTCCGGTGTGCACCGGACAGTGTCCGGTGCGCCAGGCTGACTCGGCTCGAACTGGCCGCTCTCGGGAATTCGCCGACGGCGTACGGCTAAAATTCACCGGACTGTCCGGTGTGCACCGGACTGTCCGGTGAGCCAACGGTCGGCCAGGGCCAACGGTCGGCCGCGCAATCCGCGCGGGACACGTGGCCGAGCCAACGGTCGGAAGACGGCACCGGACTGTCCGGTGTGCACCGGACTGTCCGGTGCGCCAACGGCTCGCAGATCTCCAACGGGCTGCAACGGTCGGCAGCGCCCGAAAAGGAAACAAATCGGGCACCGGACACTGTCCGGTGTGCACCGGACTGTCCGGTGCCCCCGTCGACAGAAGGCCAGGATAGCCTTCCGGAATTGCTCTCAACGGCTCCTAGCTGCCTTGGGGCTATAAAAGGAGCCCCTAGGCGCATGGAGGAGACACACAAGCAACTCTTGAGCATTCTTGATCATCCACACTCAGTCTCTGCGCATTTGATTGTCATTCTAAGTGTTTCGAGCTCTGTTCTAGTGAGAACTGTGTGATACTCTTGTGAGCTCGATTCTTGGCCGTGTGTGTGCGCGTTTCGCTGTGGATTTGTGTGTGTTGCTTCCCTCCCTTACTCTGTGCTTTCTTTGTGATCATATACTTGTAAGGGCAAGAGACTCCAATTTGTGGAGATTCCTTGCAAACGGGATAGTGAAAGGAACAACAAAACAACGTGGTATTGAAGTGGGTCTTTGGACCGCTTGAGAGGGGTTGATTGCAACCCTCGTCCGTTGGGACGCCACAACGTGGAAGTAGGCAAGCATTGGCTTGGCCGAACCACGGGATAAACCACTGTGTCCCTCTGTGCTTGATTCTTGTGGTATTGTGTTTTGTTGAGACTTCACCTTAGCCACTTGGCATTAATCGTGCTAACGCTTAACAAGTTTTTGTGGCTTAAGTTTGAAGTTTTTACAGGATCACCTATTCACCCCCCCCCCTCTAGGTGCTCTCAATTGGTATCAGAGCCGTTCTATTCACAAAGGGACTAACCGCCCGAATAGATGGATCCTAAGGGGAAGGGTATAGTGATCAACGACAAAGAGAAAGAATCCTTCGTTTACGAGCCGAAGGACGATAAGCCTACCGACTCCGGCTCGGGTCAAAGACGGAAGGAAGGGAAGAAGAAGAAGACCAGGCGCATCAAGGAGATCATCTACTACGACAGCGACGAGTCTACTTCTTCCCAAAAGGACGAGGACCACAACAACTACGAGAGGAGAAAACCGGTTAATTCGAACTTTTCTTTCGATTACTCTCGTATTCCGCAAAGTTCACATTCACATTTGCTCTCCATTCCACTTGGCAAGCCCCCACACTTTGATGGAGAGGACTACGGATTTTGGAGCCACAAAATGCGTAGTCACCTATTCTCTCTCCATCCTAGTATTTGGGAGATTGTAGAGAGTGGAATGCATTTTGATAGTTCGGATAGTCCTATGTTCATTAATGAACAAATTCATAAGAATGCACAAGCTACTACTGTTCTTCTAGCTTCCTTGTGCAGGGATGAATACCATAAGGTGAGCGGCTTGGACAACGCCAAGCAAATCTGGGACACCCTCAAGATTTCTCATGAGGGGAACGACGTCACCTTGCTCACCAAGATGGAATTGGTGGAAGGAGAGCTTGGACGATTCGCCATGATAAGGGGCGAGGAGCCGACGCAAACATACAACCGGCTCAAGACCCTTATCAACAAGATAAGAAGCTACGGGAGCACGCGATGGACGGATCACGACGTCGTCCGCCTAATGCTCAGGTCCTTTACTGTACTTGATCCTCATCTCGTGAACAATATTCGTGAGAATCCCAGGTACACGATGATGACGCCCGAGGAAGTGCTTGGAAAATTCGTGAGCGGGCGGATGATGATCAAGGAGGCAAGATACGTCGACGACGCGTTGAACGGACCACTCCACGAGCCTCAACCCATTGCTCTAAAAGCAACGAGGAGCAAGGAGTCGCTACCTAGCAAGGTGGCGCAAGTCGAGGCGGCCGGGCTCAATGATGAAGAGATGGCTCTCATCATCAAAAGATTCAAGACGGTGCTTAAAGGTCACAAGGGACAACCAAGCAAGACCAAAGCCAAGGGGAAGCGCTCATGCTTCAAATGCGGTAAGCTTGGTCATTTCATTGCTAACTGTCCCGATAATGAAAGTGACCAGGAAAAGGGGAGCAAAAGAGAGAAGAAGAAGCAATACAAGAAGGCAAAGGGCGAGGCGCATCTAGGAAAGGAGTGGGACTCGGATTGCTCCTCCTCCGACTCCGACAACGAAGGACTCGCCGCCACTGCCTTCAACAAATCGGCTCTCTTCCCAAACGAGCGTCTCACTTGCCTTATGGCAAGGGAGAAGAAGGTGAGTACTCAAGACTCCACTTATGCTTCTTCTAGTGATAGTGAGTCAAGTGATGATGATGACATAGATTATTCATGCTTGTTTAAGGGCTTAGATAGATCTAAGATAGATAAAATCAATGAATTGATTGATGCATTGAATGAAAAGGATAGGCTTTTAGAAAAACAGGAGGATTTATTGTATGATGAACATGATAAATTTGTAGAGGCACAAAAATCATATGCTTTAGAAGTGAAAAGAAATGAAGTGCTTTCTAGTGAATTATCCTCTTGTCATGAAACCATTGCTACTTTACGAAATGTTAATAATGATTTAAGTGCTAAACTAGAAGTAGCTAGTAAATCAAATTCCTGTGTTGAAAATGTTACAATTTGCACTAGGTGTAAGGATTTTGATGTTAATGCCTGTAGTGAACACTTAGTTTCAATTTCTAAACTAAGTGATGAATTGGCTAGTCTTAATGCACAACTTAAGACTAGCAAAAGTGAATTTGACAAATTAAAATTTGCAAGGGATGCCTATACAATTGGAAGACATCCCTCAATTAAGGATGGGCTTGGCTTCAAGAAGGAGGCCAAGAACTTAACAAGCCATAAGGCTCCCATCTTCGTCAAGGAGAAGGGGAAGGCTCCTATGGCTAGTAGTGCGAAAAAGAACCATGCTTTTATGTACTATGATAGGAGAAATGCCAGAAATGCTTATAATGATTTTGATTCACATGTTTATGATTCTCATGCCATGTTTGCTTCTAGTTCTTCTTATAAGCATGATAGGGATATGTGTAGGAGAAATGTTGTACATATGCCTAGGAGAGATATTGCTCATGTTCCTAGAAAGAATGTTATTCATGCTCCTAGGAAAGTAGTGAATGAACCTTCTACCATTTATTATGCTTGTAATGCTCCCTTTGCTATTTGTAGAAAGGGTAAGAAGGTAATTGCTAGGAAGTTAGGGACAAGATGCAAAGGAGATAAAACTTGCATCTGGGTCCCTAAGAATATTTGTGCTAACCTTGCAGGACCCAACATGAGTTGGGTACCTAAGACCCAAGCCTAAATTTGCCTTGCAGGTTTATGCATCCGGGGGTTCAAGCTGAATTATCGACAGCGGATGCACAAACCATATGACGGGGGAGAAGAAGATGTTCACCTCCTACGTCAAGAATAAGGATTCCCAAGATTCAATTATATTCGGTGATGGGAATCAAGGCAAGGTAAAAGGGTTAGGTAAAATTGCAATTTCTAATGAGCATTCTATCTCAAATGTATTCTTAGTGGAGAGTCTTGGATATAATTTGCTATCTGTTAGTCAATTATGTCAAATGGGATATAATTGTTTATTTACAAATGTAGATGTGTCTGTCTTTAGAAGATGTGATGGTTCACTAGCTTTTAAGGGTGTACTAGACGGCAAGCTTTACTTAGTAGATTTTGCAAAAGAAGAGGCCGGTCTAGATGCATGCTTAATGGCTAAGACTTGCATGGGCTGGCTGTGGCATCGCCGCTTAGCACATGTGGGGATGAAGAATCTCCACAAGCTTCTAAAGGGAGAACACGTGATAGGTCTAACCAATGTTTATTTCGAAAAAGATAGACCTTGTGCAGCTTGTCAGGCAGGTAAACAAGTTGGAGGAGCACATCACAGCAAGAATGTGATGACCACGTCAAGACCCCTGGAGCTGCTGCATATGGACCTCTTCGGACCCGTCGCCTATCTAAGCATAGGAGGAAGTAAGTATGGTTTAGTTATTGTTGATGACTTTTCCCGCTTCACTTGGGTGTTCTTTTTGCAGGATAAGTCTGAAACCCAAGGGACCCTCAAGCGCTTCCTCAGGAGAGCTCAAAATGAGTTTGAGCTCAAGGTGAAGAAGATAAGGAGCGACAACGGGTCCGAGTTCAAGAACCTTCAAGTGGAGGAGTTTCTTGAGGAGGAAGGGATCAAGCACGAGTTCTCCGCTCCCTACACACCACAGCAAAATGGTGTGGTAGAGAGGAAGAACAGGACGCTAATCGATATGGCGAGGACGATGCTTGGAGAGTTCAAGACCCCCGAGTGCTTTTGGTCGGAAGCCGTGAACACGGCTTGCCACGCCATCAACAGGGTCTACCTTCACCGCCTCCTCAAGAAGACGTCATATGAGCTACTAACCGGTAACAAACCCAATGTATCGTACTTTCGTGTATTTGGGAGCAAGTGCTACATTCTAGTGAAGAAGGGTAGAAATTCTAAGTTTGCTCCCAAAGTTGTAGAAGGGTTTTTGTTAGGTTATGATTCAAATACAAAGGCGTATAGGGTCTTCAACAAATCATCGGGTTTGGTTGAAGTCTCTAGCGACGTTGTATTTGATGAGACTAATGGCTCTCCAAGAGAGCAAGTTGTTGATTGTGATGATGTAGATGAAGAAGATGTTCCGACGGCCGCTATACGAACCATGGCGATTGGAGACGTTCGGCCACAGGAACAAGATGAACGAGATCAACCTTCTTCCTCAACAACGGTGCAACCCCCAACTCAAGACGATGAACAGGTTCATCAAAAGGAGGCGTGTGATCAAGGGGGAGCACAAGATGATCATGTGATGGAGGAAGAAGCGCAACCGGCACCTCCAACCCAAGTTCGAGCGATGATTCAAAGGGATCATCCCGTCGACCAAATTCTGGGTGACATTAGCAAGGGAGTAACTACTCGGTCTCGACTAGTTAATTTTTGTGAACATTACTCGTTTGTATCCTCTATTGAGCCTTTCAGGGTAGAGGAGGCCTTGCTGGATCCGGATTGGGTGTTGGCCATGCAGGAGGAACTTAACAACTTCAAGCGCAATGAAGTTTGGACGCTGGTGCCTCGTCCCAAGCAAAATGTTGTGGGAACCAAGTGGGTGTTCCGCAACAAACAGGACGAGCACGGAGTGGTGACAAGGAACAAGGCTCGACTTGTGGCAAAAGGTTATGCCCAAGTCGCAGGTTTGGACTTTGAGGAGACTTTTGCTCCTGTGGCTAGGCTAGAGTCCATTCGTATCTTGCTAGCATATGCCGCTCACCATTCTTTCAGGTTGTACCAAATGGATGTGAAAAGCGCGTTCCTCAATGGGCCAATAAAGGAGGAGGTGTACGTGGAGCAACCCCCTGGCTTCGAGGATGAACGGTACCCCGACCACGTGTGTAAGCTCTCTAAGGCGCTCTATGGACTTAAACAAGCCCCAAGAGCATGGTATGAATGCCTTAGAGATTTCTTAATTGCTAATGCTTTCATGGTTGGAAAAGCCGATCCAACTCTTTTCACTAAGACTTGTGATGGTGATTTGTTTGTGTGCCAAATCTATGTCGATGACATAATATTTGGTTCTACTAATCAAAAGTCTTGTGAAGAGTTTAGCAGGGTGATGACGCAGAAATTCGAGATGTCGATGATGGGCGAGTTGAACTACTTCCTTGGGTTCCAAGTGAAGCAACTCAAGGACGGCACCTTCATCTCCCAAACGAAGTACACGCAAGATCTGCTAAAGAGGTTTGGGATGAAGGACGCCAAGCCCGCAAAGACGCCGATGGGAACCGACGGACACACCGACCTCAACAAAGGAGGTAAGTCCGTTGATCAAAAAGCATACCGGTCAATGATAGGGTCTTTACTTTATTTATGTGCTAGTAGACCGGATATTATGCTTAGCGTATGCATGTGTGCTAGATTTCAATCCGATCCTAAGGAATGTCACTTGGTGGCGGTGAAGCGAATTCTTAGATATTTAGTCGCTACGCCTTGCTTCGGGATCTGGTATCCAAAGGGGTCTAACTTTGACTTGATTGGGTACTCAGATTCCGACTATGCTGGATGTAAGGTCGATAGGAAGAGTACATCGGGGACGTGCCAATTCTTAGGAAGGTCCCTGGTGTCATGGAACTCTAAGAAACAAACCTCCGTTGCCCTATCCACCGCTGAGGCCGAGTACGTTGCCGCAGGACAGTGTTGTGCGCAACTACTTTGGATGAGGCAAACCCTCAGGGACTTTGGCTACAATCTGAGCAAAGTCCCACTCCTATGTGATAATGAGAGTGCTATCCGAATAGCGGAAAATCCCGTTGAGCACAGCCGCACAAAGCACATAGACATCCGGCATCACTTTTTGAGAGACCACCAGCAAAAGGGAGATATCGAAGTGTTTTATGTTAGCACCGAGAACCAGCTAGCCGATATCTTTACCAAGCCTTTAGATGAGAAGACCTTTTGCAGGCTGCGTAGTGAGCTAAATGTCTTAGATTCGCGGAACTTGGATTGAATTGTAGCATACATGTATTCATGCTTTTGATCATGTTCATTCTGCATTATGTTGCTTATTATGGTGCTCAAGTTGTACAAACACTCCCTGGACCTCACAAGTCCGTTGCAAAGTGATGCACACATTTAGGGGGAGATGTGTTACAACTTGATCCTTTTTGACTAACCATTTGATTGAGCTTGGTTGATTTAGTCTCAAAGTAGAATTGAAAGGGAAAAGGTGGACTTGGATCATGCAAGACTTCCACTGCACTCCGATGAGAGGGTAACTAATTCCAAGTCCATCTCATGAACTCTTGTTGCCATTTGCTCTTAATTGAAGATTTTGGTGAGGCAATGGGGTTAAAGGGCCAAGATTTATCTCGTTTTGGTGGTTGATGCCAAAGGGGGAGAAAATAAAGGCCAAAGCAATAAATGGATCAGCTACCACTTGAGATATTTGAAAATAGTAGAGTAGAGTTTTTGGTTTGTCAAAACCCTTGTCTCTTTTGGCTTCTTGTGGGGAGAAGTATTGATTATGGGAAAAAGGGGGAGTTTTTGATCAAACTCTTTTGAAATGATTCTCTTTATGCTTCAACATGTGTGTTTGACTTAGAGATAGAGATTTGAGGTTGATTTGCAAAAACAAACCAAGTGGTGGCAAAGGATGATCCATATATGCCAAAATTGATTCAAAATAAATTTGAGTTATTATTTGAAGTGTTTTTGTACCTGTTCAACTTGCTTTATGTTGTGTTGGCATAAATCACCAAAAAGGGGGAGATTGAAAGGGAAATGTGCCCTTGGGCCATTTCTAAGTATTTTGGTGATTTAGTGTCCAACACAGGTGCCTAATTGTAAAATGGAACAAGGTACAAATCATGGAGTAAAGGTATGTTTCTAATCCTTAGTACATTGGTTTTGTGAACTAATATACTTGTCTAAGTGTTAGAAACAGAAAGAAGAAGAAACGAGAAGGGGAGAGAAAGACTTGGCCATGTGCAGCCAAGACTTTGCTCGGTCTGGAGCACCGGACTGTCCGGTGTGCACCGGACAGTGTCCGGTGCGCCAGGCTGACTCGGCTCGAACTGGCCGCTCTCGGGAATTCGCCGACGGCGTACGGCTAAAATTCACCGGACTGTCCGGTGTGCACCGGACTGTCCGGTGAGCCAACGGTCGGCCAGGGCCAACGGTCGGCCGCGCAATCCGCGCGGGACACGTGGCCGAGCCAACGGTCGGAAGACGGCACCGGACTGTCCGGTGTGCACCGGACTGTCCGGTGCGCCAACGGCTCGCAGATCTCCAACGGGCTGCAACGGTCGGCAGCGCCCGAAAAGGAAACAAATCGGGCACCGGACACTGTCCGGTGTGCACCGGACTGTCCGGTGCCCCCGTCGACAGAAGGCCAGGATAGCCTTCCGGAATTGCTCTCAACGGCTCCTAGCTGCCTTGGGGCTATAAAAGGAGCCCCTAGGCGCATGGAGGAGACACACAAGCAACTCTTGAGCATTCTTGATCATCCACACTCAGTCTCTGCGCATTTGATTGTCATTCTAAGTGTTTCGAGCTCTGTTCTAGTGAGAACTGTGTGATACTCTTGTGAGCTCGATTCTTGGCCGTGTGTGTGCGCGTTTCGCTGTGGATTTGTGTGTGTTGCTTCCCTCCCTTACTCTGTGCTTTCTTTGTGATCATATACTTGTAAGGGCAAGAGACTCCAATTTGTGGAGATTCCTTGCAAACGGGATAGTGAAAGGAACAACAAAACAACGTGGTATTCAAGTGGGTCTTTGGACCGCTTGAGAGGGGTTGATTGCAACCCTCGTCCGTTGGGACGCCACAACGTGGAAGTAGGCAAGCATTGGCTTGGCCGAACCACGGGATAAACCACTGTGTCCCTCTGTGCTTGATTCTTGTGGTATTGTGTTTTGTTGAGACTTCACCTTAGCCACTTGGCATTAATCGTGCTAACGCTTAACAAGTTTTTGTGGCTTAAGTTTGAAGTTTTTACAGGATCACCTATTCACCCCCCCCTCTAGGTGCTCTCACTACTTCGGCGCCAACGGCTACCTGCGATGCATTTAATGCGCGCGCAGCGCGCGCAGAAGTCAGAGTCGCCCATGCCGGCGCACCGGACAGTGAACAGTGCATGTCCGGTGCGCCACCGGACATCGAGGCGGGCCCAGAAGTCAGAACTCCAACGGTCAGATTCCAACGGCACTGGTGACGTGGCAGGGGCACCGGACATGTCCGGTGCGCCATCGAACAGACAGCCTCCACCAACGGTTATTTTGGTGGTTGGGGCTATAAATACCCCAACCACCCAACCATTCATTGCATCCAAGTTTTCCACTTCCCAACTACTTACAAGAGCTCTAGCATTCAATTCTAGACACACCAAAGAGATCAAATCCTCTCCAAATTCCACACAACGCCCTAGTGACTAGAGAGAGAGATTTGCTTGTGTTCTTTCGAGCTCTTGCGCTTGGATTGCTTTCTTCTTTCTTGATTCCTTCATTGCGATCAAACTCACTTGTAATTGAGGCAAGAGACACCAAACTTGTGGTGGTCCTTGTGGGTACTTTGTGTTCCAAGTGATTGAGAAGAGAAAGCTCACTCGATCCGTGGGATCGTTTGAGAGAGGGAAGGGTTGAAAGAGACCCGGCCTTTGTGGCCTCCTCAACGGGGAGTAGGTTTGAGAGAACCGAACCTCGGTAAAACAAATCCGCGTGTCACACTCTTCATTTGCTTGCGATTTGTTTTCCACCCTCTCTCGCGGACTCGGTTTCATATTTCTAACGCTAACCCGGCTTGTAGTTGTGTTTATATTTGTAAATTTCAGTTTCGCCCTATTCACCCCCCCCCTCTAGGCGACTATCAACCATTTCTTGGTCTAAAATCCGTAGGTGTTAGCCTCTAGTATTATTGAAAATGGTCGCTCATGGCTATTTTCATAAAAAATGGGGGTTGTGTGGCCATTGATCATCGACCAGAGGCTCGTACACTTCACCCCACATATGTTTCCTTGCCATATATTACATTCTTGGATTTCTGGTGGAAACCATTTCTTGGTTAAAAACTCGTACGTGTTAGCCTTCGGTATTATTGAAAATGGTCATTCATGGCTATTTTCGACAAAATGGGGGTTGTGTGGCCATTGATCATCGACCAGAGGCTCATACACCTCACCCCACATATGTTTCCTTGCCATAGATCACATTCTTGGATTTCTGGTGGAGACCATTGATCTTCGACCAGCATATGTTTCCTTGTCATAGATCACATTCTTGGATTTATGGTGGAGAACATTTGATCTATGGCAAGGAAACATATGTGGGGTGAGGTGTACGAGCCTCTGGTCGATGATCAATGGCCACACAACCCCCATTTTGCCGAAAATAGCCATGAATGACCATTTTCAAAAATACCGAAGGCTAACACCTACGGATTTTTGACCAAGAAATGGTCTCCACCAGAAATCCAAGAATGTGATCTATGGCAAGGAAACATATGTGGGGTGAGGTGTATGAGCCTCTGGTCGATGATCAATGGCCACACAACCCCCATTTTTGTCGAAAATAGCCATGAACGACCATTTTCAATAATACCGAAGGCTAACACCTACGGATTTTTGACCAAGAAATGGTCTCCACCAGAAATCCAAGAATGTGATCTATGACAAGGAAACATATGTGGGGTGAGGTGTATGAGCCTATGGTGGAAGATCAATGGCCACACAACCCCCATATTGCCGAAAATAGCCATGAACGACCATTTTCAATAATACCGAAGGCTAACACGTACGAGTTTTTAACCAAGAAATGGTCTCCACCAGAAATCCAAGAATGTGATCTATGGCAAGGAAACATATGTGGGGTGAGGTGTATGAGCGTCTGGTCGATGATCAATGGCCACACAACCCCCATTTTTGTCGAAAATAGCCATGAATGACCATTTTCAAAAATACTAAAGGCTAACACCTACGGATTTTTGACCAAGAAATGGTCTCCACCAGAAATCCAAGAATGTGATCTATGGCAAGGAAACATATGTGGGGTGAGGTGTACGAGCCTCTGGTCGATGATCAATGGCCACACAACCCCCATTTTGCCGAAAATAGCCATGAGTGACCATTTTCAATAATACCGAAGGCTAACACGTACGAGTTTTTAACCAAGAAATGGTTTCCACCAGAAATCCAAGAATGTAATCTATGGTGTGATCTATGGCAAGGAAACATATGTGGGGTGAGGTGTATGAGCCTCTGGTCGACGATCAATGGCCACACAACCCTAATTTTTGTCGAAAATAGCCATGAACGACCATTTTCAATGACACTGAAGGCTAACACCTACGGATTTTTGACCAAGAAATGGTCTCCACCATAAATCCAAGAATGTGATCTATGGCAAGGAAACATATGTGGGGTGAGGTGTATGAGCGTCTGGTCGATGATCAATGGCCACACAACCCCCATTTTTGTCGAAAATAGCCATGAATGACCATTTTCAAAAATACCAAAGGCTAACACGTACGAGTTTTTAACCAAGAAATGGTCTCCACCAGAAATCCAAGAATGTAATCTATGGCAAGGAAACATATGTGGGGTGAGGTGTATGAGTCTCTGGTTGATGATAAATGGCCACACAACCCCCATTTTGCCGAAAATAGCCATGAATGACCATTTTCAATAATACCGAAGGCTAACACCTACGAGTTTTTAACCAAGAAATGGTCTCCACCAAAAATCCAAGAATGTGATCTATGGCAAGGAAACATATGTGGGGTGAGGTGTATGAGCCTCTGGTCGATGATCAATGGCCACACAACCCCCATTTTTGTCGAAAATAGCCATGAACGACCATTTTCAATAATACCGAAGGCTAACACCTACGGATTTTTGACCAAGAAATGGTCTCCACCAGAAATCCAAGAATGTGATCTATGGCAAGGAAACATATGTGGGGTGAGGTGTATGAGCCTCTGGTCGATGATCAATGGCCACACAACCCCCATTTTTGTCGAAAATAGCCATGAACGACCATTTTCAATAATACCGAAGGCTAACACCTACGGATTTTTGACCAAGAAATGGTCTCCACCAGAAATCCAAGAATGTGATCTATGGCAAGGAAACATATGTGGGGTGAGGTGTATGAGCCTATGGTGGAAGATCAATGGCCACACAACCCCCATTTTGCCGAAAATAGCCATGAACGACCATTTTCAATAATACCGAAGGCTAACACGTACGAGTTTTTAACCAAGAAATGGTCTCCACCAGAAATCCAAGAATGTGATCTATGGCAAGGAAACATATGTGGGGTGAGGTGTATGAGCGTCTGGTCGATGATCAATGGCCACACAACCCCCATTTTTGTCGAAAATAGCCATGAATGACCATTTTCAAAAATACTAAAGGCTAACACCTACGGATTTTTGACCAAGAAATGGTCTCCACCAGAAATCCAAGAATGTGATCTATGGCAAGGAAACATATGTGGGGTGAGGTGTACGAGCCTCTGGTCGATGATCAATGGCCACACAACCCCCATTTTGCCGAAAATAGCCATGAGTGACCATTTTCAATAATACCGAAGGCTAACACGTACGAGTTTTTAACCAAGAAATGGTTTCCACCAGAAATCCAAGAATGTAATCTATGGTGTGATCTATGGCAAGGAAACATATGTGGGGTGAGGTGTATGAGCCTCTGGTCGACGATCAATGGCCACACAACCCTAATTTTTGTCGAAAATAGCCATGAACGACCATTTTCAATGACACTGAAGGCTAACACCTACGGATTTTTGACCAAGAAATGGTCTCCACCATAAATCCAAGAATGTGATCTATGGCAAGGAAACATATGTGGGGTGAGGTGTATGAGCGTCTGGTCGATGATCAATGGCCACACAACCCCCATTTTTGTCGAAAATAGCCATGAATGACCATTTTCAAAAATACCAAAGGCTAACACGTACGAGTTTTTAACCAAGAAATGGTCTCCACCAGAAATCCAAGAATGTAATCTATGGCAAGGAAACATATGTGGGGTGAGGTGTATGAGTCTCTGGTCGATGATAAATGGCCACACAACCCCCATTTTGCCGAAAATAGCCATGAATGACCATTTTCAATAATACCGAAGGCTAACACCTACGAGTTTTTAACCAAGAAATGGTCTCCACCAAAAATCCAAGAATGTGATCTATGGCAAGGAAACATATGTGGGGTGAGGTGTATGAGCCTCTGGTCGATGATCAATGGCCACACAACCCCCATTTTTGTCGAAAATAGCCATGAACGACCATTTTCAATAATACCGAAGGCTAACACCTACGGATTTTTGACCAAGAAATGGTCTCCACCAGAAATCCAAGAATGTGATCTATGGCAAGGAAACATATGTGGGGTGAGGTGTATGAGCCTCTGGTCGATGATCAATGGCCACACAACCCCCATTTTTGTCGAAAATAGCCATGAACGACCATTTTCAATAATACCGAAGGCTAACACCTACGGATTTTTGACCAAGAAATGGTCTCCACCAGAAATCCAAGAATGTGATCTATGGCAAGGAAACATATGTGGGGTGAGGTGTATGAGCCTATGGTGGAAGATCAATGGCCACACAACCCCCATTTTGCCGAAAATAGCCATGAACGACCATTTTCAATAATACCGAAGGCTAACACGTACGAGTTTTTAACCAAGAAATGGTCTCCACCAGAAATCCAAGAATGTGATCTATGGCAAGGAAACATATGTGGGGTGAGGTGTATGAGCGTCTGGTCGATGATCAATGGCCACACAACCCCCATTTTTGTCGAAAATAGCCATGAATGACCATTTTCAAAAATACTAAAGGCTAACACCTACGGATTTTTGACCAAGAAATGGTCTCCACCAGAAATCCAAGAATGTGATCTATGGCAAGGAAACATATGTGGGGTGAGGTGTACGAGCCTCTGGTCGATGATCAATGGCCACACAACCCCCATTTTGCCGAAAATAGCCATGAGTGACCATTTTCAATAATACCGAAGGCTAACACGTACGAGTTTTTAACCAAGAAATGGTTTCCACCAGAAATCCAAGAATGTAATCTATGGTGTGATCTATGGCAAGGAAACATATGTGGGGTGAGGTGTATGAGCCTCTGGTCGACGATCAATGGCCACACAACCCTAATTTTTGTCGAAAATAGCCATGAACGACCATTTTCAATGACACTGAAGGCTAACACCTACGGATTTTTGACCAAGAAATGGTCTCCACCATAAATCCAAGAATGTGATCTATGGCAAGGAAACATATGTGGGGTGAGGTGTATGAGCGTCTGGTCGATGATCAATGGCCACACAACCCCCATTTTTGTCGAAAATAGCCATGAATGACCATTTTCAAAAATACCAAAGGCTAACACGTACGAGTTTTTAACCAAGAAATGGTCTCCACCAGAAATCCAAGAATGTAATCTATGGCAAGGAAACATATGTGGGGTGAGGTGTATGAGTCTCTGGTCGATGATAAATGGCCACACAACCCCCATTTTGCCGAAAATAGCCATGAATGACCATTTTCAATAATACCGAAGGCTAACACCTACGAGTTTTTAACCAAGAAATGGTCTCCACCAAAAATCCAAGAATGTGATCTATGGCAAGGAAACATATGTGGGGTGAGGTGTATGAGCCTCTGGTCGATGATCAATGGCCACACAACCCCCATTTTTGTCGAAAATAGCCATGAACGACCATTTTCAATAATACCGAAGGCTAACACCTACGGATTTTTGACCAAGAAATGGTCTCCACCAGAAATCCAAGAATGTGATCTATGGCAAGGAAACATATGTGGGGTGAGGTGTATGAGCCTCTGGTCGATGATCAATGGCCACACAACCCCCATTTTTGTCGAAAATAGCCATGAACGACCATTTTCAATAATACCGAAGGCTAACACCTACGGATTTTTGACCAAGAAATGGTCTCCACCAGAAATCCAAGAATGTGATCTATGGCAAGGAAACATATGTGGGGTGAGGTGTATGAGCCTATGGTGGAAGATCAATGGCCACACAACCCCCATTTTGCCGAAAATAGCCATGAACGACCATTTTCAATAATACCGAAGGCTAACACGTACGAGTTTTTAACCAAGAAATGGTCTCCACCAGAAATCCAAGAATGTGATCTATGGCAAGGAAACATATGTGGGGTGAGGTGTATGAGCGTCTGGTCGATGATCAATGGCCACACAACCCCCATTTTTGTCGAAAATAGCCATGAATGACCATTTTCAAAAATACTAAAGGCTAACACCTACGGATTTTTGACCAAGAAATGGTCTCCACCAGAAATCCAAGAATGTGATCTATGGCAAGGAAACATATGTGGGGTGAGGTGTACGAGCCTCTGGTCGATGATCAATGGCCACACAACCCCCATTTTGCCGAAAATAGCCATGAGTGACCATTTTCAATAATACCGAAGGCTAACACGTACGAGTTTTTAACCAAGAAATGGTTTCCACCAGAAATCCAAGAATGTAATCTATGGTGTGATCTATGGCAAGGAAACATATGTGGGGTGAGGTGTATGAGCCTCTGGTCGACGATCAATGGCCACACAACCCTAATTTTTGTCGAAAATAGCCATGAACGACCATTTTCAATGACACTGAAGGCTAACACCTACGGATTTTTGACCAAGAAATGGTCTCCACCATAAATCCAAGAATGTGATCTATGGCAAGGAAACATATGTGGGGTGAGGTGTATGAGCGTCTGGTCGATGATCAATGGCCACACAACCCCCATTTTTGTCGAAAATAGCCATGAATGACCATTTTCAAAAATACCAAAGGCTAACACGTACGAGTTTTTAACCAAGAAATGGTCTCCACCAGAAATCCAAGAATGTAATCTATGGCAAGGAAACATATGTGGGGTGAGGTGTATGAGTCTCTGGTCGATGATAAATGGCCACACAACCCACATTTTGCCGAAAATAGCCATGAATGACCATTTTCAATAATACCGAAGGCTAACACCTACGAGTTTTTAACCAAGAAATGGTCTCCACCAAAAATCCAAGAATGTGATCTATGGCAAGGAAACATATGTGGGGTGAGGTGTATGAGCCTCTGGTCGATGATCAATGGCCACACAACCCCCATTTTTGTCGAAAATAGCCATGAACGACCATTTTCAATAATACCGAAGGCTAACACCTACGGATTTTTGACCAAGAAATGGTCTCCACCAGAAATCCAAGAATGTGATCTATGGCAAGGAAACATATGTGGGGTGAGGTGTATGAGCCTCTGGTCGATGATCAATGGCCACACAACCCCCATTTTTGTCGAAAATAGCCATGAACGACCATTTTCAATAATACCGAAGGCTAACACCTACGGATTTTTGACCAAGAAATGGTCTCCACCAGAAATCCAAGAATGTGATCTATGGCAAGGAAACATATGTGTAGTGAGGTGTATGAGCCTCTGGTCGAATATCAATGGCCACACAACCCCCATTTTTGTCGAAAATAGCCATGAACGACCATTTTCAATAATATCGAAGGCTAACAACTACGGATTTTTGCCCAAGAAATGGTCTCCACCAGAAATCCAAGAATGTGATCTACGACAAGGAAACATATGTGGGGTGAGGTGTATGAGCCTCTGGTCGATGATCAATGGCCACACAACCCCCATTTTGTCGAAAATAGCCATGAACGACCATTTTCAATAATACCGAAGGCTAACACCTACGGATTTTTGACCAAGAAATGGTCTCCACCAGAAATCCAAGAATGTGATCTATGGCAAGGAAACATATGTGGGGTGAGGTGTATGAGCCTATGGTGGAAGATCAATGGCCACACAACCCCCATTTTGCCGAAAATAGCCATGAACGACCATTTTCAATAATACCGAAGGCTAACACGTACGAGTTTTTAACCAAGAAATGGTCTCCACCAGAAATCCAAGAATGTGATCTATGGCAAGGAAACATATGTGGGGTGTGGTGTATGAGCGTCTGGTCGATGATCAATGGCCACAAAACCCCCATTTTTGTCGAAAATAGCCATGAATGACCATTTTCAAAAATACCAAAGGCTAACACCTACGGATTTTTGACCAAGAAATGGACTCCACCAGAAATCCAAGAATGTGATCTATGGCAAGGAAACATATGTGGGGTGAGGTGTACGAGCCTCTGGTCGATGATTAATGGCCACACAACCCCCATTTTGCCGAAAATAGCCATGAATGACCATTTTCAATAATACCGAAGGCTAACACGTACGAGTTTTTAACCAAGAAATGGTTTCCACCAGAAATCCAAGAATGTAATCTATGGTGTGATCTATGGCAAGGAAACATATGTGGGGTGAGGTGTATGAGCCTCTGGTCGACGATCAATGGCCACACAACCCTAATTTTTGTCGAAAATAGCCATGAACGACCATTTTCAATGACACTGAAGGCTAACACCTACGGATTTTTGACCAAGAAATGGTCTCCACCATAAATCCAAGAATGTGATCTATGGCAAGGAAACATATGTGGGGTGAGGTGTATGAGCGTCTGGTCGATGATCAATGGCCACACAACCCCCATTTTTGTCGAAAATAGCCATGAATGACCATTTTCAAAAATACCAAAGGCTAACACGTACGAGTTTTTAACCAAGAAATGGTCTCCACCAGAAATCCAAGAATGTAATCTATGGCAAGGAAACATATGTGGGGTGAGGTGTATGAGTCTCTGGTCGATGATAAATGGCCACACAACCCCCATTTTGCCGAAAATAGCCATGAATGACCATTTTCAATAATACCGAAGGCTAACACCTACGAGTTTTTAACCAAGAAATGGTCTCCACCAAAAATCCAAGAATGTGATCTATGGCAAGGAAACATATGTGGGGTGAGGTGTATGAGCCTCTGGTCGATGATCAATGGCCACACAACCCCCATTTTTGTCGAAAATAGCCATGAACGACCATTTTCAATAATACCGAAGGCTAACACCTAAAGATTTTTGACCAAGAAATGGTCTCCACCAGAAATCCAAGAATGTGATCTATGGCAAGGAAACATATGTGGGGTGAGGTGTATGAGCCTCTGGTCGATGATCAATGGCCACACAACCCCCATTTTTGTCGAAAATAGCCATGAACGACCATTTTCAATAATACCGAAGGCTAACACCTACGGATTTTTGACCAAGAAATGGTCTCCACCAGAAATCCAAGAATGTGATCTATGGCAAGGAAACATATGTGTAGTGAGGTGTATGAGCCTCTGGTCGAATATCAATGGCCACACAACCCCCATTTTTGTCGAAAATAGCCATGAACGACCATTTTCAATAATATCGAAGGCTAACAACTACGGATTTTTGCCCAAGAAATGGTCTCCACCAGAAATCCAAGAATGTGATCTACGACAAGGAAACATATGTGGGGTGAGGTGTATGAGCCTCTGGTCGATGATCAATGGCCACACAACCCCCATTTTGTCGAAAATAGCCATGAACGACCATTTTCAATAATACCGAAGGCTAACACCTACGGATTTTTGACCAAGAAATGGTCTCCACCAGAAATCCAAGAATGTGATCTATGGCAAGGAAACATATGTGGGGTGAGGTGTATGAGCCTATGGTGGAAGATCAATGGCCACACAACCCCCATTTTGCCGAAAATAGCCATGAACGACCATTTTCAATAATACCGAAGGCTAACACGTACGAGTTTTTAACCAAGAAATGGTCTCCACCAGAAATCCAAGAATGTGATCTATGGCAAGGAAACATATGTGGGGTGTGGTGTATGAGCGTCTGGTCGATGATCAATGGCCACAAAACCCCCATTTTTGTCGAAAATAGCCATGAATGACCATTTTCAAAAATACCAAAGGCTAACACCTACGGATTTTTGACCAAGAAATGGACTCCACCAGAAATCCAAGAATGTGATCTATGGCAAGGAAACATATGTGGGGTGAGGTGTACGAGCCTCTGGTCGATGATCAATGGCCACACAACCCCCATTTTGCCGAAAATAGCCATGAATGACCATTTTCAATAATACCGAAGGCTAACACGTACGAGTTTTTAACCAAGAAATGGTTTCCACCAGAAATCCAAGAATGTAATCTATGGTGTGATCTATGGCAAGGAAACATATGTGGGGTGAGGTGTATGAGCCTCTGGTCGACGATCAATGGCCACACAACCCTATTTTTTGTCGAAAATAGCCATGAACGACCATTTTCAATGACACTGAAGGCTAACACCTACGGATTTTTGACCAAGAAATGGTCTCCACCATAAATCCAAGAATGTGATCTATGGCAAGGAAACATATGTGGGGTGAGGTGTATGAGCGTCTGGTCGATGATCAATGGCCATACAACCCCCATTTTTGTCGAAAATAGCCATGAATGACCATTTTCAAAAATACCAAAGGCTAACACGTACGAGTTTTTAACCAAGAAATGGTCTCCACCAGAAATCCAAGAATGTAATCTATGGCAAGGAAACATATGTGGGGTGAGGTGTATGAGCCTCTGGTCGATGATAAATGGCCACAAAACCCCCATTTTGCCGAAAATAGCCATGAATGACCATTTTCAATAATACCGAAGGCTAACACCTACGAGTTTTTAACCAAGAAATGGTCTCCACCAGAAATCCAAGAATGTGATCTATGGCAAGGAAACATATGTGGGGTGAGGTGTATGAGCCTCTGGTCGATGATCAATGGCGACACAACCCCCATTTTTTATGAAAATAGCCATGAGCGACCTTGAAAATAGCCATGAGCGACCATTTTCAAAAATATTCGAGGCTAACACGTACGGATTTTTGACCAAGAAATGGTCTCCACCAGAAATCCAAGAATGTGATCTATGGCAAGGAAACATATGTGGGGTGAGGTGTATGAGCCTCTGGTCGATGATCAATGGCCACACAACCCCCATTTTTGTCGAAAATAGCCATGAACGACCATTTTCAATAATACCGAAGGCTAACACCTACGGATTTTTGACCAAGAAATGGTCTCCACCAGAAATCCAAGAATGTGATCTATGGCAAGGAAACATATGTGGGGTGAGGTGTATGAGCATCTGGTCGATGATCAATTGTCACACAACCCCCATTTTTGTCGAAAATAGCCATGAACGACCATTTTCAATAATATCGAAGGCTAACACCTACGGATTTTTGACCAAGAAATGGTCTCCACCAGAAATCCAAGAATGTGATCTACGACAAGGAAACATATGTGGGGTGAGGTGTATGAGCCTCTGGTCGCGATCAATGGCCACACAACCCCCATTTTTGTCAAAAATAGCCATGAATGACCATTTTCAATAATATCGAAGGCTAACACCTACGGATTTTTGACCAAGAAATGGTCTCCACCAGAAATTCAAGAATGTGATCTATGGCAAGGAAACATATGTGGGGTGAGGTGTATGAGCCTCTGGTCGACGATCAATGGCCACACAACCCCCATTTTGCCGAAAATAGCCATGAATGACCATTTTCAATAATACCGAAGGCTAACACGTACGAGTTTTTAACCAAGAAATGGTCTCCACCAGAAATCCAAGAATGTAATCTATGACAAGGAAACATATGTGGGGTGAGGTTTATGAGCCTTTAGTCGATGATAAATGGCCACACAACCCCCATTTTTTATGAAAATAGCCATGAGCGACCTTGAAAATAGCCATGAGCGACCATTTCAATAATACTAGAGGCTAACACCTACGGATTTTAGACCAAGAAATGGTCTCCACCAGAAATCCAAGAATGTGATCTATGGCAAGGAAACATATGTGGGGTGAGGTGTATGAGCCTCTAGTCGATGATCAAATGCCACACAACCCCCATTTTTGTCGAAAATAGCCATGAATGACCATTTTCAATAATACCGAAGGATAACACCTACGGATTTTTGACCAAGAAATGGTCTCCACCAGAAATCAAAGAATGTGATCTATGGCAAGGAAACATATGTGGGGTGAGGTGTACGAGCCTCTAGTCGATGATCAATGGCCACACAACCCCCATTTTGCCGAAAATAGCCATGAATGACCATTTTCAATAATACCGAAGGCTAACACGTACGAGTTTTTAACCAAGAAATGGTTTCCACCAGAAATCCAAGAATGTAATCTATGGCATGGAAACATATGTGGGGTGAGGTTTATGAGCCTCTAGTCGATGATAAATGGCCACACAACCCCCATTTTTTATGAAAATAGCCATGAGCGACCTTGAAAATAGCCACGAGCGACCATTTTCAATAATACTAGAGGCTAACACCTACGGATTTTAGACCAAGAAATGGTCTCCACCAAAAATCCAAGAATGTGATCTATGGCAAGGAAACATATGTGGGGTGAGGTGTATGAGCATCTGGTCGATGATCAATGGCCACACAACCCCCATTTTTGTCGAAAATAGCCATGAGCGACCATTTTCAATAATACCTAAGGCTAACACCTACGGATTTTAGACCAAGAAATGGTCTCCACCAGAAATCCAAGAATGTGATCTATGGCAAGGAAACATATGTGGGGTGAGGTGTATGAGCGTCTGGTCGATGATCAATGGCCACACAACCCCCATTTTTGTCGAAAATAGCCATGAACGACCATTTTCAATAATACCGAAGGCTAACACCTACGGATTTTTGCCCAAGAAATGGTCTCCACCAGAAATCCAAGAATGTGATCTATGGCAAGGAAACATATGTGGGGTGAGGTGTATGAGCGTCTGGTCGATGATCAATGGCCACACAACCCCCATTTTTGTCGAAAATAGCCATGAACGACCATTTTCAATAATACCGAAGGCTAACACCTACGGATTTTTGACCAAGAAATGGTCTCCACCAGAAATCCAAGAATGTGATCTACGGCAAGGAAACATATGTGGGGTGAGGTGTATGAGCCTCTGGTCGACGATCAATGGCCACACAATCCCCATTTTGCCGAAAATAGCCATGACTGACCATTTTCAATAATACCGAAGGCTAACACGTACGAGTTTTTAACCAAGAAAAGGTTTCCACCAGAAATCCAAGAATGTAATCTATGGCAAGGAAACATATGTGGGGTGAGGTGTATGAGCCTCTAGTCGATGATAAATGGCCACACAACCCCCATTTTTGTCGAAAATAGCCATGAACGACCATTTTCAATAATACCGAAGGCTAACACCTACGAATTTTTGACCAAGAAATGGTCTCCACCAGAAATCCAAGAATGTGATCTATGGCAAGGAAACATATGTGGGGTGAGGTGTACGAGCATTTAGTCAATGATCAATGGCCACACAACCCCCATTTTGCCGAAAATAGCCATGAGCGACCATTTTCAATAATATTAGAGGCTAACACATACGGATTTTAGACCAAGAAATGGTCTCCACCAGAAATCCAAGAATGTGATCTATGGCAAGGAAACATATGTGGGGTGAGGTGTACGAGCCTCTGGTCGATGATCAATGGCCACACAACCCCCATTTTTGTCGAAAATAGCCATGAACGACCATTTTCAATAATACCGAAGGCTAACACGTACGAGTTTTTAACCAAGAAATGGTTTCCACCAGAAATCCAAGAATGTAATCTATGGCAAGGAAACATATGTGGGGTGAGGTTTATGAGCCTCTAGTCGATGATAAATGGCCACAAAACCCCCATTTTTTATGAAAATAGCCATGAGCGACCTTGAAAATAGCCATGAGCGACCATTTTCAATAATACTAGAGGCTAACACCTACGGATTTTAGACCAAGAAATGGTCTCCACCAGAAATCCAAGAATGTGATCTATGGCAAGGAAACATATGTGGGGTGAGGTGTATGAGCATCTGGTCGATGATCAATGGCCACACAACCCCCATTTTTGTCGAAAATAGCCATGAGCGACCATTTTCAATAATACCTAAGGCTAACACCTACGGATTTTAGACCAAGAAATGGTCTCCACCAGAAATCCAAGAATGTGATCTATGGCAAGGAAACATATGTGGGGTGAGGTGTATGAGCGTCTGGTCGATGATCAATGGCCACACAACCCCCATTTTTGTCGAAAATAGCCATGAACGACCATTTTCAATAATACCGAAGGCTAACACCTACGGATTTTTGCCCAAGAAATGGTCTCCACCAGAAATCCAAGAATGTGATCTATGGCAAGGAAACATATGTGGGGTGAGGTGTATGAGCGTCTGGTCGATGATCAATGGCCACACAACCCCCATTTTTGTCGAAAATAGCCATGAACGACCATTTTCAATAATACCGAAGGCTAACACCTACGGATTTTTGACCAAGAAATGGTCTCCACCAGAAATCCAAGAATGTAATCTACGACAAGGAAACATATGTGGGGTGAGGTGTATGAGCCTTTGGTCGACGATCAATGGCCACACAATCCCCATTTTGCCGAAAATAGCCATGACTGACCATTTTCAATAATACCGAAGGCTAACACGTACGAGTTTTTAACCAAGAAAAGGTTTCCACCAGAAATCCAAGAATGTAATCTATGGCAAGGAAACATATGTGGGGTGAGGTGTATGAGCCTCTAGTCGATGATAAATGGCCACACAACCCCCATTTTTGTCGAAAATAGCCATGAACGACCATTTTCAATAATACCGAAGGCTAACACCTACGGATTTTTGACCAAGAAATGGTCTCCACCAGAAATCCAAGAATGTGATCTATGGCAAGGAAACATATGTGGGGTGAGGTGTAGGAGCATTTAGTCGATGATCAATGGTCACACAACCCCCATTTTGCCGAAAATAGCCATGAGCGACCATTTTCAATAATATTAGAGGCTAACACCTACGGATTTTAGACCAAGAAATGGTCTCCACCAGAAATCCAAGAATGTGATCTATGGCAAGGAAACATATGTGGGGTGAGGTGTACGAGCCTCTGGTCGATGATCAATGGCCACACAACCCCCATTTTTGTCGAAAATAGCCATGAACGACCATTTTCAATAATACCGAAGGCTAACACGTACAAGTTTTTAACCAAGAAATGGTTTCCACCAGAAATCCAAGAATGTAATCTATGGCAAGGAAACATATGTGGGGTGAGGTTTATGAGCCTCTAGTCGATGATAAATGGCCACACAACCCCCATTTTTTATGAAAATAGCCATGAGCGACCTTGAAAATAGCCATGAGCGACCATTTTCAATAATATTAGAGGCTAACACCTACGGATTTTAGACCAAGAAATGGTCTCCACCAGAAATCCAAGAATGTGATCTATGGCAAGGAAACATATGTGGGGTGAGGTGTACGAGCCTCTGGTCGATGATCAATGGCCACACAACCCCCATTTTTTGTCGAAAATAGCCATGAACGACCATTTTCAATAATACCGAAGGCTAACACGTACGAGTTTTTAACCAAGAAATGGTCTCCACCAGAAATCCAAGAATGTGATCTATGGCAAGGAAACATATGTGAGGTGAGGTGTATGAGCGTCTAGTCGATGATCAATGGCCACACAACCCCCATTTTTGTCGAAAATAGCCATGAATGACCATTTTCAAAAATACCAAAGGCTAACACGTACGGATTTTTGACCAAGAAATGGTCTCCACCAGAAATCCAAGAATGTGATCTATGGCAAGGAAACATATGTGGGGTGAGGTGTATGAGCCTCTGGTCGATGATCAATGGCCACACAACCCCCATTTTGCCGAAAATAGCCATGAATGACCATTTTCAATAATACCGAAGGCTAACACGTACGGGTTTTTAACCAAGAAATGGTCTCCACCAGAAATCCAAGAATGTGATCTATGACAAGGAAATATATGTGGGGTGAGGTTTATGAGCCTCTAGTCGATGATAAATGGCCACACAACCCCCATTTTTTATGAAAATAGCCATGAGCGACCATTTTCAATAATACTGGAGGCTAAGACCTACGGATTTTTGACCAAGAAATGGTCTCCACCAGAAATCCAAGAATGTGATCTATGGCAAGGAAACATATGTGGGGTGAGGTGTATGAGCCTCTGGTCGATGATCAATTGCCACACAACCCCCATTTTGTCGAAAATAGCCATGAACGACCATTTTCAATAATACCGAAGGCTAACACCTACGGATTTTTGACCAAGAAATGGTCTCCACCAGAAATCCAAGAATGTGATCTATGGCAAGGAAACATATGTGGGGTGAGGTGTATGAGCCTCTAGTCGATGATCAATGGCCACACAACCCCCATTTTTGTCGAAAATAGCCATGAATGACCATTTTCAATAATACAAAAGGCTAACACCTACGAGTTTTTATCCAAGAAACGGTCTCCACCAGAAATCCAAGAATGTGATCTATGGCAAGGAAACATATGTGGGGTGAGGTGTATGAGCCTCTGGTCGATGATCAATGGCACACAACCCCCATTTTTTATGAAAATAGCCATGAGCGACCTTGAAAATAGCCATGAGCGACCATTTTCAATAATACTAGAGGCTAAGACCTGCGGATTTTTGACCAAGAAATGGTCTCCACCAGAAATCCAAGAATGTGATCTATGGCAAGGAAAAATATGTGGGGTGAGGTGTATGAGCCTCTGGTCGATGATCAATGGCCACACAACCCCCATTTTTTATGAAAATAGCCATGAACGACCATTTTCAAAAATACCAAAGGCTAACACCTACGGATTTTTGACCAAGAAATGGTCTCCACCAGAAATCCAAGAATGTGATCTATGGTAAGGAAACATATGTGGGGTGAGGTGTACGAGCCTCTGGTCGATGATCAATGGCCACAGAACCCCCATTTTGCTGAAAATAGCCATGAACGACCATTTTTAATAATACCGAAGGCTAACACCTACGGATTTTTGCCCAAGAAATGGTCTCCACCAGAAATCCAAGAATGTGATCTATGGCAAGGAAACATATGTGGGGTGAGGTGTACGAGCCTTTAGTCGATGATCAATGGCCACACAACCCCCATTTTGTCGAAAATAGCCATGAGCGACCATTTTCAATAATATTAGAGGCTAACACCTACGGATTTTAGACCAAGAAATGGTCTCCACCAGAAATCCGAGAATGTGATCTATGGCAAGGAAACATATGTGGGGTGAGGTGTACGAGCCTCTGGTCGATGATCAATGGCCACACAACCCCCATTTTTGTCGAAAATAGCCATGAACGACCATTTTCAATAATACCGAAGGCTAACACGTACGAGTTTTTAACCAAGAAATGGTCTCCACCAGAAATCCAAGAATGTGATCTATGGCAAGGAAACATATGTGGGGTGAGGTGTATGAGTGTCTGGTCGATGATCAATGGCCACACAACCCCCATTTTTGTCGAAAATAGCCATGAACGACCTTGAAAATAGCCATGAGCGACCATTTTCAATAATACTAGAGGCTAACACCTACGGATTTTAGACCAAGAAATGGTCTCCACCAGAAATCCAAGAATGTGATCTATGACAAGGAAACATATGTGGGGTGAGGTGTATGAGCGTCTGGTCGATGATCAATGGCCACACAACCCCCATTTTTGTCAAAAATAGCCATGAACGACCATTTTAAATAATACCGAAGGCTAACACCTACGGATTTTTGCCCAAGAAATGGTCTCCACCAGAAATCCAAGAATGTGATCTATGGCAAGGAAACATATGTGGGGTGAGGTGTATGAGCCTCTGGTCGACGATCAATGGCCACACAACCCCCATTTTGCCGAAAATAGCCATGAACGACCATTTTCAATAATACCGAAGGCTAACACGTACGAGTTTTTGACCAAGAAATGGTCTCCACCAAAAATCCAAGAATGTGATCTATGGCAAGGAAACATATGTGGGGTGAGGTGTATGAGCCTCTTGTCGACGATCAATGGCCACACAACCCCCATTTTGCCGAAAATAGCCATGAATGACCATTTTCAATAATACTAGAGGCTAAGACCTACGGATTTTAGACCAAGAAATGGTCTCCACCAGAAATCCAAGAATGTGATCTATGGCAAGGAAACATATGTGGGGTGAGGTGTATGAGCGTCTGGTCGATGATCAATGGCCACACAACCCCCATTTTTGTCGAAAATAGCCATGAACGACCATTTTCAAAAATACCGAAGGCTAACACCTACGGATTTTTGACCAAGAAATGGTTTCCACCAGAAATCCAAGAATGTGATCTATGGCAAGGAAACATATGTGGGGTGAGGTTTATGAGCCTCTGGTCGATGATCAATGGCCACACAACCCCCATTTTTGTCGAAAATAGCCATGAATGACCATTTTCAATAATACCGAAGGCTAACACGTACGAGTTTTTAACCAAGAAATGGTTTCCACCAGAAATCCAAGAATGTAATCTATGGCAAGGAAACATATGTGGGGTGAGGTTTATGAGCCTCTAGTCGATGATAAATGGCCACACAATCCCCATTTTTTATGAAAATAGCCACGAGCGACCTTGAAAATAGCCATGAGCGACCATTTCTTGGTCTAAAATCCGTAGGTGTTAGCCTCTAATATTTTTGAAAATGGTCGCTCATGGCTATTTTCGGCAAGGAAACATATGTGGGGTGAGGTGTACGAGCCTCTGGTCGATGATCAATGGCCACACAACCATCGACTAGAGGCCACATATGTTTCCTTGAATTTCTGGAAAAATGGGGGCTCACACGTACGAGTTTTTAACCAAGAAATGGTCTCCACCAGAAATCCAAGAATGTGATCTATGGCAAGGAAACATATGTGGGGTGAGGTTTATGAGCCTCTAGTCGATGATAAATGGCCATTAGCGACTATGTGGCCTCTAGTCGATGGTTGTGTGGCCATTGATCATCGACCAGAGGCTCATACACCTCACCCCACATATGTTTCCTTGCCATAGATCACATTCTTGGATTTCTGATGGAGACCATTTCTTGGTCAAAAATCCGTACGTGTTAGCCTTTTGTATTTTTGAAAATGGTCATTCATGGCTATTTTCGACAAAAATGGGGGTTGTGTGGCCATTGATCATCGACCAGACGCTCATACACCTCACCCCACATATGTTTCCTTGCCATAGATCACATTCTTGGATTTCTGGTGGAGACCATTTCTTGGTTAAAAACTCGTACGTGTTAGCCTTCGGTATTATTGAAAATGGTCGTTCATGGCTATTTTCGACAAAAATGGGGGTTGTGTGGCCATTGATCATCGACCAGAGGCTCGTACACCTCACCCTACATATGTTTCCTTGCCGAAAATAGCCATGAGCGACCATTTTCAAATATATTAGAGGCTAACACCTACAGATTTTAGACCAAGAAATGGTCGCTCATGGCTATTTTCAAGGTCGCTCGTGGCTATTTTCATAAAAAATGGGGGTTGTGTGGCCATTTATCATCGACTAGAGGCTCATAAACCTCACCCCACATATGTTTCCTTGCCATAGATTACATTCTTGGATTTCTGGTGGAAACCATTTCTTGGTTAAAAACTCGTACGTGTTAGCCTTCGGTATTATTGAAAATGGTCATTCATGGCTATTTTCGACAAAAATGGGGGTTGTGTGGCCATTGATCATCGACCAGAGGCTCATAAACCTCACCCCACATATGTTTCCTTGCCATAGATCACATTCTTGGATTTCTGGTGGAAACCATTTCTTGGTCAAAAATCCGTAGGTGTTAGCCTTCGGTATTTTTGAAAATGGTCGTTCATGGCTATTTTCGACAAAATGGGGGTTGTGTGGCCATTGATCATCGACCAGACGCTCATACACCTCACCCCACATATGTTTCCTTGCCATAGATCACATTCTTGGATTTCTGGTGGAGACCATTTCTTGGTCTAAAATCCGTAGGTCTTAGCCTCTAGTATTATTGAAAATGGTCATTCATGGCTATTTTCGGCAAAATGGGGGTTGTGTGGCCATTGATCGTCGACAAGAGGCTCATACACCTCACCCCACATATGTTTCCTTGCCATAGATCACATTCTTGGATTTTTGGTGGAGACCATTTCTTGGTCAAAAACTCGTACGTGTTAGCCTTCGGTATTATTGAAAATGGTCGTTCATGGCTATTTTCGGCAAAATGGGGGTTGTGTGGCCATTGATCGTCGACCAGAGGCTCATACACCTCACCCCACATATGTTTCCTTGCCATAGATCACATTCTTGGATTTCTGGTGGAGACCATTTCTTGGGCAAAAATCCGTAGGTGTTAGCCTTCGGTATTATTTAAAATGGTCGTTCATGGCTATTTTTGACAAAAATGGGGGTTGTGTGGCCATTGATCATCGACCAGACGCTCATACACCTCACCCCACATATGTTTCCTTGTCATAGATCACATTCTTGGATTTCTGGTGGAGACCATTTCTTGGTCTAAAATCCGTAGGTGTTAGCCTCTAGTATTATTGAAAATGGTCGCTCATGGCTATTTTCAAGGTCGTTCATGGCTATTTTCGACAAAAATGGGGGTTGTGTGGCCATTGATCATCGACCAGACACTCATACACCTCACCCCACATATGTTTCCTTGCCATAGATCACATTCTTGGATTTCTGGTGGAGACCATTTCTTGGTTAAAAACTCGTACGTGTTAGCCTTCGGTATTATTGAAAATGGTCGTTCATGGCTATTTTCGACAAAAATGGGGGTTGTGTGGCCATTGATCATCGACCAGAGGCTCATACACCTCACCCCACATATGTTTCCTTGCCATAGATCACATTCTTGGATTTCTGGTGGAGACCATTTCTTGGTCTAAAATCCGTAGGTGTTAGCCTCTAATATTATTGAAAATGGTCGCTCATGGCTATTTTCGGCAAAATGGGGGTTGTGTGGCCATTGATCATCGACTAAAGGCTCGTACACCTCACCTCACATATGTTTCCTTGCCATAGATCACATTCTTGGATTTCTGGTGGAGACCATTTCTTGGTTAAAAACTCGTACGTGTTAGCCTTCGGTATTATTGAAAATGGTCGTTCATGGCTATTTTCAGCAAAATGGGGGTTCTGTGGCCATTGATCATCGACCAGAGGCTCGTACACCTCACCCCACATATGTTTCCTTGCCATAGATCACATTCTTGGATTTCTGGTGGAGACCATTTCTTGGTCGAAAATCCGTAGGTGTTAGCCTTTGGTATTTTTGAAAATGGTCGTTCATGGCTATTTTCATAAAAAATGGGGGTTGTGTGGCCATTGATCATCGACCAGAGGCTCATACACCTCACCCCACATATTTTTCCTTGCCATAGATCACATTCTTGGATTTCTGGTGGAGACCATTTCTTGGTCAAAAATCCGCAGGTCTTAGCCTCTAGTATTATTGAAAATGGTCGCTCATGGCTATTTTCAAGGTCGCTCATGGCTATTTTCATAAAAAATGGGGGTTGTGTGCCATTGATCATCGACCAGAGGCTCATACACCTCACCCCACATATGTTTCCTTGCCATAGATCACATTCTTGGATTTCTGGTGGAGACCGTTTCTTGGATAAAAACTCGTAGGTGTTAGCCTTCTGTATTATTGAAAATGGTCATTCATGGCTATTTTCGACAAAAATGGGGGTTGTGTGGCCATTGATCATCGACTAGAGGCTCATACACCTCACCCCACATATGTTTCCTTGCCATAGATCACATTCTTGGATTTCTGGTGGAGACCATTTCTTGGTCAAAAATCCGTAGGTGTTAGCCTTCGGTATTATTGAAAATGGTCGTTCATGGCTATTTTCGACAAAATGGGGGTTGTGTGGCAATTGATCATCGACCAGAGGCTCATACACCTCACCCCGCATATGTTTCCTTGCCATAGATCACATTCTTGGATTTCTGGTGGAGACCATTTCTTGGTCAAAAATCCGTAGGTCTTAGCCTCCAGTATTATTGAAAATGGTCGCTCATGGCTATTTTCATAAAAAATGGGGGTTGTGTGGCCATTTATCATCGACTAGAGGCTCATAAACCTCACCCCACATATATTTCCTTGCCATAGATCACATTCTTGGATTTCTGGTGGAGACCATTTCTTGGTTAAAAACTCGTACGTGTTAGCCTTCGGTATTATTGAAAATGGTCATTCATGGCTATTTTCGACAAAAATGGGGGTTGTGTGGCCATTGATCATCGACCAGACGCTCATACACCTCACCTCACATATGTTTCCTTGCCATAGATCACATTCTTTGATTTCTGGTGGAGACCATTTCTTGGTTAAAAACTCGTACGTGTTAGCCTTCGGTATTATTGAAAATGGTCGTTCATGGCTATTTTCGACAAAAATGGGGGTTGTGTGGCCATTGATCATCGACCAGAGGCTCGTACACCTCACCCCACATATGTTTCCTTGCCATAGATCACATTCTTGGATTTCTGGTGGAGACCATTTCTTGGTCTAAAATCCGTAGGTGTTAGCCTCTAATATTATTGAAAATGGTCGCTCATGGCTATTTTCAAGGTCGCTCATGGCTATTTTCATAAAAAATGGGGGTTGTGTGGCCATTTATCATCGACTAGAGGCTCATAAACCTCACCCCACATATGTTTCCTTGCCATAGATTACATTCTTGGATTTCTGGTGGATACCATTTCTTGGTTAAAAACTCGTACGTGTTAGCCTTCGGTATTATTGAAAATGGTCGTTCATGGCTATTTTCGACAAAAATGGGGGTTGTGTGGCCATTGATCATCGACCAGAGGCTCGTACACCTCACCCCACATATGTTTCCTTGCCATAGATCACATTCTTGGATTTCTGGTGGAGACCATTTCTTGGTCTAAAATCCGTAGGTGTTAGCCTCTAATATTATTGAAAATGGTCGCTCATGGCTATTTTCGGCAAAATGGGGGTTGTGTGGCCATTGATCATCGACAAAATGCTCCTACACCTCACCCCACATATGTTTCCTTGCCATAGATCACATTCTTGGATTTCTGGTGGGGACCATTTCTTGGTCAAAAATCCGTAGGTGTTAGCCTTCGGTATTATTGAAAATGGTCGTTCATGGCTATTTTCGACAAAAATGGGGGTTGTGTGGCCATTTAACATCGACTAGAGGCTCATACACCTCACCCCACATATGTTTCCTTGCCATAGATTACATTCTTGGATTTCTGGTGGAAACCTTTTCTTGGTTAAAAACTCGTACGTGTTAGCCTTCGGTATTATTGAAAATGGTCAGTCATGGCTATTTTCGGCAAAATGGGGATTGTGTGGCCATTGATCGTCGACCAGAGGCTCATACACCTCACCCCACATATGTTTCCTTGTCGTAGATCACATTCTTGGATTTCTGGTGGAGACCATTTCTTGGTCAAAAATCCGTAGGTGTTAGCCTTCGGTATTATTGAAAATGGTCGTTCATGGCTATTTTCGACAAAAATGGGGGTTGTGTGGCCATTGATCATCGACCAGACGCTCATACACCTCACCCCACATATGTTTCCTTGCCATAGATCACATTCTTGGATTTCTGGTGGAGACCATTTCTTGGGCAAAAATCCGTAGGTGTTAGCCTTCGGTATTATTGAAAATGGTCATTCATGGCTATTTTCGACAAAAATGGGGGTTGTGTGGCCATTGATCATCGACCAGACGCTCATACACCTCACCCCACATATGTTTCCTTGCCATAGATCACATTCTTGGATTTCTGGTGGAGACCATTTCTTGGTCTAAAATCCGTAGGTGTTAGCCTTAGGTATTATTGAAAATGGTCGCTCATGGCTATTTTCGACAAAAATGGGGGTTGTGTGGCCATTGATCATCGACCAGATGCTCATACACCTCACCCCACATATGTTTCCTTGCCATAGATCACATTCTTGGATTTCTGGTGGAGACCATTTCTTGGTCTAAAATCCGTAGGTGTTAGCCTCTAGTATTATTGAAAATGGTCGCTCATGGCTATTTTCAAGGTCGCTCATGGCTATTTTCATAAAAAATGGGGGTTGTGTGGCCATTTATCATCGACTAGAGGCTCATAAACCTCACCCCACATATGTTTCCTTGCCATAGATTACATTCTTGGATTTCTGGTGGAAACCATTTCTTGGTTAAAAACTCGTACGTGTTAGCCTTCGGTATTATTGAAAATGGTCGTTCATGGCTATTTTCGACAAAAATGGGGGTTGTGTGGCCATTGATCATCGACCAGAGGCTCGTACACCTCACCCCACATATGTTTCCTTGCCATAGATCACATTCTTGGATTTCTGGTGGAGACCATTTCTTGGTCTAAAATCCGTAGGTGTTAGCCTCTAATATTATTGAAAATGGTCGCTCATGGCTATTTTCGGCAAAATGGGGGTTGTGTGGCCATTGATCATCGACTAAATGCTCGTACACCTCACCCCACATATGTTTCCTTGCCATAGATCACATTCTTGGATTTCTGGTGGAGACCATTTCTTGGTCAAAAATCCGTAGGTGTTAGCCTTCGGTATTATTGAAAATGGTCGTTCATGGCTATTTTCGAAAAAATGGGGGTTGTGTGGCCATTTATCATCGACTAGAGGCTCATACACCTCACCCCACATATGTTTCCTTGCCATAGATTACATTCTTGGATTTCTGGTGGAAACCTTTTCTTGGTTAAAAACTCGTACGTGTTAGCCTTCGGTATTATTGAAAATGGTCAGTCATGGCTATTTTCGGCAAAATGGGGATTGTGTGGCCATTGATCGTCGACCAGAGGCTCATACACCTCACCCCACATATGTTTCCTTGTCGTAGATCACATTCTTGGATTTCTGGTGGAGACCATTTCTTGGTCAAAAATCCGTAGGTGTTAGCCTTCGGTATTATTGAAAATGGTCGTTCATGGCTATTTTCGACAAAAATGGGGGTTGTGTGGCCATTGATCATCGACCAGACGCTCATACACCTCACCCCACATATGTTTCCTTGCCATAGATCACATTCTTGGATTTCTGGTGGAGACCATTTCTTGGGCAAAAATCCGTAGGTGTTAGCCTTCGGTATTATTGAAAATGGTCGTTCATGGCTATTTTCGACAAAAATGGGGGTTGTGTGGCCATTGATCATCGACCAGACGCTCATACACCTCACCCCACATATGTTTCCTTGCCATAGATCACATTCTTGGATTTCTGGTGGAGACCATTTCTTGGTCTAAAATCCATAGGTGTTAGCCTTAGGTATTATTGAAAATGGTCGCTCATGGCTATTTTCGACAAAAATGGGGGTTGTGTGGCCATTGATCATCGACCAGATGCTCATACACCTCACCCCACATATGTTTCCTTGCCATAGATCACATTCTTGGATTTCTGGTGGAGACCATTTCTTGGTCTAAAATCCGTAGGTGTTAGCCTCTAGTATTATTGAAAATGGTCGCTCATGGCTATTTTCAAGGTCGCTCATGGCTATTTTCATAAAAAATGGGGGTTGTGTGGCCATTTATCATCGACTAGAGGCTCATAAACCTCACCCCACATATGTTTCCTTGCCATAGATTACATTCTTGGATTTCTGGTGGAAACCATTTCTTGGTTAAAAACTCGTACGTGTTAGCCTTCGGTATTATTGAAAATGGTCATTCATGGCTATTTTCGGCAAAATGGGGGTTGTCTGGCCATTGATCATCGACCAGAGGCTCGTACACCTCACCCCACATATGTTTCCTTGCCATAGATCACATTCTTAGATTTCTGGTGGAGACCATTTCTTGGTCAAAAATCCGTAGGTGTTAGCCTTCGGTATTATTGAAAATGGTCATTCATGGCTATTTTCGACAAAAATGGGGGTTGTGTGGCATTTGATCATCGACTAGAGGCTCATACACCTCACCCCACATATGTTTCCTTGCCATAGATCACATTCTTGGATTTCTGGTGGAGACCATTTCTTGGTCTAAAATCCGTAGGTGTTAGCCTCTAGTATTATTGAAATGGTCGCTCATGGCTATTTTCAAGGTTGCTCATGGCTATTTTCATAAAAAATGGGGGTTGTGTGGCCATTTATCATCGACTAAAGGCTCATAAACCTCACCCCACATATGTTTCCTTGTCATAGATTACATTCTTGGATTTCTGGTGGAGACCATTTCTTGGTTAAAAACTCGTACGTGTTAGCCTTCGGTATTATTGAAAATGGTCATTCATGGCTATTTTTGGCAAAATGGGGGTTGTGTGGCCATTGATCGTCGACCAGAGGCTCATACACCTCACCCCACATATGTTTCCTTGCCATAGATCACATTCTTGGATTTCTGGTGGAGACCATTTCTTGGTCAAAAATCCGTAGGTGTTAGCCTTCGATATTATTGAAAATGGTCATTCATGGCTATTTTTGACAAAAATGGGGGTTGTGTGGCCATTGATCGCGACCAGAGGCTCATACACCTCACCCCACATATGTTTCCTTGTCGTAGATCACATTCTTGGATTTCTGGTGGAGACCATTTCTTGGTCAAAAATCCGTAGGTGTTAGCCTTCGATATTATTGAAAATGGTCGTTCATGGCTATTTTCGACAAAAATGGGGGTTGTGTGACAATTGATCATCGACCAGAGGCTCATAGACCTCACCCCACATATGTTTCCTTGCCATAGATCACATTCTTGGATTTCTGGTGGAGACCATTTCTTGGTCAAAAATCCGTAGGTGTTAGCCTTCGGTATTATTGAAAATGGTCGTTCATGGCTATTTTCGACAAAAATGGGGGTTGTGTGGCCATTGATCATCGACCAGAGGCTCATACACCTCACCCCACATATGTTTCCTTGCCATAGATCACATTCTTGGATTTCTGGTGGAGACCATTTCTTGGTCAAAAATCCGTACGTGTTAGCCTCTAGTATTATTGAAAATGGTCGCTCATGGCTATTTTCAAGGTCGCTCATGGCTATTTTCATAAAAAATGGGGGTTGTGTGGCCATTGATCATCGACCAGAGGCTCATACACCTCACCCCACATATGTTTCCTTGCCATAGATCACATTCTTGGATTTCTGGTGGAGACCATTTCTTGGTTATAAACTCGTAGGTGTTAGCCTACGGTATTATTGAAAATGGTCATTCATGGCTATTTTCGGCAAAATGGGGGTTTTGTGGCCATTTATCATCGACCAGAGGCTCATACACCTCACCCCACATATGTTTCCTTGCCATAGATTACATTCTTGGATTTCTGGTGGAGACCATTTCTTGGTTAAAAACTCGTACGTGTTAGCCTTTGGTATTTTTGAAAATGGTCATTCATGGCTATTTTCGTCAAAAATGGGGGTTGTATGGCCATTGATCATCGACCAGACGCTCATACACCTCACCCCACATATGTTTCCTTGCCATAGATCACATTCTTGGATTTATGGTGGAGACCATTTCTTGGTCAAAAATCCGTAGGTGTTAGCCTTCAGTGTCATTGAAAATGGTCGTTCATGGCTATTTTCGACAAAAAATAGGGTTGTGTGGCCATTGATCGTCGACCAGAGGCTCATACACCTCACCCCACATATGTTTCCTTGCCATAGATCACACCATAGATTACATTCTTGGATTTCTGGTGGAAACCATTTCTTGGTTAAAAACTCGTACGTGTTAGCCTTCGGTATTATTGAAAATGGTCATTCATGGCTATTTTCGACAAAAATGGGGGTTGTGTGGCCATTGATCATCGACCAGACGCTCATACACCACACCCCACATATGTTTCCTTGCCATAGATCACATTCTTGGATTTCTGGTGGAGACCATTTCTTGGTTAAAAACTCGTACGTGTTAGCCTTCGGTATTATTGAAAATGGTCGTTCATGGCTATTTTCGGCAAAATGGGGGTTGTGTGGCCATTGATCTTCCACCATAGGCTCATACACCTCACCCCACATATGTTTCCTTGCCATAGATCACATTCTTGGATTTCTGGTGGAGACCATTTCTTGGTCAAAAATCCGTAGGTGTTAGCCTTCGGTATTATTGAAAATGGTCGTTCATGGCTATTTTCGACAAAATGGGGGTTGTGTGGCCATTGATCATCGACCAGAGGCTCATACACCTCACCCCACATATGTTTCCTTGTCGTAGATCACATTCTTGGATTTCTGGTGGAGACCATTTCTTGGGCAAAAATCCGTAGTTGTTAGCCTTCGATATTATTGAAAATGGTCGTTCATGGCTATTTTCGACAAAAATGGGGGTTGTGTGGCCATTGATATTCGACCAGAGGCTCATACACCTCACTACACATATGTTTCCTTGCCATAGATCACATTCTTGGATTTCTGGTGGAGACCATTTCTTGGTCAAAAATCCGTAGGTGTTAGCCTTCGGTATTATTGAAAATGGTCGTTCATGGCTATTTTCGACAAAAATGGGGGTTGTGTGGCCATTGATCATCGACCAGAGGCTCATACACCTCACCCCACATATGTTTCCTTGCCATAGATCACATTCTTGGATTTCTGGTGGAGACCATTTCTTGGTCAAAAATCCGTAGGTGTTAGCCTTCGGTATTATTGAGAATGGTCGTTCATGGCTATTTTCAACAAAAATGGGGGTTGTGTGGCCATTGATCATCGACCAGAGGCTCATACACCTCACCCCACATATGTTTCCTTGCCATAGATCACATTCTTGGATTTTTGGTGGAGACCATTTCTTGGTTAAAAACTCGTAGGTGTTAGCCTTCGGTATTATTGAAAATGGTCATTCATGGCTATTTTCGGCAAAATGGGGGTTGTGTGGCCATTTATCATCGACCAGAGACTCATACACCTCACCCCACATATGTTTCCTTGCCATAGATTACATTCTTGGATTTCTGGTGGAGACCATTTCTTGGTTAAAAACTCGTACGTGTTAGCCTTTGGTATTTTTGAAAATGGTCATTCATGGCTATTTTCGACAAAAATGGGGGTTGTGTGGCCATTGATCATCGACCAGACGCTCATACACCTCACCCCACATATGTTTCCTTGCCATAGATCACATTCTTGGATTTATGGTGGAGACCATTTCTTGGTCAAAAATCCGTAGGTGTTAGCCTTCAGTGTCATTGAAAATGGTCGTTCATGGCTATTTTCGACAAAAATTAGGGTTGTGTGGCCATTGATCGTCGACCAGAGGCTCATACACCTCACCCCACATATGTTTCCTTGCCATAGATCACACCATAGATTACATTCTTGGATTTCTGGTGGAAACCATTTCTTGGTTAAAAACTCGTACGTGTTAGCCTTCGGTATTATTGAAAATGGTCACTCATGGCTATTTTCGGCAAAATGGGGGTTGTGTGGCCATTGATCATCGACCAGAGGCTCGTACACCTCACCCCACATATGTTTCCTTGCCATAGATCACATTCTTGGATTTCTGGTGGAGACCATTTCTTGGTCAAAAATCCGTAGGTGTTAGCCTTTAGTATTTTTGAAAATGGTCATTCATGGCTATTTTCGACAAAAATGGGGGTTGTGTGGCCATTGATCATCGACCAGACGCTCATACACCTCACCCCACATATGTTTCCTTGCCATAGATCACATTCTTGGATTTCTGGTGGAGACCATTTCTTGGTTAAAAACTCGTACGTGGTAGCCTTCGGTATTATTGAAAATGGTCGTTCATGGCTATTTTCGGCAAAATGGGGGTTGTGTGGCCATTGATCTTCCACCATAGGCTCATACACCTCACCCCACATATGTTTCCTTGCCATAGATCACATTCTTGGATTTCTGGTGGAGACCATTTCTTGGTCAAAAATCCGTAGGTGTTAGCCTTCGGTATTATTGAAAATGGTCGTTCATGGCTATTTTCGACAAAAATGGGGGTTGTGTGGCCATTGATCATCGACCAGAGGCTCATACACCTCACCCCACATATGTTTCCTTGCCATAGATCACATTCTTGGATTTCTGGTGGAGACCATTTCTTGGTCAAAAATCCGTAGGTGTTAGCCTTCGGTATTTTGAAAATGGTCATTCATGGCTATTTTCGGCAAAATGGGGGTTGTGTGGCCATTGATCATCGACCAGAGGCTCGTACACCTCACCCCACATATGTTTCCTTGCCATAGATCAAATGTTCTCCACCATAAATCCAAGAATGTGATCTATGGCAAGGAAACATATGTGTAGTGAGGTGTATGAGCCTCTGGTCGAAGATCAATGGTCTCCACCAGAAATCCAAGAATGTGATCTATGGCAAGGAAACATATGTGGGGTGAGGTGTATGAGCCTCTGGTCGATGATCAATGGCCACACAACCCCCATTTTGTCGAAAATAGCCATGAATGACCATTTTCAATAATACCGAAGGCTAACACGTACGAGTTTTTAACCAAGAAATGGTTTCCACCAGAAATCCAAGAATGTAATATATGGCAAGGAAACATATGTGGGGTGAAGTGTACGAGCCTCTGGTCGATGATCAATGGCCACACAACCCCCATTTTTTATGAAAATAGCCATGAGCGACCATTTTCAATAATACTAGAGGCTAACACCTACGGATTTTAGACCAAGAAATGGTTGATAGTCGCCTAGAGGGGGGGGGTGAATAGGGCGAAACTGAAATTTACAAATATAAACACAACTACAAGCCGGGTTAGCGTTAGAAATATGAAACCAAGTCCGCGAGAGAGGGTGGAAAACAAATCGCAAGCAAATGAAGAGTGTGACACGCGGATTTGTTTTACCGAGGTTCGGTTCTCTCAAACCTACTCCCCGTTGAGGAGGCCACAAAGGCCGGGTCTCTTTCAACCCTTCCCTCTCTCAAACGATCCCACGGATCGAGTGAGCTTTCTCTTCTCAATCACTTGGAACACAAAGTACCCACAAGGACCACCACAAGTTTGGTGTCTCTTGCCTCAATTACAAGTGAGTTTGATCGCAATGAAGGAATCAAGAAAGAAGAAAGCAATCCAAGCGCAAGAGCTCGAAAGAACACAAGCAAATCTCTCTCTCTAGTCACTAGGGCGTTGTGTGGAATTTGGAGAGGATTTGATCTCTTTGGTGTGTCTAGAATTGAATGCTAGAGCTCTTGTAAGTAGTTGGGAAGTGGAAAACTTGGATGCAATGAATGGTTGGGTGGTTGGGGTATTTATAGCCCCAACCACCAAAATAACCGTTGGTGGAGGCTGTCTGTTCGATGGCGCACCGGACATGTCCGGTGCCCCTGCCACGTCACCAGTGCCGTTGGAATCTGACCGTTGGAGTTCTGACTTCTGGGCCCGCCTCGATGTCCGGTGGCGCACCGGACATGCACTGTTCACTGTCCGGTGCGCCGGCATGGGCGACTCTGACTTCTGCGCGCGCTGCGCGCGCATTAAATGCATCGCAGGTAGCCGTTGGCGCCGAAGTAGCCGTTGCTCCGTGGATGCACCGGATAGTCCGGTGCACACCGGACATGTCCGGTGAATTATAGCGGAGCAGCCGCTCTGATTTCCCGAGGCTGGCGAGTTCCTGAGCCGCGTCCCGTTGGAGCACCGGACACTGTCCGGTGTACACCGGACAGTCCGGTGAATTATAGCGCGCTGGCTCTGGAGAATTCCCGAAGGCGGCGAGTTCGCGTTGAAGTCCTTTGGTGCACCGGACACTGTCCAGTGGTGCACCGGACAGTCCGGTGCGCTAGACCAGAGGAGCCTTCGGTTGCTCCTTTGCTCTTTTGTTGAACCCAACACTTGGTCTTTTTATTGGCTAAGTGTGAACCTTTTGCACCTGTATAACTTATACACTAGAACAAACTAGTTAGTCCAAAGATTTGTGTTGGGCAATTCAACCACCAAAATTATATAGGAACTAGGTGTAAGCCTAATTCCCTTTCAATCTCCCCCTTTTTGGTGATTGATGCCAACACAAACCAAAGCAAATATAGAAGTGCATAATTGAACTAGTTTGCATAATATAAGTGCAAAGGTTGCTTGGAATTGAGCCAATATAAATACTTACAAGATATGCATGGATTGTTTCTTCATTTTTAACATTTTGGACCACGCTTGCACCACATGTTTTGTTTTTGCAAAATCTTTTCTAAATCTTTTCAAAGTTCTTTTGCAAATAGTCAAGGGTAAATGAATAAGAGTTTGCAAAGCATTTTCAAGATTTGAAATTTTCTCCCCCTGTTCCAAATGCTTTTCCTTTGACTAAACAAAACTCCCCCTAAATAAAATCTCCTCTTAGTGTTCAAGAGGGTTTTGATGAAACAATTTTGAAATACTACTTTCTCCCCTTTTTGAACACATTAAGATACCAAATTGACAATTGGAAATTACATTTTAAAATTAGGTGGTGGTGCGGTCCTTTTGCTTTGGGCTAATACTTCCTCCCCCTTTGGCATGAATCGCCAAAAACGGAGTCATTAGAGCCCTTCAAATAACTTTCTCCTCCCTTGGTCATAAATAAAAGAGTGAAGATTATACCAAAGTAGGAGTCCTTTTGTTTTGCTCTCTCCCCCAAGGATAGAGAGCGGCTCGGAGTGACGGCGAAGGATGAGTTGACGGAGTGGAAGCCTTTGTCTTCGCCGAAGACTCCAATGCCCTTTCAATGCACCTATGACTTGATTTGAAGTAGACTTGAAAACACATTAGTCATAGCATATGAAAGAGACATGATCAAAGGTATATTCATGAGCTATGTGTGCAAGTTAGCAATAGAAATTTCTAGAATCAAGAATATTGAGCTCATGCCTAAGTTTGGTAAAAGTTTGTTCATCAAGTGGTTTGGTAAAGATATCGGCTAATTGATCTTTAGTATTAATGTATGCAATCTCAATATCTCCCTTTTGTTGGTGATCCCTAAGAAAATGATACCGAATGGCTATGTGCTTAGTGCGGCTATGCTCGACGGGATTGTCGGCCATTTTGATTGCACTCTCATTATCACATAGCAAAGGGACTTTGGTTAATTTGTAACCGTAGTCCCGCAGGGTTTGCCTCATCCAAAGCAATTGCGCGCAACAATGACCTGCGGCAATGTACTCGGCTTCGGGGGTTGAAAGAGCGACCGAATTTTGCTTCTTTGAGGCCCAAGACACCAAGGATCTTCCCAAGAACTGGCAAGTCCCTGATGTGCTCTTTCTATTAATCTTACACCCCGCCCAATCGGCATCCGAATAACCAATTAAATCAAAAGTGGATCCCCGAGGGTACCAAAGCCCAAACTTAGGAGTATAAGCCAAATATCTCAAGATTCGTTTTACGGTCGTAAGGTGGGATTCCTTAGGGTCGGATTGGAATCTTGCACACATGCAAAGGGAAAGCATAATGTCCGGTCGAGATGCACATAAATAGAGTAATGAACCTATCATCGACCGGTATACCTTTTGATCCACGGACTTACCTCCCGTGTCGAGGTCGAGATGCCCATTAGTTCCCATGGGTGTCTTGATGGGTTTGGCATCCTTCATCCCAAACTTGGTTAGAATGTCTTGAGTGTACTTTGTTTGGCTGATGAAGGTGCCCTCTTGGAGTTGTTTGACTTGGAATCCTAGAAAATACTTCAACTCCCCCATCATCAACATCTCGAACTTTTGTGTCATGATCCTACTAAATTCTTCACAAGTAGATTCGTTAGTAGACCCAAATATGATATCATCAACATAAATTTGGCATACAAACAAATCATTGTCAAGAGTTTTAGTGAATAGAGTAGGATCGGCTTTTCCGACTTTGAAGCCATTAGCAATAAGGAAATCCCTAAGGCATTCATACCATGCTCTTGGGGCTTGCTTGAGCCCGTAAAGCGCCTTAGAGAGCTTATAGACATTGTTAGGATACTCACTGTCTTCAAAGCCAGGAGGTTGCTCAACATAGACCTCTTCCTTGATTGGTCCATTGAGGAAGGCACTTTTCACGTCCATTTGATAAAGCTTAAAGCCATGGTAAGTAGCATAGGCTAATAATATACGAATTGACTCAAGCCTAGCTACGGGTGCATAGGTTTCACCGAAATCCAAACCTTCGACTTGGGAGTATCCCTTGGCCACAAGTCGAGCTTTGTTCCTTATCACCACACCATGCTCGTCTTGCTTGTTGCGGAAGACCCATTTGGTTCCTACAACATTTTGGTTAGGACGTGGAACTAAATGCCATACCTCATTCCTAGTGAAGTTGTTGAGCTCTTCTTGCATCGCCACCACCCAATCCGAATCTTGTAGTGCTTCCTCTACCCTGTGTGGCTCAATAGAGGAAACAAACGAGTAATGTTCACAAAAATGTGCAACACGAGATCTAGTAGTTACCCCCTTATGAATGTCGCCGAGGATGGTGTCGACGGGGTGATCTCGTTGGATTGCTTGGTGGACTCTTGGGTGTGGCGGCCTTTGTTCCTCTTCCTCCTTGTCTTCCTCATTTGCATCTCCCCCTTGATCATTGCCATCATCTTGAGGTGGCTCAATTGCTTGATCTTCTAATTCATCAACTTGAGCCTCATCCTCATTTTGAGTTGGTGGAGATGCTCGCGTGGAGGAGGATGGTTGATCTTGTGCTTTTGGAAGCTCTTCGGATTCCTTAGGACACACATCCCCAATGGACATGTTCCTTAGCGCGATGCACGGAGCCTCTTCATCACCTATCTCATCAAGATCAACTTGCTCTACTTGAGAGCCGTTAGTTTCATCAAACACAACGTCACATGAGACTTCAACTAGTCCAGTGGACTTGTTAAAGACCCTATATGCCCTTGTGTTTGAGTCATAACCAAGTAAAAAGCCTTCCACAGTCTTAGGAGCAAATTTAGATTTTCTACCTCTTTTAATAAGAATAAAGCATTTGCTACCAAAGACTCTAAAATATGAAATGTTGGGCTTTTTACCGGTTAGGAGTTCATATGATGTCTTCTTGAGGATTCGGTGTAGATACAACCGGTTGATGGCGTAGCAAGCGGTGTTGACCGCCTCGGCCCAAAACCGATCCGAAGTCTTGTACTCATCAAGCATGGTCCTTGCCATGTCTAATAGAGTTCGATTCTTCCTCTCCACTACACCATTTTGTTGTGGGGTGTAGGGAGAAGAGAACTCATGCTTGATGCCCTCTTCCTCAAGAAAGCCTTCGATTTGAGAGTTCTTGAACTCCGTCCCGTTGTCGCTTCTTATTTTCTTGATCCTTAAGCCAAACTCATTTTGAGCCCGTCTCAAGAATCCCTTTAAGGTCTCTTGGGTTTGAGATTTTTCCTGTAAAAAGAATACCCAAGTGAAGCGAGAATAATCATCCACTATTACAAGACAATACTTACTCCCGCCGATGCTTATGTAAGCAATCGGGCCGAATAGGTCCATGTGTAGGAGCTCCAGTGGTCTTTCGGTCGTCATGATGTTCTTGTGTGGATGATGGGCTCCAACTTGCTTTCCTGCCTGACATGCACTACAAATCCTGTCTTTCTCAAAATGAACATTTGTTAGTCCTAAAATGTGTTCTCCCTTTAGAAGCTTATGAAGATTCTTCATCCCAACATGGGCTAGTCGGTGGTGCCAGAGCCAACCCATGTTAGTCTTAGCAATTAAGCATGTGTCGAGTTCAGCTCTATCAAAATCTACTAAGTATAGCTGACCCTCTAACACACCCTTAAATGCTATTGAATCATCACTTCTTCTAAAGACAGTGACACCTACATCAGTAAATAGACAGTTGTAGCCCATTTGACATAATTGTGAAACGGAAAGCAAATTGTAATCTAAAGAATCTACAAGAAAAACATTGGAAATTGAATGGTCAGGAGATAAAGCAATTTTACCAAGACCTTTGACCAAACCTTGATTTCCATCCCCGAATGTGATAGCTCGTTGGGGATCTTGGTTTTTCTCATAGGAGGAGAACATCCTTTTCTCCACTGTCATATGGTTTGTGCACCCGCTGTCGAGTATCCAACTTGAGCCCCCGGATGCATAAACCTACAAAACAATTTTAGTTCTTGACTTTAGGTACCCAAACGGTTTTGGGTCCTTTGGCATTAGAAACAAGAACTTTGGGTATCCAATCACAAGTCTTTGACCCCTTGTGTTTGCCCCCAACAAACTTGGCAACTACCTTGCCGGATTTGTTAGTCAAAACATAAGATGCATCAAAAGTTTTAAAAGAAATATCATGATCATTTGATGCAATAGGAGTTTTCTTCTTAGGCAACTTAGCACGGGTTGGTTGCCTAGAGCTAGATGTCTCACCCTTATACATAAAAGCATGATTAGGGCCAGAGTGAGACTTCCTAGAGTGAATTCTCCTAATTTTGTCCTCGGGATAACCGGCAGGGTATAAAATGTAACCCTCGTTATCCTGAGGCATGGGAGCCTTGCCCTTAACAAAGTTGGACAATCTTTTAGGAGGGGCATTAAGTTTGACATTGTCTCCCCTTTGAAAGCCAATGCCATCCTTGATGCCTGGGCGTCTCCCATTATAGAGCATACTTCTAGCAAATTTAAACTTTTCATTTTCTAAGTTATGCTCGACAATTTTAGCATCTAATTTTGCTATATGATAATTTTGTTGTTTAATCAAAATCATGTGATCATGAATAGCATCAACATCAATATCTCTACATCTAGTACAAATAGTGACATGCTCAATGGTAGATGTAGATGGTTTGCAAGAATTAAGTTCAACAATCTTAGCACGTAATATATCATTCTTGTCTCTAAGATTGGAAATTGTAACTTTGCAAACATCAAAATCTTTAGCCTTAGCAATCAAGTTTTCATTTTCTAATCTAAGGCTAGCAAGAGATACATTCAATTCTTCAATCTTAGCAAGTAAATCATCTTTATTGTTTCTAAGATTGGGAATTGAAATATCACAAACATGAGAATCAACCTTAGCATTTAAACTAGCATTTTCATTTCTAAGGTTGTCAATCATCTCATGGCAAGTGCTTAGCTCACTAGATAGTTTTTGACATTTTTCTACTTCTAGAGCATAAGCATTTTTAACCTTAACATGCTTCTTATTTTCTTTAATAAGGAAGTCCTCTTGAGTGTCCAAGAGATCATCCTTTTCATGAATGGCACTAATCAATTCATTAAGTTTTTCCTTTTGTTGCATGTTGAGGTTGGCAAAAAGAGATCGCAAGTTATCCTCCTCATCACTAGCATTATCATCACTAGAAGACTCATATTTAGTGGAGGAGTTAGATTTAACCTTCTTCCGTTTGCCGTCCTTTGCCATGAGGCACTTGTGGCCGATGTTGGGGAAGAGGAGTCCCTTGGTGACGGCGATGTTGGCGGCGTCCTCGTCGTCGGAGGAGTCGCTTGAGCTCTCGTCGGAGTCCCACTCCCGACAAACATGGGCATCGCCGCCCTTCTTCTTGTAGTACCTCTTCTTTTCTCTCCTCTTGCCCTTCTTGTCGTTATCCCTGTCACTGTCACTTGATAATGGACATTTTGCAATAAAGTGACCGGGCTTACCACACTTGTAGCAAACTTTCTTGGAGCGGGACTTGTAGTCTTTCCCCCTCCTTTGCTTGAGGATTTGGCGGAAGCTCTTGATGACGAGCGCCATTTCCTCATTATCGAGCTTGGAGGCGTCGATTGGTTGTCTACTTGGTGTAGACTCCTCCTTTTCCTCTGTCGCCTTGAATGCGACGGGTTGAGCTTCGGATGTGGAGGGATCATCAAGCTCGTTGATCTCCCTCGAGCCTTCGATCATGCACTCAAAACTTACAAAATTCCCGATAACTTCCTCTGGGGTCATTTTAGTATATCTAGGATTACCACGAATTAATTGAACTTGAGTGGGGTTAAGGAAAATGAGAGATCTTAGAATAACCTTAACCACTTCGTGGTCGTCCCACTTCTTGCTCCCGAGGTTGCGCACTTGGTTCACCAAGGTCTTGAGCCGGTTGTACATGTGTTGTGGCTCTTCCCCTTTGCGAAGCCGGAACCGACCGAGCTCCCCCTCGATCGTTTCCCGCTTGGTGATCTTTGTGAGCTCATCTCCCTCGTGCGCGGTTTTGAGCACATCCCAAACCTCCTTGGCACTCTTCAACCCTTGAACTTTGTTATACTCCTCTCTACTTAAAGAGGCGAGGAGTATTGTTGTTTCTTGAGAGTTGAAGTGCTCGATTTGGGCCACCTCATCCTCATCATAGTCTTCATCCCCTACGGACGGTACCTGTGCACCAAACTCAACAACATCCCATATACTTTTGTGGAGCGAGGTTAGATGAAATCGCATTAAATCGCTCCACCTAGCGTAATATTCACCATCAAAAGTTGGTGGTTTGCCTAATGGGATGGAAAGTAAAGGTGTATGTTTAGAAATGCGTGGGTAGCTTAGGGGAATCTTACTATACTTCTTACGCTCTTGGCGTTTAGAAGTGACGGACGCCGCGTCGGAGCCGGAGGTGGATGTTGATGAAGTGTCGGTCTCGTAGTAGACGACTTTCCTCATCCTCTTGTGCTTGTCCCCACTCCGATGCGGCTTGTGAGAGGAAGATTTCTCCTTCTTCTCTTTGTGGTGAGAAGAAGATTTCTTGTCCTTCCCTTTGTTGGAGGAGCTCTTCTTCTTCTCCTTCCTCTTAGTGCGGGACTCTTCCGATGAAGTGCTCCCGTGGCTTGTAGTGGGCTTTTCGCCGGTCTCCATCTCCTTCTTGGCGTGATCTCCCGACATTACTTCGAGCGGTTAGGCTCTAATGAAGAACCTGGCTTTGATACCAATTGATAGTCTCCTAGAGGGGGGGTGAATAGGGCGAAACTGAAATTTACAAATATAAACACAACTACAAGCCGGGTTAGCGTTAGAAATATGAAACCGAGTCCGCGAGAGAGGGTGGAAAACAAATCGCAAGCAAATGAAGAGTGTGACACGCAGATTTGTTTTACCGAGGTTCGGTACTCTCAAACCTACTCCCCGTTGAGGAGGCCACAAAGGTCGGGTCTCTTTCAACCCTTCCCTCTCTCAAACGATCCCACGGATCGAGTGAGCTTTCTCTTCTCAATCACTTGGAACACAAAGTTCCCACAAGGACCACCACAAGTTTGGTGTCTCTTGCCTCAATTACAAGTGAGTTTGATCGCAATGAAGGAATCAAGAAAGAAGAAAGCAATCCAAGCGCAAGAGCTCGAAAGAACACAAGCAAATCTCTCTCTCTAGTCACTAGGGCGTTGTGTGGAATTTGGAGAGGATTTGATCTCTTTGGTGTGTCTAGAATTGAATGCTAGAGCTCTTGTAAGTAGTTGGGAAGTGGAAAACTTGGATGCAATGAATGGTTGGGTGGTTGGGGTATTTATAGCCCCAACCACCAAAATAACCGTTGGTGGAGGCTGTCTGTTCGATGGCGCACCGGACAGTCCGGTGCACACCGGACATGTCCGGTGCCCCTGCCACGTCACCAGTGCCGTTGGAATCTGACCGTTGGAGTTCTGACTTCTGGGCCCGCCTCGATGTCCGGTGGCGCACCGGACATGCACTGTTCACTGTCCGGTGCGCCGGCATGGGCGACTCTGACTTCTGCGCGCGCTGCGCGCGCATTAAATGCATCGCAGGTAGCCGTTGGCGCCGAAGTAGCCGTTGCTCCGTGGATGCACCGGACAGTCCGGTGCACACCGGACATGTCCGGTGAATTATAGCGGAGCAGCCGCTCTGATTTCCCGAGGCTGGCGAGTTCCTGAGTCGCGTCCCGTTGGAGCACCGGACACTGTCCGGTGTACACCGGACAGTCCGGTGAATTATAGCGCGCTGGCTCTGGAGAATTCCCGAAGGCGACGAGTTCGCGTTGAAGTCCTTTGGTGCACCGGACACTGTCCAGTGGTGCACCGGACAGTCCGGTGCGCCAGACTAGAGGAGCCTTCGTTTGCTCCTTTGCTCTTTTGTTGAACCCAACACTTGGTCTTTTTATTCGCTAAGTGTGAACCTTTTGCACCTGTATAACTTATACACTAGAACAAACTAGTTAGTCCAAAGATTTGTGTTGGGCAATTCAACCACCAAAATTATATAGGAACTAGGTGTAAGCCTAATTCCCTTTCAATGGTCTCCACCAGAAATCCAAGAATGTGATCTATGACAAGGAAACATATGTGGGGTGAGGTGTATGAGCGTCTGGTCGATGATCAATGGCCACACAACCCCCATTTTTGTCGAAAATAGCCATGAATGACCATTTTCAATAATACCGAAGGCTAACACCTACGGATTTTTGAGCAAGAAATGGTCTCCACCAGAAATCCAAGAATGTGATCTATGGCAAGGAAACATATGTGGGGTGAGGTGTATGAGCCTCTGGTCGATGATCAATGGCCACACAACCCCCATTTTGCCGAAAATAGCCATGAATGACCATTTACAATAATACCGAAGGCTAACACGTACGAGTTTTTAACCAAGAAATGGTCTCCACGAGAAATCCAAGATTATGATCTATGGCTAGAAAACATATGTGGGGTGAAGTGTACGAGCCTCTGGTCGATGATCAATGGCAACACAACCCCCATTTTTGTCGAAAATAGCCATGAGCGACCATTTTCAATAATACTAGAGGCTAACACCTACGGATTTTAGACCAAGAAATGGTCTCCACCAGAAATCCAAGAATGTGATCTACGACAAGGAAACATATGTGGGGTGAGGTGTATGAGCCTCTAGTCGATGATCAATGGCCACACAACTCCCATTTTGCCGAAAATAGCCATGAATGACCGTTTTCAATAATATCAAAGGCTAACACCTACGGATTTTTGACCAAGAAATGGTCTCCACCAGAAATCCAAGAATGTGATCTATGGCAAGGAAACATATGTGGGGTGAGGTGTATGAGCCTCTGGTCGATGATAAATGGCCACACAACCCCCATTTTTTTTATGAAAATAGCCATCAGCGACCTTGAAAATAGCCATGAGCGACCATTTTCAATAATACTAGAGGCTAACACCTACGGATTTTAGACCAAAAAATGGTCTCCACCAGAAATCCAAGAATGTGATCTATGGCAAGGAAACATATGTGTAGTGAGGTGTATGAGCCTCTAGTCGATGATCAATGGCCACACAACCCCCATTTTTGTCGAAAATAGCCATGAATGACCATTTTCAATAATACCGAAGGCTAACAGCGACCATTTTCAATAATACTAGAGGCTAAGACCTACGGATTTTTGACCAAGAAATGGTCTCCACCAGAAATCCAAGAATGTGATCTATGGCAAGGAAACATATGTGGGGTGAGGTTTATGAGCCTCTAGTCGATGATAAATGGCCACACAACCCCCATTTTTTATGAGCCTCTGGTCGATGATCAATGGCCACACAACCCCCATTTTTGTCGAAAATAGCCATGAATGACCATTTACAATAATACCGAAGGCTAACACCTACGGATTTTTGACCAAGAAATAGTCTCCACCAGAAATCCAAGAATGTGATCTATGGCAAGGAAACATATGTGGGGTGAGGTGTATGAGCCTATGGTCGATGATCAATGGCCACACAACCCCCATTTTGCCGAAAATAGCCATGAATGACCATTTTCAATAATACCGAAGGCTAAGACCTACGGATTTTTGACCAAGAAATGGTCTCCACCAGAAATCCAAGAATGTGATCTATGGCAAGGAAACATATGTGGGGTGAGGTGTATGAGCCTCTGGTCGATGATCAATGGCCACACAACCCCCATTTTTGTCGAAAATAGCCATGAACGACCATTTTCAATAATACCAAAGGCTAACACCTACGGATTTTTAACCAAGAAATGGGGGTTGTGTGGCCATTGATCATCGACCAGACGCTCATACACCTCACCCCACATATGTTACCTTGCCATAGATCACATTCTTGGATTTCTGGTGGAGACCATTTCTTGGTCAAAAATCCATAGGTGTTAGCCTTCGGTATTATTGTAAATGGTCATTCATGGCTATTTTCGACAAAAATGGGGGTTGTGTGGCCATTGATCATCGACCAGAGGCTCATACACCTCACCCCACATATGTTTCCTTGCCATAGATCACATTCTTGGATTTCTGGTGGAGACCATTTCTTGGTCCAAAATCCGTAGGTCTTAGCCTCTAGTATTATTGAAAATGGTCGCTCATGGCTATTTTCGGCAAAAACGGGGGTTGTGTGGCCATTGATCATCGACCAAACGCTCATACACCTCACCCCACATATGTTTCCTTGCCATAGAATGACCATTTACAATAATACCGAAGGCTAACACCTACGGATTTTTGACCAAGAAATGGTCTCCACCAGAAATCCAAGAATGTGATCTATGGCAAGGAAAGATATGTGGGGTGAGGTGTATGAGCCTCTAGTCGATGATCAATGGCCACACAACCCCCATTTTTGTCGAAAATAGCCATGAATGACCATTTTCAATAATACCGAAGGCTAACACGTACGAGTTTTTAACCAAGAAATGGTTTCCACCAGAAATCCAAGAATGTAATCTATGGTGTGATCTATGGCAAGGAAACATATGTGGGGTGAGGTGTATGAGCCTCTGGTCGACGATCAATGGCCACACAACCCTAATTTTTGTCGAAAATAGCCATGAACGACCATTTTCAATGACACTGAAGGCTAACACCTACGGTTTTTTGACCAAGAAATGGTCTCCACCATAAATCCAAGAATGTGATCTATGGCAAGGAAACATATGTGGGGTGAGGTGTATGAGCGTCTGGTCGATGATCAATGGCCACACAACCCCCATTTTTGTCGAAAATAGCCATGAATGACCATTTTCAAAAATACCGGAGGCTAACACATTCGGATTTTTGACCAAGAAATGGTCTCCACCAGAAATCCAAGAATGTGATCTATGGCAAGGAAACATATGTGGGGTGAGGTGTATGAGCCTCTGGTCGACGATCAATGGCCACACAACCCCCATTTTTTATGAAAATAGCCATGAGCGACCATGAAAATAGCCATGAGCGACCTTGAAAATAGCCATGAACGACCATTTTCAATAATACCGAAGGCTAACACGTACGAGTTTTTAACCAAGAAATGGTTTCCACCAGAAATCCAAGAATGTAATCTATGGCAAGGAAACATATGTGGGGTGAGGTTTATGAGCCTCTAGTCGATGATAAATGGCCACACAACCCCCATTTTTTATGAAAATAGCCATGAGCGACCTTGAAAATAGCCATGAGCGACCATTTTCAATAATACTAGAGGCTAACACCTACGGATTTTAGACCAAGAAATGGTCTCCACCAGAAATCCAAGAATGTGATCTATGGCAAGGAAACATATGTGTAGTGAGGTGTATGAGCCTCTAGTCGATGATCAATGGCCACACAACCCCCATTTTTGTCGAAAATAGCCATGAATGACCATTTTCAATAATACCGAAGGCTAACAGCGACCATTTTCAATAATACTAGAGGCTAAGACCTACGGATTTTTGTCCAAGAAATGGTCTCCACCAGAAATCCAAGAATGTGATCTATGGCAAGGAAACATATGTGGGGTGAGGTTTATGAGCCTCTAGTCGATGATAAATGGCCACACAACCCCCATTTTTTATGAGCCTCTGGTCGATGATTAATTGCCACACAACCCCCATTTTTGTCGAAAATAGCCATGAATGACCATTTACAATAATACCGAAGGCTAACACCTACGGATTTTTGACCAAGAAATGGTCTCCACCAGAAATCCAAGAATGTGATCTATGGCAAGGAAACATATGTGGGGTGAGGTGTATGAGCCTATGGTCGATGATCAATGGCCACACAACCCCCATTTTGCCGAAAATAGCCATGAATGACCATTTTCAATAATACCGAAGGCTAAGACCTACGAATTTTTGACCAAGAAATGGTCTCCACCAGAAATCCAAGAATGTGATCTATGGCAAGGAAACATATGTGGGGTGAGGTGTATGAGCCTCTGGTCGATGATCAATGGCCACACAACCCCCATTTTTGTCGAAAATAGCCATGAACGACCATTTTCAATAATACCGAAGGCTAACACCTACGGATTTTTGACCAAGAAATGGTCTCCACCAGAAATCCAAGAATGTGATCTATGGCAAGGAAACATATGTGGGGTGAGGTGTATGAGCCTCTGGTCGACGATCAATGGCCACACAACCCTAATTTTTGTCGAAAATAGCCATGAACGACCATTTTCAATGACACTAAGGCTAACACCTACAAATTTTTGACCAAGAAATGGTCTCCACCATAAATCCAAGAATGTGATCTATGGCAAGGAAACATATGTGGGGTGAGGTGTATGAGCCTCTAGTCGACGATCAATGGCCGCACAACCCCCATTTTGCCGAAAATAGCCATGAAAGACCATTTTCAAAAATACCAAAGGCTAACACCTACGGATTTTTGACCAAGAAATGGTCTCCACCAGAAATCCAAGAATGTGATCTATGGCAAGGAAACATATGTGGGGTGAGGTGTATGAGCCTCTAGTCGATGATCAATGGCCACACAACCCCCATTTTTGTCAAAAATAGCCATGAACGACCATTTTCAATAATACCGAAGGCTAACACCTACGGATTTTTGACCAAGAAATGGTCCATTTTGCCGAAAATAGCCATGAATGACCATTTACAATAATACCGAAGGCTAACACCTACGGATTTTTGACCAAGAAATGGTCTCCACCAGAAATCCAAGAATGTGATCTATGGCAAGGAAACATATGTGGGGTGAGATTTATGAGCCTCTAGTCGATGATAAATGGCCACACAACCCCCATTTTTTTATGAAAATAGCCATGAGCGACCATTTTCAATAATATTAGAGGCTAAGACCTACGGATTTCTGACCAAGAAATGGTCTCCACCAGAAATCCAAGAATGTGATCTACGACAAGGAAACATATGTGGGGTGAGGTGTATGAGCGTCTGGTCGATGATCAATGGCCACACAACCCCCATTTTTGTCGAAAATAGCCATGAACGACCATTTTCAATAATACAGAAGGCTAACACCTACGGATTTTTGACCAAGAAATCGTCTCCACCAGAAATCCAAGAATGTGATCTATGGCAAGGAAACATATGTGTAGTGAGGTGTACGAGCCTCTGGTCGATGATCAATGGCCACACAACCCCCATTTTTGTCGAAAATAGCCATGAACGACCATTTTCAATAATATCGAAGGCTAACACCTACGGATTTTTGACCAAGAAATGGTCTCCACCAGAAATCCAAGAATATTAGAGGCTAAGACCATTTCTTGGTCAAAAATCCGTACGTGTCAGCCTCTAGTATTATTGAAAATGGTCGCTCATGGCTATTTTCAAGGTCGCTCATGGCTATTTTCATAAAAAATGGGGGTTGTGTGGCCATTGATCATCGACCAGAGGCTCATACACCTCACCCCACATATGTTTCCTTGCCATAGATCACATTCTTGGATTTCTGGTGGAGACCATTTCTTGGTCAAAAACCGTAGGTCTTAGCCTCTAGTATTATTGAAAATGGTCACTGTTAGCCTTCGGTATTATTGAAAATGGTCATTCATGGCTATTTTCGACAAAAATGGGGGTTGTGTGGCCATTGATCATCGACCAGAGGCTCATACACCTCACCCCACATATGTTTCCTTGCCATAGATCACATTCTTGGATTTCTGGTGGAGATCATTTCTTGGTCAAAAATCCGTAGGTCTTAGCCTCTAGTATTATTGAAAATGGTCGCTCATGACTATTTTCGGCAAAAATGGGGGTTGTGTGGCCATTGATCATCGACCAGACGCTCATACACCTCACCCCACATATGTTTCCTTGCCATAGAATGACCATTTACAATAATACCGAAGGCTAACACCTACGGATTTTTGACCAAGAAATGGTCTCCACCAGAAATCCAAGAATGTTATCTATGGCAAGGAAACATATGTGGGGTGTGGTGTATGAGCCTCTGGTCGATGATCAATGGCCACACAACCCCCATTTTTGTCGAAAATAGCCATGAATGACCATTTTCAATAATACCGAAGGCTAACACGTACGAGTTTTTAACCAAGAAATGGTTTCCACCAGAAATCCAAGAATGTGATCTATGGCAAGGAAACATATGTGGGGTGAGGTGTATGAGCATCTGGTCGATGATCAATGGCCACACAACCCCCATTTTTGTCGAAAATAGCCATGAACGACCTTGAAAATAGCCATGAGCGACCATTTTCAATAATACTAGAGGCTAACACCTACGGATTTTAGACCAAGAAATGGTCTCCACCAGAAATCCAAGAATGTGATCTATGACAAGAAAACATATGTGGGGTGAGGTGTATGAGCGTCTGGTCGATGATCAATGGCCACACAACCCCCATTTTTGTCGAAAATAGCCATGAACGACCATTTTCAATAATACCGAAGGCTAACACCTACGGATTTTTGACAAAGAAATGGTCTCCACCAAAAATCCAAGAATGTGATCTATGGCAAGGAAACATATGTGGGGTGAGGTGTATGAGCCTCTAGTCGATGATCAATGGCCAGACAACCACCATTTTTGTCGAAAATAGCCATGAATGACCATTTTCAAAAATACCAAAGGCTAACACGTACGGATTTTTGACCAAGAAATGGTCTCCACCAGAAATCCAAGAATGTGATCTATGGCAAGGAAACATATGTGGGGTGAGGTGTACGAGCCTCTGGTCGATGATCAATGGCCACACAACCCCCATTTTGCCAAAAATAGCCATGAATGACCATTTTCAATAATACCGAAGGCTAACACGTACGAGTTTTTAACCAAGAAATGGTTTCCACCAGAAATCCAAGAATGTAATCTATGGCAAGGAAACATATGTTGGGTGAGGTTTATGAGCCTCTAGTCGATGATAAATGGCCACACAACCCCCATTTTTTATGAAAATAGCCATGAGCGACCTTGAAAATAGCCATGAGCGACCATTTTCAATAATACTAGAGGCTAACACCTACGGATTTTAGACCAAGGAATGGTCTCCACCAGAAATCCAAGAATGTGATCTATGGCAAGGAAACATATGTGGGGTGAGGTGTATGAGCGTCTGGTCGATGATCAATGGCCACACAACCCCCCTATTTTTGTAGAAAATAGCATGAACGACCATTTTCAATAATACCGAAGGCTAACACCTACGGATTTTTGACCAAGAAATGGTCTCCACCAGAAATCCAAGAATGTGATCTATGGCAAGGAAACATATGTGGGGTGAGGTGTATGAGCCTCTGGTCGATGATCAATGGCCACACAACCCCCATTTTTGTCGAAAATAGCCATGAACGACCATTTTCAATAATATTAGAGGCTAAGACCTACGGATTTTTGACCAAGAAATGGTCTCCACCAGAAATCCAAGAATGTGATCTATGGCAAGGAAACATATGTGGGGTGAGGTGTATGAGCCTCTGGTCGATGATCAATGGCCACACAACCCCCATTTTTGTCGAAAATAGCCATGAACGACCATTTTCAATAATATCGAAGGCTAACACCTACGGATTTTTGACCAAGAAATGGTCTCCACCAGAAATCCAAGAATGTGATCTACGACAAGGAAACATATGTGGGGTGAGGTGTATGAGCCTCTGGTCGACGATCAATGGCCACACAACCCCCATTTTGCCGAAAATAGCCATGAATGACCATTTTCAATAATACCGAAGGCTAACACGTACGAGTTTTTAACCAAGAAATGGTTTCCACCAGAAATCCAAGAATGTAATCTATGGCAAGGAAACATATGTGGGGTGAGGTTTATGAGCCTCTAGTCGATGATAAATGGCCACACAACCCCCATTTTTTATGAAAATAGCCATGAGCGACCTTGAAAATAGCCATGAGCGACCATTTTCAATAATACTAGAGGCTAACACCTACGGATTTTAGACCAAGAAATGGTCTCCACCAGAAATCCAAGAATGTGATCTATGGCAAGGAAACATACGTGGGGTGAGGTGTATGAGCGTCTGGTCGATGATCAATGGCCACACAACCCCCATTTTTTTATGAAAATAGCCATGAGCGACCATTTTCAATAATATTAGAGGCTAAGACCTACGGATTTTTGACCAAGAAATGGTCTCCACCAGAAATCCAAGAATGTGATCTATGGCAAGGAAACATATGTGGGGTGAGGTGTATGAGCCTCTAGTCGATGATCAATGGCCACACAACCCCCATTTTTGTCGAAAATAGCCATGAATGACCATTTACAATAATACCGAAGGCTAACACCTACGGATTTTTGACCAAGAAATGGTCTCCACCAGAAATCCAAGAATGTGATCTATGGCAAGGAAACATATGTGGGGTGAGGTGTGTGAGCCTCTGGTCGATGATCAATGGCCACACAACCCCCATTTTTTATGAAAATAGCCATGAACGACCATTTTCAATAATACCGAAGGCTAACACCTACGGATTTTTGACCAAGAAATGGTCTCCACCAGAAATCCAAGAATGTGATCTATGGCAAGGAAACATATGTGGGGTGAGGTGTATGAGCCTCTGGTCGATGATCAATGGCCACACAACCCCCATTTTTGTCGAAAATAGCCATGAACGACTATTTTCAATAATACCGAAGGCTAACACCTACGGATTTTTGACCAAGAAATGGTCTCCACCAGAAATCCAAGAATGTGATCTATGGCAAGGAAACATATGTGGGGTGAGGTGTATGAGCGTCTGGCCTCACTACACATATGTTTCCTTGCCATATATCACATTCTTGGATTTATGGTAGAGACCATTTCTTGGTCAAAAATCCGTAGGTGTTAGCCTTCGGTATTATTGAAAATGGTCATTCATGGCTATTTTCGACACAAATGGGGGTTGTGTGGCCATTGATCACCGACCAGAGGCTTGTACACCTCACCCCACATATGTTTCCTTGCCATAGATCACATTCTTGGATTTCTGGTGGAGACCATTTCTTGGTCAAAAATCCGTATGTGTTAGCCTTTGGTATTTTTGAAAATGGTCATTCATGGCTATTTTCGGCAAAATGGGGGTTGTGTGGCCATTGATCATCGACCAGAGGCTCATACACCTCACCCCACATATGTTTCCTTGCCATAGATCACATTCTTGGATTTCTGGTGGAGACCATTTCTTGGTCAAAAATCCGTAGGTCTTAGCCTCTAATATTATTGAAAATGGTCGCTCATGGCTATTTTCAAGGTCGCTCATGGATATTTTCATAAAAAATGGGTGTGGGGTGAGGTGTACGAGCCCCTGGTCGATGATCAATGGCCACACAACCCTAATTTTTGTCGAAAATAGCCATGAACGACCATTTTCAATGACACTGACGGCTAACACCTACGGATTTTTGACCAAGAAATGGTCTCCACCATAAATCCAAGAATGTGATCTATGGCAAGGAAACATATGTGTAGTGAGGTGTATGAGCCTCTGGTCGATGATCAATGGCCACACAAACCCCATTTTGCCGAAAATAGCCATGAATGACCATTTTCAATAATACCGAAGGCTAACACGTACGAGTTTTTAACCAAGAAATGGTCTCCACCAGAAATCCAAGAATGTGATCTATGGCAAGGAAACATATGTGGGGTGAGGTGTACGAGCCTCTGGTCGATGATCAATGGCCACACAACCCCCATTTTGCCGAAAATAGCCATGAATGACCATTTTCAATAATACCGAAGGCTAACACGTACGAGTTTTTAACCAAGAAATGGTTTCCACCAGAAATCCAAGAATGTAATCTATGGCAAGGAAACATATGTGGGGTGAGGTTTATGAGCCTCTAGTCGATGATAAATGGCCACACAACCCCCATTTTTTATGAAAATAGCCATGAGCGACCTTGAAAATAGCCATGAGCGACCATTTTCAATAATACTAGAGGCTAACACCTACGAATTTTAGACCAAGGAATGGTCTCCACCAGAAATCCAAGAATGTGATCTATGGCAAGGAAACATATGTGGGGTGAGGTGTATGAGCATCTGGTCGATGATCAATGGCCACACAACCCCCCTATTTTTGTAGAAAATAGCATGAACGACCATTTTCAATAATACCGAAGGCTAACACCTACAGATTTTTGACCAAGAAATGGTCTCCACCAGAAATCCAAGAATGTGATCTATGGCAAGGAAACATATGTGGGGTGAGGTGTATGAGCCTCTGGTCGATGATCAATGGCCACACAACCCCCATTTTTGTCGAAAATAGCCATGAACGACCATTTTCAATAATATTAGAGGCTAAGACCTACGGATTTTTGACCAAGAAATGGTCTCCACCAGAAATCCAAGAATGTGATCTATGGCAAGGAAACATATGTGGGGTGAGGTGTATGAGCCTCTGGTCGATGATCAATGGCCACACAACCCCCATTTTTGTCGAAAATAGCCATGAACGACCATTTTCAATAATATCGAAGGCTAACACCTACGGATTTTTGACCAAGAAATGGTCTCCACCAGAAATCCAAGAATGTGATCTACGACAAGGAAACATATGTGGGGTGAGGTGTATGAGCCTCTGGTCGACGATCAATGGCCACACAACCCCCATTTTGCCGAAAATAGCCATGAATGACCATTTTCAATAATACCGAAGGCTAACACCTACGGATTTTTGACCAAGAAATGGTCTCCACCAGAAATCCAAGAATGTGATCTATGGCAAGGAAACATATGTGGGGTGAGGTGTATGAGCCTCTGGTCGATGATCAATGGCCACACAACCCCCATTTTTGTCGAAAATAGCCATGAACGACTATTTTCAATAATACCGAAGGCTAACACCTACGGATTTTTGACCAAGAAATGGTCTCCACCAGAAATCCAAGAATGTGATCTATGGCAAGGAAACATATGTGGGGTGAGGTGTATGAGCGTCTGGCCTCACTACACATATGTTTCCTTGCCATATATCACATTCTTGGATTTATGGTAGAGACCATTTCTTGGTCAAAAATCCGTAGGTGTTAGCCTTCGGTATTATTGAAAATGGTCATTCATGGCTATTTTCGACACAAATGGGGGTTGTGTGGCCA